>JAOXXN010000395.1:23914447-23951223 GCA_026770055.1 Myrmophylax atrothorax
GTAATGTACACTTTGCTCAACTTGGGTTTGTTACCATTTTGCAATTGTAAAACAAACATACTATTTCCAGGCCTCTTAAAGAGGAGAATCTCACAAATCTTTTTTTTCCTTTTTTTTTTTTAAAAGAGGATGAAGATGATGAAGAGATGGTGGAGCCAAAAGCACAGGATGACTTGGAGATGGAAAATCAAGACCAGAAGCAGGAAGTGAAAGAAGGTATTTTAAAAAATGGAAAGGATATTGCTAGATGTTTAAAGGACTGGGACCTGCTAGTAGTTATTCTCATAGGTTATTTCCATTATTGAGAATAGTGAAATTGAAACAATCACCAGTTTTATTGATTCAAAACCATATGAGTGGCATAAAACCAGAAAATTGTATCCCGGTGACCCAGCTGGTAGGCCTGAGAAGCTTGTGAAAGGCACAAGACTTTAGCTGTTTAGAAGAAGCTACATGTCCTTTTAATTTGGGAACAAAGTAAAGATTTCTGGATCCTAGGACTGGTGCTAATTTTTCCTCTGGCTCGAATACCCTGCTTACATGAAAGATTTAAAATGTGAATGCCAGGCATTCCAGCAGCTCTATAAAGTTGGTTGGTTTTCAAACTTAGAGCCCATAACTGTCTGCTCGCTTGAGAGGGAGAAACTTAAACCTGTTGAGAGGTAGGAGTCTTCCAGCAGAAAACCCTTTCACTGGAAAAATGCTGACTGTCAAAATCAAAACTTTTTGTGGGAACTACTTCAAGGGAACTTAAAAAAGACACCTGGAGCCAGGCAGATCCAGCCCTTCTGTCCATTCCTCTGGACCGAGGCACTCTCCAGGGTTACAAGAGACAAAGTGCTGGTTACCTCTTGCTTCTGGTGCAGGCAAGAGACACTTACCAAAGTCATGCAGGTCAGCACTGAACATGATAGATATGCATGATGTCTCTTTTCCTTCTCTTGAACCTCTCCTGGCTTTCAAGGATGTAAAATTTGCTCTTCCTCATCTAGGAATTTACTAGAGTATTGGCTGTTCTAGTGTGTCAGTGCTTTCAACAGTCAGTGCTCACCCCTGTGTGAAGTGGGAAAAAGAGTTGAAATAGCAGCAGCTCCAGGCTGAAAGGAAATGAGTTTCTTCTCCAGCATTGCTTACCTCTGTATTTCCAGGACTGCTCAAAATGCTGTTTAGCCTCTTGAAAGGTAACTTCTTGAGGTAGGTCCTAAGTCCCTTCTTGCTATGGTGATAATTATCAGGATGGTTCTGTGACCTTGGTTTTGTTTCTCATAAGACAATCTTACTAGGGGGAAAATATGGAGTCATTTTACACACAGCCCATGAAATCTTTATCTGTGAATACAACAGGGGATGCTTCTTTCTCATGCAAGGGGATTTGGTATCTTTTCATCAGTGTTGAAAAAAACCTGAATCCAGTATACAGTGCCCACATTTGCTATCCTCACACACTGAAATGAGTTGCAGTACCAACCGCACTGTTTTGACTATAAATTGATCTTTCTTTCCTCTTGAGAATATCATAGAAATCACCCATGCCGTAAATCTTGTGGTGTTCATTGCTTGTTGTGCCCTTGTAGAAACACGGAGGGAGAAACTCACTCCTCCCACTCCTCATCCTTCTACTTCTCCTGCTGGCCCCAGCTGCTGCTGCAGAGGGCCAGCAGGAGAAGGAATAGGAGTCAGACAAGTCTGCAAAGGCAGAGCTGAGGACATGAGCAAGAAATGTGGCAACACAGAAAAACTTACTTTTTCATTAAAATTACCCTTCTTTCCAAAACTGGGGTCAGCTCATATATGGGCTCTAGCAGTCACTGGACCTAACACACATCTCTTTTACTGAGGACAACACAAAGCCATAAAACCCACCATCACTGGACTCAGTGTGTAAGCACTGTCCTGAGTTACTGAATGTTCTAGTATTCAGCTTACAGCTGATACCACACCCATTTATTCCCACAGAAAAGTAATGCTAACACTTACACATGGGGAGAAAGCACAAACTTCTGCATGAAGTAAAGAAATTAAAATGAAAATAAAATCCTGAACAGATTTAATTAACTTTTTGTGGGCTTTCAAGTTAGTCTCATATACTTCGTGTACTAACCACCACTGCCAATGACTTTTATTTCTTTGCTGTTTTTTAGTTAGGGGGCAGTGGTCCCCTTCCCTGCCTAGCAGAACCCCCACCAGTGGTAGATCAGCTGTGCTGGTTTAGCACTGGTCTCGGACACACAAACTGCAGGCTGTAAAAGCAAGGCACAGGTTATTTTAGCAGAACCTGCTTTGTGAGATGCTAATATTTGACTGGGTTCAAGGAAGAAGAAAACATGTTCATTGCCTGATAGAAAGTGAGAAAGTGAATTTGACCCACAGTATGTGTTGTGATGGATAAAACAGTGGCGTGCTGATGACAGGCATTAAATGCTGTGAATCAAATGAAACTGCTGTCTCCAAACTGACACGGAACGGAGACCCATTTTTTTACTTTTCGGTGTCATTCTCTCCCTGTTTGCTTTAGCCCTTTTGCCTACAAAATCCCATTTTCCTCTCTGTTGTAATCACCCTTCTCATGTTCTGAGGACCATTCAGAGGTTGAAGCCATCGTTTGTGTTTCATGGAAGTGATTAAAACCATGTTACAAGTCAAACAGGAGTTTAGAAGAACATTTCCTGTCGGTGCTGCACTCTGTGTGCCTACTCAGAATTAATAGCTTTTCTGCAAATTAGCACATGATGGGTTAAAAGCATGTTTATGTTGGCATTAAGTACTCTGGCTTCTTTTTTCTCTGCAAGGCAAGACAATATTTTGCAAACTTTTTAAAGAATCTCTAATAGATATTATAGTGGCGCCATTCACACTGCTATATAGTAGTTAAGGCTGTGTCAGCACTTCCATTATGAATCCTGTTTTTCAGGGATTTATAACCCAGCCATAAAAATTTGCTCTGGGCTGAAATTTGGTTTCAGCTCAGGGAGCACATTTTTTAACAGATTAAAAAAACCCAGCGTGGCCTTTTACGAGTTATAGGAGTATAAGAAAAAAATCTATGGGAGAGAGAAGTGCAGGGAGAGAAAGGCAGACAATTTTTTCATGAATATAACTCAAAAATAGGTTAGGATAAAAAACAGAGCTTAGATCCAGTCTGTTCAGTCTCCCTCTCTCCAAGCCAACAGGACAGGAGTGCTCTATTTTTACAATGGTCTTTTAAGAGGAAATGTGATTTTTTTTTTCTCTGTGGTTTATAGGTAGTCCAATTTCATTCTGCAGACATTTATAGCATGCTTAATTTCCTCATCTTCACCCTGCACACCCCAGAGTTACTCTGTGGGGTTTAGTGAAATTGTTCATCAGTCATGGGTATTTGCAGGGTCTGACTCTAGTTCTGTACATGTCTCAGCATCACCTTAAGGCACACAGTGCACCTGCGATGGGGAAGCCTGTCTGGCACAGCACCTCTTGCAGAACTTCAGTGCCATGGAGATGCAAAGGACAGAGGAACAGCTTGAGCTCCCCAAAGGGAGATGAAGAATTGATTTGCTGACCACTTAAAGCATACAAAGTATTGGGGCTACCTTGTGTTTCTTCCATGGGGTTGCCTGTTGTCATCCATGCCTCAGGTGCATGTTCTCCCCATTGTTTCTGGATGAACCAAGTGTGGGATACTCGATGGTGAGCTGGGCTGGGTTCTGCCCCTTCCTAGCCTCTCCTGACCGCACAAACAAGAGACTGGTCGCAAACTGTTGCATCAAGTGGGATGGGGCTTTCCACCACCAGAGAGCTCTGGAGCTCCACTTCAGGTCATGGGTATGTCCACAGAAACCTACATGAAAGGCTCTGATGGGGGTGTGTGATCTGCAGCTCCAAAGACTTGCTGTGCCCTGTTCTTGCCCTGGCCTTGTGTTTGGGTGTCCACATAGCAGGCTGTGCTGCTGGGCATGGTTTAGCACTCGACAGCCAAGCATCAGTATTGGAAAAGCAGGACAGATTGTGGTAGGTTTTTAATAGCCAGTAATGCCCCGGTTTCACTGCCCCCAACACCAATTGAGCTCAGGTATGCTGACCCATCCTTGCAGCCCAGCCCAGGCATGTGTGGGGATGGTGCTCAGCATAGCCCCTCGAGAAGCAGTCAATAGAACAGTCCTGCCTGGCATAGATCCAGATTTAAGGCTCTGCAACTTGCTACTCCAGAATCAAAAAATCCCTAAATGCAGCTTAAAATCTTCCTTTATTTGTTCAGCAGTTATGCCTGTAGGGGCTTGCCAACACAACCAAGATATGACATATATCAAACCATGATATGGCACATAGCAAAGCAGGATATGGAATAAATCAAGCCTGACATGAAAGGGCAAAGCACAAGAAAAACAAGAGGGTCACAAGCTATTGGCAAGCAAGGACTGGAAGCTGCTGAGAGCCTCTTCATGTGTTGAGGTTCTCACCCTCTACCTTTCGGCTGTCCTCATTCGTCAGCACATCTAAAGTTTACATGGAATTAAATAGATGCTGAAAGAAATAATACAGCTCTTAAAGGGGTTTTACTAATCCCTTTCTGTCTCTTACTGTATGTCTGGGTTCATAACAAGGCTGCTTCCTGCTTTACTCTTTTTATTAGTTTGCCCTTTCTTTTATTCACTTACTCTTTTTTTTTCCCTTTGATGAACTATATTTCTCTTGTCAGGTTTTTAGAATCACTGAGATGCCAGAAGAATCCTTTTTATCATCTATTGTAACTATTTAAATGTGTTTTGGGGGTTTTTTTTTTAGTGACTTTTGACTCCCTTGGGAGAAGACTTAAATACCTTGTTATTTGAGTATTTGTGGATTTGATCCTTCACTGTTATACCACCTATTTATGTTATATTTACTACAAACATGCTTCTGCTGGATAAGAACAAGTCTGCAGTAATTTTATCTTAGTTCCTAAAAATGCAAGAAAAACTTTGATATAAATTCTTATTTTTTCTGTTTTGTCCAAAGAAATTTATGGACAAAGGACCTGATCCTGAAGATCATGTTAAATCACAGGAAATAGTAAAATGTTCCTATTTTTTTTAATAAGTCTTGAATAAACTGCTTGTTTTCACACCAAGATCAATTATTTTTACATATTCTAGACCATTCTGTATAGCATAAGTATATAATGTCTTTCATTACAGATACACCTCATATTTTCTTTCCCTGTGGTGTCCTCTGTGCATATATAACTGCACAGTGATTTAATTTTAAATGTAAATTCCATTTTATTATGTACAGTATTATTCAGTAGCATGAACACAGGACTTTTTTGATACATGCTATTGACTTTATGATCCCAGAGCTACCTGGACAGCACTCTGCTTGTGGATATGTGGTCCCACTGATGTCTCTGTGAGTTCATGGACAGACAGAGGTCCTGTTAGGCAGGACTTGGTGGCTGCACTGTGGGTCCTCCTGCTGCGAGCTGTGCTGGGCCTCGGATGGGTTCAGCTGCTTTGGGTGGGATCAGAGCACAGGCATAACAGCTCGTTAGGAAGCGATGGTGTAGAAACAAGAGCAACGTGTGGGTCTTCCTTTGCAGGAGCTTTCATTTCACTCCAGGAAATAAGCATGTAACTTTTAGCAGTGGTAACCTACACATTGTTCTGGGCTTAGTTAGACATAGAAGGTTAGATGTGGTTGGTTTGTGTTTTATGCCAGGGAGAGCAGATAGTTGAAGACAAATGCTGTATTCTTACGGGGAATTTCTTAAGATATTGTCACATCACATAGGTCTCCATGACAAAACAAAACGAAAAAATACTTTGATCAGCTACTTATGTTTGTCAGAGTTTTCCTTGAAGAGAGCCTGTGTCTCTTGAAAGTGGAGATCAAAGTCACTGTAAGCTCACAGATCGGAAGAAAAATTGCACAAAATTACATAGATTCTTTTTATTTTATTCGAGGTAATGGACAGACAGGGAGAAGGAACAAGGAGAAAATGGAAATGGCTCTGAAAGACAAATGGTTAGAAAACCTTCATATCTGAAAGAACAAACCTGTCTGTTTTGGTTTTTTTGCTTATACTTCATGTATTTACAGTGATTTTTACAGTGATATTTACAGTGATACTTACTTTTTTTACACTGAAAAAAGTAATGATGTTAGCATTCTTGTAAGAAGAGATTGTCTCAAATAAAACTTCAGAGGCAGCCGAATGAAAGAAGAAAATAGGGCTAAAATATGAAGCTTAATATCGCCAGGAGGCATCTGGTGTGTCAGTCAGATGAATGAGGTAAGCTGATTTATGCCCTACAAACTTTAGCCAAGGTGTTCCTGATGGTTTAATAGACTGCTGGCCTCCCACAGATCATTGCTAACTGCAAAGGAGATTTCGTTGAGGTAGAACTACAATCATGTCTCTCCACTGCTTGTGAGCACTCCACAGCTCCAAGCTGGTTGTTTTTTTTTTTACCTTTTCCTTTTCTATTGATTTTTTATTGTGTTTTCTTTGCAGTTATAGTTGGCAAGTGGCTGAGTAATAGATTTATATTTCCAAGCTGTAGAGAGGATTTGATTTAACAAGTAATTTTTACCATTTGGAGTAGTTTAAAATTAGTTTTCCAGTTGCCTTTGCAGTTATTTTTCCCCTTTTTATGCCATTTTGCTGCATTGTCATGCTTGTTGCCTTTGATTCTGGGAAAGCTTTAGTGGTGACAATGGGATATTGCCTCATTAGAGACTTCCTTGCCAGATGAGTTGCCTTAGTGCCAATTACTATTCAGCAATGGATCTGCAATAGGTCACCTGTACTTTTTGCCAGTCACTCTTTTTTTCACATGCTTTGCTTCTGTGTAAAGCACTTAGAGGCAAATTGTGCTCCTGCCTTGGTAATTGTTACTCTGTTACTCAGAGGGACCATGCGGGAGGACGTAGATATTCTTGGGATGTGTGAAGCTCCACAGAGACCACTAACCTGTTGATAGGAGACGGAGGGGTAAAGCCATAGAAGATCATCAAAGGCTAAAGTTTGTAACTTCTTAGCTACTCCATCTCCTGAGGGCCAAATTGCTCCTCCACCTTTGGCATTTCTCCTACCATCTATATATAGCTCAAGTGTAGTGCAGAGATCTTGTCTCTCAGAGCTAATGGTTTGCCCACTTGAGGCAAACCTAAGCATGGTGATAGCAGCCTCTCCCAACCACAACCACTCTGAAAGCTGGTACACTGAAACCTGGGGAGCCTGAGTACTGCAGTAACGATGACCATGTCACTCCTGCCTGCTGTTGTGGCTTTCCATCCATTCTTGTCCCAGGGGCTGGTGGTGGTGTCATACTTGGGCACTGTAGCGCATGAATCTAGGGTGAAGCATGGGAAAATCAGAAAGAAGCTGTGTGATATGGCACTGCAACTTGGAAGTAATTTTGAGCTGTAGCTTCAAACTGTGTCACTTGCTGTTTAATTAAACACTGAGATATGTATGACAGGGCTGGGAGTTAAACTGACGTATAGTGGGTGTTCTCCAAGATGCTGAATTCCCCTTTTTGGCTGCTGGTGTTTTAACCCAGTATGGCCTAGGGAGACCACAAGGTCATTTTCACAAGTAAACACCTCAAATCTATAGTGTAAACCCAAATGCAGGAGACCTTTGATCACGAGTTAAAGTCTGAGTCTGTAATTTTGCAATAAATCTGTTTATGATATGTTGTTTGTGTTCCTAATTATAAATTTGGAACAAAATTTTCTGTTAGCATAATTTTTATGATGTCAACAGAGCTCTTCATGCTGGGAATTTAAACTAGTTGCAAGGTTGGTTTGGTGTAACTGTGAAGATAATAATGGCATTTTTTGAAATACAGATATTTCTGAAATATAACCAAAATGAAGATTTAAAAGCACATGGGGGCAAAGGCATAGTTGATATGCAATATTGCCACAATATCAATATGACCCTGGTAGTGGAATTGAGAATAGAATTCTGCACCATAGCAACAGCACCATCCCAATTTCCTTTCCCCCAGATGCTCTTGTTTGAGTTGTAATTTACCAGTGGGTCATTAAACTGGTGGAGACATTGCATTGGTGCATTCTGCAAAGAGTATTCTTCAAATGAAGGGCCATACTGGAAACACTGTTTTGGAAGTAAAGGTTTAGCATCTCCATGTATGTGTAAAAATTGGACTTCATCGTGTAGGGGACAAGCTATCCTGACCAGCGCCCAAGATAGCACCTACCCCTTCCAGGGCAGCCTTGCCCATTGGTCACTAACATTGGTTGCTCTGGGTCCTAGGATTCCTCTGAAAGGAATAACACTGCCTTAAAGAAACTGGTTTTTGTCTGGTTGCTTTCAATTTTGCAGCTTTCAGAGAATATCTTTGGTTATTTACTTCATTGCTTTGGAAAAGCTCTGAAGCAAAGGCAGAGTTTATCAGAGACACCAAGTAGAAAGTGGAAGAAGTGAAGGAAGAGATTATGTGAGCCCTTTTAATACAAAGAACTCTAGTATAAGTTAAGGAGATTATTTTATGTTCAGTTTCACTGACAGGTCCCCTGTTACATAAGTGTTCTGCTTTTTCCAGTTAAGTGTTGCCTAAACGTCAGTCATGGCCATTTCCTGAAATAGGAACACTGAGTTTATTTAATTTGGGGGGTTTAAGTATTTTCCATTTCAGAATAATAAATATATAAGATATAGGATCTCTTCTGTGTAAATGCTAAATTCTGGGAATATACAGGGGTATGTTTAGATATATTGGAAACTTCTTAGTCATGATTTTAAGAGTAAAGCTTTGATTTTTCTCCTGACACTGCTACAGCAATCTTTCATGTCAAAAGAAACCGGCTGAAGATGTTGATTCATTGGGAAAGGGGTGAAATGTCACACTCTTATTACATCTTTTGATTTTCCAAGCTCCTCCTAGAGAACTGACAGAAGAAGAAAAACAACAAGTTCTCCATTCAGAAGAATTCCTGATATTTTTTGACCGGACAATACGTGTAATTGAGCGAGCTTTGGCTGAAGATTCAGACATCTTCTTTGACTATAGTGGCAGAGACGTAGAAGAAAAAGATGGGTCAGTTTGTTTTTTTTTTTGCTTTTATAAAATAAGCTTTATAAAGATAATTCAAAAGACAGGATGCCTTAATTTTAAACAAAATTTAACATTTTTATAGTTAAAAAAGGTTAAAATTTCTGCATGAAGGCATGGGTTACTTTGTTAACTGAAATAACATTGTAAAACAGCTTTGTGCTTTATTGAACTGGGTAGGACTTTTTTACTTGACATATTAAACCAGCAGGCTTAATTTTTTGTTTAATTTTTGGGATGAACTTTCAAATTCTGAACAAATAACTGAAATAGATAAATGTGTGTATATACACGTATATGTAAATGCATACATTCCAGTGGTGTATGTGTGTGTGCTTACGAAATTTTTACAAATTCTAACTAGTGTTGTTTATATTCTACTACTGTCTCAGGTCTGTAATGGATCCCACTGTACCATACTTTGTGGGTATGAAAATGATGATTCCCGAAGTGTTTGCAATCGAAATGGCTGAGATGAGAAGTGACAGGGTTTGCACTCAGCAGTTGGTAGGGGAGAAGAAGCAGTAAAACTTGTTAGGAGAAGAGGAAGTATCTAGGTTTCAGCAGCTACATATCTGTTGAAGCCTCATCGCAGATCAGTAGCTGTGTTGCACAGAAGTTACTGGAGGTTACTCTTGAGCAATCATCCCTGTGCACTGGCTAAATGCATCAGTGTGGCAGTGTTGGACCAGTACTGTGCTTCAGCCTGTCTGCGGCTTCTATCATCTCCATTGCTGAATGCCAGGGCCAGGTTCATCCTGAGAGTTAAAAGGGACGGAGATGGCCCAGGGTGACCCAGAAGAGTCAGAAAGGCAGTGAGAAATGTAGAAATGTGGTTTTGTGAAACATATGTAAAATTTGTTCCTTGCTCCATATTCATTTTCAGAAAGACAGTCAGTGATAGCAATTATATCAAGGTGGCAGACTTCCCCAGGCTGGGCAGAGATCTGAGAAGTAGTCAGAAACTTCTGCATTGCTTTTTACAGCTTTTGAACCCTGGCACTTTAAAATTTGTCACTTGGTTTGAATTCACACAGAGATGTTCAAGCAGGAGCCAATCTTTCCTTTAACCGACAATTTTATGATGAGCACTGGTCGAAGCATCGTGTTGTCACCTGTATGGATTGGTCTCTTCAGGTAAGAGGTGAAGGTGGGAGATACGCTTCCATATCATTTCCACTGCCCCCTAAAAAACTTCTGGGCACCTCTGATTTGCTTGTTGCTACGTAGAGTAGGATGTTGTTTTTTAGCTAACAGCAGGGCTCTGGATGAGTGAATGCATGTTTCTCTGTAAAGAAGAGTAATGGTCAATAATGAAGCTGTCATTTTTCTATATATGTCTTGGTCTTGATCTTGGTCTTCATAAGCAGGATGTTGAATTGAAACCTTAGTAGGTTAAAAACCTACTAAGATGGAGTCTTACATTTTACCTTTCTTACCCCTCCACTCCTTCAGCACATTGAACTTTTTTATGATAAAAGGCCTAAAATTAAAATAATTGAAATTAATTTACTAAACATGTAGCAATTGATTTAATAGTTATACACAGTAATATATAAAATAGAAAAAATATTGAGATTTTTTTTTTAATATACTAAAACAAAAGTGGCCACAGCACCAAGCCTATCTGAATTCAAGAAGCATTCGAACAATACTCTCAGGCACATGGTGTGAGTCTTGGCGTGTCCTGTGCCAGGAGTTGGACTCAGTGATCCTGATGGGTCCCTTCCAACTCAGCATATTCTGTGATTCTATGATTTTAAAAATGTGAAAGTATCTGAGCAACTTGAAAAGATTGAAAAGGGGTCTTTCAAAAAATGCTGGGTTCTCTCTTCAAGCGATGGAAGAAGAGGCTGAAGCTGCCCACAGGGCACTAAAGCAACCTGCCTTGAATGTACCCACTTTCTGTGCACCACAAAGCATTGTCATTGCAAAATAAAACTGATCATAGTGCTGCTTAAGATTTCCAAAACTGATACAGTCACATCAGCAAAGTACAGAAACCATGTCAGTTAGTTACTCTATTGTAGAGCTGGGATTAGCACACACACAACTCATCACCGGTCCTGTTAAATTAATTTGGTTCCAGTTTCACTCCAGCCCCCCTCATTCTCTCATCTCTCTGTTTCATTCCTGTTAGCCTGTTCCTGGGTTCCAGCCTGGAGCAAAGCATCTGGTTTCCCTGGGGAGAGAACCCAGGGACTCTGCTCCAAAGTCCACAATACAGATACAACAAAACTGCTCCAAGAGGATATAGAGTTCAAAAATGCGAGCACAAGTTAGTTTGCCTAGCTGAGCCCAAACCCAGCCTCACGTGTGCCCTTGAGTCTCCAGAACACTAGTGGAGCCTGGTGTGGTCATAAAGGAGCCATAGAGGGAGCTCAGTCCAGTCTTAAAGAACAAGTTTTGTCTACTCTTAGAAGTAACTGCTCTTTCTGTACCACATTAGATGTGCATGTGGACACAGCAAATGCTCGAGATCCGGTGTGTAAATAGTGTGTGAGGGCTGGAAAGAGGCAGTGGATAAAGAGTACAGAGCTCTTACATCCATCTTTCTCTCCTTCCCCTTGAAATGGCAGCAGAGCTGCTTCCATCCCCCTGGGTTCTTCTCAAGTAAGCTGACAGCTGACTGCACAGAGGACATGGCAGACAGCAGGGAGGAGTCATAGGGTCCCAGCAAGTGTGGCTCCTAGGCTGAGCAGGTCTGGGTGGTGCACAACAGCCAGCTGCAGAGAGGCTTCCTGTAATATCCAGCTTGTGCCCTGTGTGAGAAATGATTTATACCTTTGCTTTCATAGAAAATATCAGCCTAACAACAGGTATGCACTATTGTGATGTGGGTGGCCTTTAAGCACATATGGATTTCCACAGAAATCAAATATAAGCCTGAGGAAACACTTATCTTAGGTTGTTCACTTGTTCAGGGGATGGAAATTACATGGAATTCTTATCTGATATTTTCCTAACAAGCAGCTCTTACTGTATTCCCAGGGCAGCAAGAAAAAAAGCCGCCTCAGAAGAGCACTGCCAAATGTAATTGCTCAGCCCCTGGGGCTCGAAGGCATGTTCTGGTTCCCACCTCTTTGTTCCAGGGTGGCCCCTCCCGCCTTCCCCTTTGTTAACTCCTCACACTCAGCTCCCTAGCACTCCAGCAGGGTCTCCTCTGTGCCTCGGGGCTTCTGCATGCTGCCCTATAGTAGCTTGGGAGTATGAGGTTGCCTCCTCTCTTGCCTGTTTAGAGTTCTATCCATGGGACAGCAGCTGGAGACAGGCAGAGGTATTCCACCTAACCACTAGCTCTGCTTCTCACACATGCTCCAGGACATGACAGTGTCCAGTGTGCCAAAGGATAACTTGAATAATCATGGGAACTGCGGAACACATTGCTCAATTTTCTGCGATAAAATTGCTTCAGCAAAACAGCCTGGAGGAAAATAGACAAAGGACATTGATGCATCGATTAAACAAGTTATTCTATTCCCAGTTACATATAAAATACTGTCTTAAACACATGGGATCATTCGTACCAGTAAACGTAACCCACTAGCCCCTAGATTCTTTCACAGAGGAACAGGAAAATGTCTCAGATGCTTCAACGGGGATCTTAGGGAAGGGCTCAGCAGGCTGAGAGTAGATACAAACAACCAGTGAGATCACCTTACTCTGTCCATGGGACTTAAGTTAGCTCATCTTAAGTCAAGAAAACTATTCTTGGGAATAGTGACATGTCTCTCTTGACTCTCAGGCTGTTCCGCACAGCACCATTTCCATGTTGTTTTCAGTTGCAGTCACAGGACATCTGGACACCTGATGAAGACTGAAGTTCTGTAAATGCAAGTAGATTGAGTAGAGCGCTTGAGTGTGCAATGCCAGAGAGGGTTTAGGGTGCTGCACTTAGCTGTTTTTTTGAGAGTCAAAGAGCCTTATAATGGTGTTACCCAGCTAGGTATGACCCAGCATCTGTGTAAACTCTATGTAAACTTCAGTCAAATACAGAAACTGATTGCAAAATCTACATGTAGACCAGCCAGATTTGAATCAGTGTTTGTTTATGGCCAGACATGCTGCTAACCATGCTCACAAAACTTCCCCAGGAGCATGAACCAGCCCCACAGCACCTCAAAGTTGGTACTTTGGTCCTGGTCACACACCCTAGCCGTCTGCAGTCATGCTGGTGGAAGGGCTTGTCACTTCTGCATGCCAAGGTGTCTGCCCCCTTGTGACTGCGGGCTCAGCTGCTCATGTGAATGGTGCCTAACCTGTTCAGCCAAAACGTGATGCCCTGTCAAGAGCCTACGGCACAGGCTGTTTACTTGGACATGGGCCAGTGTGGGATGAAAATGTTCAAAGGAGAATCTGAGCTCATTGTTCAGAAGTGGTTGTGATCTGTTGCAGGAGAGAGCGAGAAGAGAGGGGTGAGATGGATGAGAGCAGTGGAGGGCGAGCTCATACAAGCATGTCCAGAGAGGTGGTGTCTCGGGTGTGGGATTAATCCACCTTCAGATGTCCCTCCGTTCTTGAGGAGAGAGAAGAGATGTTGGTCTAAATCCCATGCAAGTCAAGTAGGTGCTAAATTGTCCTTACAAGCTGTGCCAGCAGCCATGGTCTGCTGGGATATAGGTCCAGCCCAGTCAGTGCTGTCTCAAAATGGGAAAGAGGAGGCTATGGTGGCAACATGTCATTACTGATTCTTCCACACATGGGTCCAAGCTCATTTGGAACAATGAGCTTGAATAGAAAAATCATCAGGTCTCCAACACATTATCTATGTAAGTCTACAGAAAGTGGGAAGTAACAGTTGCTGATAGCAAAAGTTACAGCTGTGTGCATTATTTCTTTCAAATGGATTTTGAGAGCAGAGAGGTCCAAACCCCAATAATAATTATAAAAAAATGTGGTGGATTGATTTGGTTTTGGGTTTTGGGTTTTGGTTTTTTTCTTTGTTTGTTTTGGTTTTGTTTGGTTTTTTGTTTGTTTGTTTATTTGTTTGTTTGTTAAAACACCTTTGGACCAAATTCACAACTTCCAATTGGCAGTTTCTTTGTCACTTATATCTACCCGCTCTACTGTTTCCCTGTAAAGTGGTGAGTGGTTTGCAGGAGTTTACCTGGGAAAGACAAAAAGTGGCAATAATTTGCAGATATTATTGAGAAATTTTGAGGGAAAGCATTTCTAGTTTACAAAAGGAAAGTGTGGGTCTTGTGGAACTTGAGCTGCTGGTTCGTTGGCCTGCAAAAGCCACATGCTTTTCTCTGGACATGCCATAAGGTCCACTGCCTTATTTTGACTATTTAGAGAGAAGGACAGACGTTACCAGAGGTGCCTAATGTCAAACATGTTAGAGTGGAGAACTGGGAGTTATTCAATAGACTGAATGCAATTGATGTTTTGTGGACAAGTTGTTACTTCTTATGGTGTTTTGAAATTATGCAAGGTCATCAACAGAATGTGAAAATCTGATTTTTCATATATGATGTATGTGTGTATATATATGTAAACAAAGCAAACACATATGTGTGTTGTATATCTACTGTACATCTATACAACCGTGGATAATGGGTGTACAAGAAAATATGGATCAGATTTTAGACTGCTCATTGCATCAGTCTCACTGGGTCAGTGGAATTCAAAGTCACCCTGTGCTGTATAAGATCTTGCAAAATTGAGCTTTTGTGAAGAAAGTGTTTTGTTTGCTATTTGAATCATCAAGAAGAGCTTTCAAGTTGATTCTTTGCATAAGTAAATAAGAGTTCAAAATGCAATAAGAAAGAATAGTTTTCAGGAATGCTGAAAAAATTGTGAATTTTAGAATAAAAACAAGTCAACTCTATGGTCATAATGTTTTTATTAACAAAATCAACTAAGGCAGTGGTTCATCCTTGAAGAGATGGTTAAGCAAATACATTAAAATTATTCCAGTTTTCAGATTTTTCCTCTTCCTTCCTTTGCGTTACCTTTATAAAAATTCTACAAGCTGTCTTTTCTGAGAATTACCTACAGAAAATAACATTACCTTTATGATATCTGAGAATAACTGATAGAGAGCAATTATCAGGGGCTTTAAGGGTGTTAGGGATGAGTAAAATATAAACCAAAATGAAGCAGAGTATTATGACTGAACTAGCGTGTATTACAGTTAAAACCAGATATTGCACATTTAGTATAGATTATTTCTGTTTCATATGATTTTGCATAAGTTCTTCATCATCCATCTTATTTCACTTGCTTTTTCTTTTCCGTTCTAGTACCCTGAGTTGATGGTTGCATCTTATAACAATAATGAAGATGCTCCACATGAGCCTGATGGGGTAGCCTTGGTATGGAACATGAAGTTCAAGAAAACCACACCAGAATATGTGTTCCATTGCCAGGTAAGACTGAGGAAGCCATTAATTTCATGCTGGACAGAACAGAGTTTACTACATGGTGCATCTTTCCACTGTTTGTATGGAGAGGCTGAGGTTAAAAATAGGCACTTTTGGAAAAAGTACAAACAGCAGTCCAGTGTTTTTAGAAGGCAACCAGCCTTCTCAAACAAAAGCCTGTCACAGCTCCATGTCATTCTTTCTCTATTTAGAACAGTCCCTAGGAGATTTAGTTCATAAAGCCCTTGCACTTACGAAGTAACTGTGGTGTACCACTTCCTCATCCAGACAGCAACACATGCTTTCCCACCCACTTTAACTACCTCTCATCCCCTGCACTCAAGCTGCCTACCCTTGCCTTGTTCTGCTGAATATCATATTTTGCGCCTTTAAAATTGGGAAGCACATTTTGCATTTTTGGACATGTGCCTGACTTACAGCTTGATCAAAATGGTCTTGATTGCAAGAACTACTCGACCAGTCTGTCTGACTGTCCTTTAGTTTAGCAGAACAGTGCTTCACTTCATTGAGCACTACTTTATGTTTATGCTGGTTTAGAAATTTATGGACAATTCAAAAATCATTGAGTGTTTTATTTCTCTATGTCTGTTTACTCCTCTTTTGCCATTGCTTTTGTGTGTGAAATGGTACAGTCTCGTATTGACAGAAGTGTTCAGCTCATTGGCTCTATCTCCATCAAACTGTCCAAAATTTGGAACAGGGCTTGGGCCAAATTTTAAACCTCTTCATTAATATCCTTCTGTGGTAATTAAATACAGGACAGTGGCATTCAAAAAGCCATATGGAAAAGTTTCAGCAAGTAAAATTTAACTATCAGAGATTAGTAAAGTGCAGATAATTCTGTGGTAAAAATTGCTTCTTTTGGAAGGATATGTATTACCTGGCTAATTGTGTAAGCTAAGTGTCATTTTACATTCAAGGACCAAACATCTTTTTGAACTAAGTTTATGTTTGGACTTGGGTACGTTATCAGATGTAACATAGTGGGAGGGAGTTGCTGGAATTGAAGTTGCTGCTTCAACCTGATTAAGTAACCTTTAATTCTGGGCATATTTTTCTAATTTGCTATACTGAAAAACAACTTCACAAGGAGTCTAGGCCTCCACAGCAAATACAGATTTATATACATATATATGTGTGTGTGTGTGTGTGTGTGTTACCTTTGAAATGAGAACTTGTATTTTTCTGGATATCATATTCGGCAGCCAATGTGTTCTTGCAGACTGCTTAAGATCTTAGCTCAGATCCCATGTTCAGATTCTTCTATGATGTAAATGACGCTTAATGTTTTGAACAAAATATTCAAGAGAAGAGATGTCCCATTGCATTTTGAAGAATAATCCTTAAGCTAGATTGAGTTTTCAAGATAATAACCAGATGCAGGGTAGCCCTTCTGAGTACACAAAGGAAGATTGACTACAGACGTAATGTGATCCATTAATTTGAAGTTCTATCTAGGTTTTAGAGCAGGTACACTTAAACAGGGGAGGTATGACTCACTACATTGAAAGCTTCTATCTAGTCCTCCCATTAAGTTGGATGTGCCCCTTTTTGGAACTGGAACCTTAAACCTGTGAACAAAACCTGAGAGATACATGTGGCACTGTGCTTGCACGTGTATCCTGGATTCACCCTCTTTCAGCTAAATGAAATCAGTTCTGCCTATGGGAAATACTTATTTTCTTGATCAAACTGTCCGCAGGTAATTCATGTTATAAGTCATTATGAATTGGAACTTTGTTTGAACCACTATTATGGGGCTTTTGATGTAGTATATCTTCTGCATATCTTCACATTGAATGGGGATACCCACATGTGATTAAATGGGGAAACAAAAAACATACAACTTGGTCTTTTGAACACAAGTTTTGTTCTAACTGACTCAGATGGAAAATAAGAAAAAATAGTATCTTAACTCAGAGTCTGGATTTCAGTTCTGCAGATCATCATGTTATTCTGTTAGTGGAAACCAACTGTATTATTAGTCAGCCCCATATCATTTATATTACCATTTTGCTAGAGAAACATTCTCTCATTCAGTCCTGATTCAGTCATTTCTCTAGGTTTTTCTGAGTGAGAGGCTCAATTTTTGTTTCACAATAGATGATCTTGCAATAGTCCAGCTCAACAGCTAGAGATGAACACACACCGTATCATTATAGCTGGTTTGCCCAGATATGATGAATACAATACTTTGAGTGTATTTTCCGAATAGGTCTCTTTTCCTTTCCAAATACTTTCTATAAAAAAGGAAGTCTCAATAAATCCTACATGATGCTAACTAATATACCTTTTGCCTTTCCTTTTTTCGGGCTCACAGAGCAAAACACAAGCAAGTAGAAACTCATTTCAGGGGTGACTGTGAAGGAGCTCTTGTAAGCCACTTCTGAGAAGCCAAATCAATGAGTAGGTTTTTGAAGCCATTTCTAAGAAACTTCACCTCAGGAGTTCTGATAACATCAATAAAGATACATATGTGAAACATCTCTGGACAGCTAAGGAGCTGGCTGGAGTGCATCAGGTACAACTTCAGATACCTCTAGTGCATGTTTAGTAAATTCTTGAAGCTAGGTACCTCAATGTTTTTCTGTCTTCCTGGTATATTATACAAATTTAAGTGAGAATATTACCATAGAATTTCTTAATTTTCTTCATCTCTTTCTGTGACTTTTTGTAAGCTTACATAGAATTTAAGTGAGAGGATTACCATGGAATTTCTTAATTTTCTTCCTTTTTCTGTGACTTTTTGTAAGCTTACATAGGATCATTGAAATTGTCATAATCAGAACAGGCTTTCCAAGAGCCTTTGCTGAAAGCTGCCAGAACCCAGTGGCTTCCACTGAAGTTGTCTATCAGCCAAGACAGATAATGATGTGAAAATCTACTGGCAATGATGTTTTTTGCTAACTCCAATCAGCAAAACATTTGATTTTAGTCCTCAAATGTGAGGGGTGGTGTATTCTGTAAATATGAAATTCTTATCCAATTTAAAGTCATATAAGTTGTTGTCTCATTAATACAATGTAAGTGGTAGCAAATTTCATAGCTTTACAATATGCTGTGCTACAAATATGAGGTTCAATTTTAGTTAATGAAAAAATGTTTAGTGGAAGGAAAAACAGCTATCAGCCAAGTGGATATGTTAACTCATTAATTCATGTGAACTGCCATGTGATCTATCAGATCCTTTCTAAATTAAACAGTCCTGATGGCTTCTACTCTCACCTTCTGTGGAATACTTTTTTTTCTTCTACAAGTTTTATTTTTGCCCTTCTTTAGGTTTTCATATTTCTGCTTTCTGTGCTGACAGTACTTTAGCTCTGACTCCCAGATTTTTTCCTCTATAGCTCATCATATATCTCTTTACCACAAAGTTAGAAATAGGAAAACAAGGAAAAGTGAAGGATTGTGCAATTTGTTAATTTTTTTCTATGCAAGCAAAAAAAATTTTGTCTCAGAAGCAAATCAGAGTGGGAGGATGATTTTTGCCAAAGGAATAAATGCTCAATGCTTTCCTTAGGTACTGAGGAATAAACTGAACATGCAGTTAATACTGCAGAGTGCAGACTGGGATATCTTTGTAGGAAAGAGTCAAGGATGTCCTCTTTCCCCACGCCGGATCATCAAAAACTATTGCTGTAATCCAGTGCATTCCAAAGGCAAAACACAAGCCTTTCAGAAGTACTTCAAGAGACCCTGCAAATGAGTCATCCCTAGTTGGGTTGGTTTGGCAGTATTCAGAGAGGAAATGAATTCCAGCAACAACATGGAAATCACATTGACTCTCCCTCGGTTTGGTTGGGAGAATTTTCAACTGTGGTTCACACTACTTCTGCCTGCTACTGTTGGCCTGCATTTAGGTGGGGATGACAAAAACAAAAACAGTATGGCACTGTTATTGATGATATGACTCAACATGAGCTCAATCCTATATCAATTTATGCAATCCACAGGGCTGGCCTTGTGTGTGAAACTTCCCATACTGCTGATTGATAGAGTAGAACCAACCATATTTATCAGTATTACTCTCTTTTTCAGAAAACATTTATCTGTCCATAATGTGTTTTTTCACTGAACATATAAATAAAAATCTACATAATCCATTAATTATGAGTATTATTAATACTACTCGTCATCTTTGCCCGTGATAGTATTTCTGTTTCACAGTGGTCTGACTAAGCTTTCTAAGCCAGCGTGACCTGAAGAAGTATAGGAAACTGCATCAACATATCTGGTTGAGTGAGGCAAATGACAACTCTGAGAATTTGCAATAAATTGTCTAATTGAAGTCTGAGCTGTTATACCCTTTCTTTCAGCAGGGCCTGTTAGCATGGGTACAGCACTCTTCTTCTATGAGGTCCCATGGCTTTTGGGTTAGAGCTGATTGGCAGAGACTGAAGTCACAAGGAAAAGAAATAATCAATGTCTCTAAGGGACATTAGGGTATTACAAGCCATTTCCTTTCTTCTGGAACTAAAGAGGAATTATTGAAATTGGTTGAAGTATCTGGATCTCAACTTCAAACATCCATCATTTCCGGAGAGTAGGGCTGGAGGAAGACAGCTAAAGATACTAGTTTCATGCAAATAAACCAAATTGAATGTTACTGTCCGATTTGGAGGACTGCATTGTGCTTTGCTACACTCAATCTAATGATAGAAACAAAAAAATTACTACATTGACTGTATTTTGATTTATTATGGATTATTTTCTGATCTTCTAGTTTCCTCTTTCTCAGCTATGTCTTTTCCAAATGTCTTGAAAGGGCAGTGAGAAGTACAAATCTGACACTTGCAGAAGCAACTCCATTCAGTGTATTTTTAAAGGAGTGACATGTGAAGAGTAGCTTTTATTTGAGGAAGCAGTAACCATTGAAGAGTTCTATCAAGGAGTCAGATCAGCTCTTAGCATAATCGCAAAAATATTTCAGCAGTATATCACTTTTAATAGCTGCAGTTATTTCTGTCCTTTTCCTAAAATGCCATGCAGTCAGATTTACTTGATTGGTTCATCTCTATACTAACTGTCAGAGTTTTTTGTGGGATGTGGGACTTGTGTTTTCTATTTTAACTTCAAGAAAAGCTGTCCATGCTTGGAAAATATTGGTGGCTTGGGTACAGAAGTCATCCATTCAGCCACACCACAAAATGTTTCATTCTCCCCTAGCTTTTTTGTAGTGGCTTCTATATACTGCCATTAAGTTATGTGTTTGACCACTCTTCAGTGCTTATCCTGGTGTGGTCTTTTCCTTTCCAACTAAATGGATGGAGTCATACATGCATATCTAGAATTAGATGCATTGAGGTAAGTGAAAGGCTGTATTTAGTGGTTGATATTGGCCGGAGTTGCTTTATTTTTTTCCTAATTTGGTTCCTTTGTTGTTTTCTGCTCTTTCAAAATCAACATATATTCAGATGTGCTTTTTGCTCCAGTAGCCTGACTTCTAAAGGTGTTGAGTGCCCAAATCCATGAGACTTGTGTGCAAAACAGGCTGAGGTAATAGAATGAATGACTAATATCCCTCTTTTCCTCTTGTCCTTGAGTTTCCTCCTCTGTGGAAACCAGACTAGAGCTCAGTCCTTCCAGAACTTTCAAAGAAAAGAAGTACTAAAAGAAGTTTATTTGTCTAGAAGGTATGGTTTGAATACTTAAAAAAATAAAGAAAAATTTTGCTGATAATTATAATGGTGCTTTTCCAGAAAAACTTCCTCACCTTATTTCTGCTGGGTTTCAAGCAAGGACTCAGCTATTCAGAGACATAAAAGAAATGACAGACCCTAAACTCCCTCTAAGCTCCACAGAATTTCCTAAGTAAAATCATTCCCAAGAACCAGCAGCATGTCCAGTCCCAGAGATGACTTGTCTAATTCCTCAGTTTCTAGTGAAAGAGGGCACCTGTGGTCAGTCTCTAAATCTCAGGGAAGACATGTGGCGCTGAGCTGACTGCAAATTTTCCCAAAAAACCACAAACCCCTTCTTTGGAAGAGCAAGTTTTTTCCAACCTGAATTTCCCTGTGACCCTATGATCCTAAATATGAATCAGATTCTGACAATTTTCATAGTAGTTCTCTGGTAAATGGACCACTGAATGTCTGCCTGTGATGAAGATACTGAGGCAGCTCTCATACTGGGAATATTTCAGCACCCAGAATCCCAAATTTGTTGCAGAATTTGTAACACATACCAAAATATTGTAAATCCAATGAAGCAGGGTTTTTTCAGAGTTAAAGGGGCTGTTTTGTTTTTGTTTCATGATGTGCACCATTAGCAGGATGATCTTTAGAAACACAAAGCACAGGTTGTGTCATAAAGATTTCAGTAAACAAGAGCCCATGTCTTGTCTCTTAGGCTTTTGCTCTCAGCTGATACCAGTTGTCTTTTGTTGCTCCTCCCTTTGGAGTCTGCCACTTCTCCCATTTGGTTATTAAAAGTAACTATCATTTGGCTTAAGATTAGTGCTCCAGTACTTGTGAGGAAATTGTGTGTGAGTCAATACAAGTTACACCCACACATCTGAAGGCTAAATGTAGTAGTACTTGGAAAATGGTTTTCGGTGTCTAAGGTGAGAGGAGAGACCTGTATGCAGCAGATTTGTAGATGGGGACAAAGAGGACCACATATACAAAAGGCAGAGTCTCGTGTCTTCTGTATACCACTGAACACAGAGACATTAGGTGGGTGGGACAGAAAAGGCACTGAAAATGTGAAAATGTATATTCTGGCTTGGGGGCCACAGTGTCTTAGCCAGTCCTGAGGTCACCAGTCTTGCTTTACTGCTGAAATGCCACAGCTGTTAACATGGAATCTACCAGCATTTACAGCTCAAAACAAACTATGCCATGTTTTCCATGTGGCCCTTCACATTTCAGTCTTAAAATCTCTTAAAACTGACTTATTTCCACAAAACTTAAATCATTATTTTTTATGAGTCAGAGAGCAAATAACGATCATTATTTAGACTAAAGGGGTGTTAATTGGATTCACAAAGTTACATGCCTTCCCTTGGATTTTAGCTGTATCTTTCCAAACCCTTAGCCAAGCTTCATTTTTCATGATGACTTGGATCTATTGCTATCTTGTACAGAACCCTGAGGAGCAACACACCCATCAAAACCGATGTGTATCTTACAACAAAATAATTGTTTGCCATATCCCATCAGTCTATGAGATGGCTGCTAATACAAACTTATTCACTAGCGTTCTGAATTACTTGAGGACTGTGTTTATACATACAAAACCTAGCAATAGAATTCTTCTCTGCTTAGAGCAATGCTTAACAGAGATCATCTTTCTCATTTGAAACTGAGATTTGAATTATGAATCAAAGAATTAGGAAATGATAAATTTGCTTGTCTTGGATAGAAAATTTTAGGCAGTTCCTGCTTCTAAGCCTTTTCTGGAGGAGATAGTTTGTCATACATACAAATGTTATGCTGTCACTACTAGCGGTAGGATTGTGCTTTTTGCAAGTGTTAAAATAGTGATTTGTAATGGATCTGTACTTAAAGATGCTATTTCTCTTCCTTGTTCTGTAATCTTCCTTTCAGACCAAATATCAAGAATATGCTGGCTATTTGATATGATGAGCATTCTCCTTTTTAAGTTTCTTTGTTTCACTGATAACTTGCATCATACCTTTCTGAATTACTGGCATCTAATGTGCAATTTGGAGAGAATCTAACCTTTGAATTTGCCAAGTTAGACATGCAGTATTTTTAAACTTTAGCTAGCTAAGGGAAAAAAAAAATCTCAGTCAAAAACCATATTTCATAAGAGAAAATTACAGTGATATTGATGGTTTGCCAAAACCTCAAGCAGTGACAAAATCCACAGTGTCCTGAAACAGATGCCTTTGCAAAACCATTCCTTTGCAGATGGCTTAGATTATTGATACTTACAAAGACATGGCAATATTAGTTTGACTCAGAATTTTGAAAAATTCTGTTGATAGATAAAAAAATGCAGATTTGTCACACTATCCCAAAATCACTGAGAAAAAAAATCACCAAATCCTGCAATTGTTCCTGAGGGCATTTTACAGTTTAGTAGTTGTTGATTCGGTTACATTTCAACATGACCTAGTGTAAAGTATTTTAAATAAAAGGGAGGAAGGATGGGAAGAAAGAACTCAGCTTTCCTTTGTTGATGTGAACATTACATTTTATAGTTTTTCCTGTATATCTGAAACTCTCAGTGCTCAAAGGGTTTTGAGTGAGCAAGAAATTCAGGATCAGATGTGAAATCATTAAGTCACTGAGATCCTTCCACAGATTTTTTTTTTCCATAAAGGATGTGAAATACCATGCAATTCCCTAGCTGCAGTGCAAATGATGGATAAACAGCCATAGGCGTGACTTTTCTGTTTGGGTTATGTAACTGTTCTCAGTGCAAGCTACTTGCAATAAGGAGTACATTTGGTCCAAATACAAGAATATTATTTCACCTCATGATTTTTGTCTCTGTGGGAGCTCTATGTGAGAAATGAAGCCTCTTTCTGTGTTACCTGGCACAATATATAAAATAGTTACTCTTCTAAATTGCTGTAAAAGGCCCCAGAAACCAAGGAATCCATCATTACAGCCCAGGATACATCTTTTCTCTGCCTTAGCGGTTTTCCACCATCTGCCCCCATGGCTGGATGACTGACAAGCACTGCCCTGAAGAGAACTTTTGTATATGGACAACATTGATTTAATGATGATTAACACTCCCGGCTTCCCACAATGGGAAAGTAGAAGCATGTGCCGTGTGGCTGAGATACTCTTATTATCCTTGGAAGACATATCCTGTGGGCCAGAGAGAAAGAAAAGATAAAGTAAATTTATTTTAGCATAAGATGACAAGCAAATGTCCCACATGCAAGAAGCAATATGCTTTTAAAAATTTGTCATACTGGAGAGATCAGAGGGTTTTCATTATCTCTTATCTACAACAAAATGTGCCAGAGTGCATTAGCATCTGTGATTAATTCATTATGATTGCTCTTATAACACCATTTACTATTTTTGTAGCTAAGATAAATGTTGATTCCACTTCAGTTCCAGATTTTTCATGAACACACACTGAACTACCAGTTATTTCATGGGGAGAAGAACATGCTTAACATTTGATATCTTGTGTTTACATCTGTAAATAAATAGACTAAGCCAAATTTGGACTTGAGTTGTGCAGAACTGCTGTTTCACATGAGTTGTATGGGGTAAATCCATTCTTTCTGGCAGGATTATGATGCATTTTAAAATGTCTCATCACTGGTGAGAGTGAATGACCCAGGGATGCTGGTTTTTCAGTAAGATGTGGCCCTCTGATACTCCAGGAGTCAGCAAATGTAGGATGATATAACTATGCTGACTTATTGTTGTTAAGGCCTTGACCCAGAAACTGGAAAAACACTTATCTCATGCCTTCTTCCCCTACAAGACTACCCACTGAAAAAGTAGTAGAAACCAAACAGCAGAACCTTGAAAGTGATGAAACCAAGATGTAAAATTTAAGGAAACTAAGCTTTGTTTGTTGGGGGATTAAAAATTGTCTGTAATGAGAAGTAGTCATTTATTCCTGCATGATCTTAGCCACTTCCTAATGCTCTATGGGTCAGGCTACTCATATCAGAATCTGTACAGTAGTTTACTGTAGGAGACATGAACAGTGCAAAAGCAACTCACATTTCCAGCCTCATTCTTGAACACTGAGGTGCCTGTGGTATCTTCTGTGTTTCCACCAGATAGCTGTTTATTTGTGCTTCTCAGTCATTCAATCTCCACATCTATGAGCAATATTTAATTGACTTTCAATTATTTCCAGTTATGTAATGACACTACTTATAAAAGGTACATCACTGAAAGTGATGGATGTGGGCAAATCTAACAGCCTATTATTCTTCAAATGACCAACATCATATACCTGAACTTGTGCAAAGCATTTAACGCTATCCTGCACAAAATCCTTGTCTCTAATTTGGGAGGCATGGATTAGATAGATGGACCTCTCACTGGATAAGGAATTGGCTGGATGATCACACTCAATGTGTTGAAGTCAATAGCTCAATGTCCCAGTGGAGACCAGTGACGAGTGGTGCTCTTCAGGGGTCAGTGTTGGGACCAGCACTTTTTAACACCTTTGTTGGCAACATGGGCAGTGGGATTGAATGCCCTCTCAGCATGTTCACCAACAACACCAAGCTGTGTGGTTCAGACGACACACTGGAGGGAAGGGATGCAATCCAGAGGGACCTTGACAGGTTTCAAAGGTGGACCTGTAAGAACCTCATGAAGTTCAACAAGGCCAAGTGCAAGGTCCTGCACCTGGGTAGAGGCAATCACAAGCACAAATACAGGCTGGACTGAGAATGGACTGAGAGCTGCCCCAAGGAGAAGGATTGGGCGGTGTTGGTTCATGAGAATCTCAACATCAGCTGGCAATGGAGTCTCCATCCATGGAGACAGTCAAAACACACAGTCTTGAACAGTCTGCTCCAGGTGATCCTGCTCTGAGCAAGGGGCTGAACTAGACAATCTCTAGAAGTGTCTTCCAACATTGGCAATTCAGCGAGTCTGGCACTTCAGACTCCTTTTCTCTTCCCTGTCTCTGACATTATATGGAAGTCACAGAATCACAGAATATACCAAGTTGGAAGGGACCCACAAGGATCATTGAGTCCAACTCCTGGCCCTGCACAGGACCATTCCCAGGAGTCACACCAAGTGCCCAAGAGTATCCTCCAAATGCTTCTTGAACTCTGTCAGGCTTGGTGCTGTGACCACTTTCCTGGGGAGCCTGTTCCAGTGCTCAATCACCCTCTGGGTGAAGAACTTCTTTCTAATATCCAACCTAAACCTCCCCTGACACAACGTCATGCCATTCCCTTGGGTCCTGTCACTGGTCACCACAGAGAAGAGTTCAGTGCCTGGCCCTCCTCTTCCCCTCACGAGGAAGTTGTAACTGAGGTCTCCCCTCAGTCTCCTCTTCTCCAGACTGAACAGACCAAATGACCTCAGCCATTCGACAGTCTCTAATTAGAGTCTACAGAGTCTTTCCAGGACCAGCTGAACATCAGAGCACCCTTCTTTCCTCCTAGAAAGGAGGTCATTTGCATTCAGAAGGCATGAATCAAAAGATTTCTTGTTTAGGAAAGTGCTTACCAATTTGTTTGGCTGTGAGCAGGCTTTTGAGTCATTGAAATATTTGGGAACTTAAAAGAATTAACTACAATTAAGTTTATGGACTTAAGAGAAAAGATCAACTTTAGTAAGTTCTTTCCTCAGCTGGGGCTTTAAAATGTTGTTGGTTCAGTATGTTTGATCTTCTGACTGTGCCTGGGTTCTCATGGCCTGTGTGTTTATTGTGGGGGCTTGGACCAAGTGCTATACTTGAGATTTATCTGCAACTCCCTTACAAGCAGCTGTGACTACTACACCCAATTTCACAGGCTAAGCGGTAGATAATTGTTTGTGCAGCATCTGTACTGGCTTCAACTTTGTCTGTGGCTTCGCATAATTTGGTTGATCAAATGCATTGGTTTGAGGAACTGCCGCCATAGAAACCACCAAGCCACCACCACAGCACAAGAACAACTCGTGTTTCTATTCCTGTTCTCCAGATCTGGAATTTGCTGTCCCTGTGGGCTCTCTAAAGTCTTGCTTTGATATTTCCATCCCTTGCCATCAAGTGATCATCTGTTGTGTTTTCTCTGTGAGAAGAAGCGTCCAGGACACCAAGATCCCAACCTAACCCATACCTCAGTCTCTGGAGGATTTCTTCTGCTTCTGCATAGTGCTAGATGGGAACCCCCCTGGACAAGGACTCTTGAACCTTGCTCTTGAAGCCTGGTCTTGGTTCCAGCAGAAAGGAGATTCTGCCTGGAGAAGAAGTACACAGCAACAAGAAGCTTATGTTCTTAGACCAATGGCTGGGACATTTTATGAACATGGGGCTGAGCTGCCAAGACTACAGCTGTGTTATGTATCAAATAGTATCAGAGAATAGGCATAAGTAATTCAGGAGGAGTGACCAAAATTCCTGGACTTGCCCCTCACAGCCAGGTTCCCCAGGTATTTTCTTGACAGAAGTGGCTTCACCTTCATAGGTGCTTTTGCCTGGAGTTGCGTGGCTACAACACTTAGAGAGGGCTTTGGCTTGTGTGATGTTTTAGTTTGTGCTTCTCTACATCTGTATTTCATTTGCAGTATTTTAAAAAAATGCTTCTTACCTAATGACATTTCTGCCCACTGTACTAAGTAAATTTTTCAGGTAACACTATTATTTCTTCAATTCTAGAGGCCTTCAGCAGATTGAGACACCTTAGTAAAATTTTTGTTGCAAACCCATCATAACATAGTTCTCTGTCCCGAAGAACTTGCAGCTATAGTTAGTGGTGGTTGCAGGCAGTGACACCATGATCCACATCCTGAGCTGGCTGCATGTATTGCAGCTCTGGTCCAGAAGCCTTTGGCTAATACTGTACTGAAACCATTGAACCCTGCTGCATGCGAGCCAAGTGCCAGAATGCCATGCTCAAGCTGACACTTACCATCTGCTCCAAATTCTGGCCAGCCTATGGTATGAGCAGGGACAGCAGAAGGTCTCTGCACTCCACCCACATACACATGCCCTCAGGCTCCTGGTCTGAAAGGATGGTGCAGATCCATGACTTCAGGCTTGTCAGTAATTTAATCAAAACAATTAAGGGTGCTTATTTATAACTGTTAAAGTATCATGACCTAAATAAAACAGACAAACCAAGGAAGTGCTTGCTTCTCCAACAGGCAGGCACATGGCTTTTGAGGGTTTCACCCTGCAATTTGATAAGCAGCCAGGTCCTAATCAGAGAAAACAGATATTTGGGTACTTAGCATGTAAGTAGTTGGGTGGAAAAAAACTTGATGTGTTGTTATGAAATTGCTCCTTATTTCTCCAGGCTTTAATCATCTCATCGTCAGTCTAACAAAGAAAGTATGACACTCAGCAAAGATGGTATTCTCGGGCTTGTGTGTATGTGTAGTAATTCAGGGTTACCAAACTGATTGGTTGTTGCGGTTATGGATAAAGGCACACAGGATCTCCCTGTATCACAATGGAGAAGTATATGATTATCTGCTTTTGCAATGCAGCAAGCAGTTTTGCTGCTTTCCTGAGTCACCATGACACCACCAAATTAGTAATATTAGCAAATGCACTTTTCAAAAGGGCTGAAGTGTAGACTCTCTTTTGACAAGACAGTTTGTGGACTTTTTTCCTCATTATTTTACTCTTGTAGTTACATGGGCTGAACCTGTAGTTACAGAGATGAAACTCATGAGGCTGGATAGTGCTTTTCTGCAGACTTGGGGTGAGCACTCTGATTCTACTGCAGTACTCAGATGTCAGCACTGAGGTTAAACGTCAGTTATCTACACTGTAACCTTGGCCGAGAGAGAGCTGCATTTCCTGACATACTCTTTTCCTTCTTTTTAAGGACTTAGTACTTTTTCAATAAAAATAAATTTAATTTGTGGCTACATTTCAGCTCCATTGGTTTGATGGTATAAGTGGAGCAATACCAGCTTTGGATTTGGAGCAGTCGTGTGGCTGAGTCTCCCTGTGCAGCTTTCATGTGGTCTGGTGAGGCATTCTTAGAATCCCCAAACATTTTTGAAGATCCTAAACTGGAGACATTCAAAATTTTCCCCTCCCTTTCTATCATTAATCCTTCATGTTTTAACAAGCACTGAAGTTAATACAGCCTACACTCTTTCCTGTCACACTGGGCCCCCCTCCCTCCTTTCTTTCTCCTGAATAAAGCAATCTGTTCTTTCCCGTCCATACTCTTGTAAATCAAAGGGATGGATGTCGACACACACCATAACCAAGTATAAACTTCCTTTTTTTAATTAAACAGGATTCTGACATTTGGGTTGAAGGAGTGTTTGTTTGGTTTGATTTTGTTTTGTTTTTTAATACGTGAAGGAAGTCAACTGCTTTTATTTTATTTTTAGTAAAGAAAAATTTTGTATGGTACCAGAAATAATCTCAAGCACAAAATCTATCAGATGTTATTTCATGGTTTAATAGGAAGACAGTTGGAAGGGAACAGTACAGAAGTCTTGGCATTTACAGCTTTTAGAATTAAGAGGTAACCTCTTTGGTAAAGGTTTTGGTGCACATAAATCATGTTTTAAGTTCTTTTTCAAATTTAATTTCAAAACCAGCTGTAATTGTGATGTTATGGTCTCTGCTTTTTTCTTTTTACTATTAATTGTAATTAGACATTTATATAAAACACAAAAATATCCAGGTTCACAATAGCTGATACTAAAAATAAGCAAGACCCTTGGAAGCAACACGGCCTCTATTTCAATGTACAAATCAGATATGTCAGTGACCAGAGCAAAGACACCCTACAGTTGCCTCTTTTAAGATATCTCACACCTTTTGTGCTGCAAAAGGGGTGTTAGAGGGTACTAAACTGGACAAACCAGTGTTCAGATCTGATACTGCTACTTTCCATAATGGTTCTCAGCCCATGATCTGGCAGGGGAAAAGGGCTTTATTTAGTAATTCAGTTGCTGTCATTTCTAGAGGATGATTTTAATCCACCTTTGTAGTTGAAGTATACCATTCATATCTGTTCTGGGGGCAGATATAAGTGTGTATAGCAATGCAAGAAGAAGGAAATATCTCCTTATGGCCTCGCCAGAAGAAGGCTGAGCATCTCTCCGTGGGACTGTGAGTGCTCAGACTCTTTAAATGCTGCTTTTGATGAGCAGGAGTGAGAGCAAAAGTTTATGAGTAAATTGGATGTGTAGTTTTGACAGTTCTCTTTATTTATTTATTCCTTTGAAGGGCAGACATAGGTGATCAGAGGTCCAGTCCCTATTCTTCAGTTCCTATGAATGAAGAACTATGTTTGGCACCTTTTCATGGTTCTAGCTAAGCAACAGTACCACAGCTTTGTCCCTCTGCTCTTAGTCCCTCTAAGCTAATTCCGTAAAGCCAATTCTGTCACTTTGTCTCAGCTGCAATGGATGTAATTGTCCACTATTGTGTGTGTCAGACTGACCCAGAGCAGCATGTCACTGATGGCAGTGCTTCTTCACATGCATTCACTCAGCTAGAAAATCCACCCAGGAGCTTCCTGAGTGCTGCAATATAACCCAATATTCTGGAGCCCAGAAATGCCTGTGAACTCCTTGGATCACTTCTTCCCACTGATGAAGTATTGTTTTGAGATCCATCTGGTGTTGAGCCTAGGCATATGGCACCAGTATGGCAGCGCTGGCTCCGGGAGCAGTTTCCTGCAGAAAAGGTCTGGCTGAAGGCAGTAGTCATTGCCTACTGAGAGTCATTATTATGTAGCACCCAGGTCTTTGTGAACTTGTTCGACTGGTGGCTGGGCAGAGTGCCATCCGAACGTATGGACATGAGCAGAGACAGTTCAGTCTCCAGGGTCTTACACACATCAGATGTGGGTACTGAGGTCAGGCTTCTCAGTAAGGAGGAGCTAAATGACTGTCTGTTCTGAGCACACGTACCTGTGGTTGAAGGGATACACCATCATTAATCCAAATCTGGGCTGTATTAAGCTTCTAAAATAAAAACCAGCTTTGCTAGCCACTTGAAGAGGGTCGGGGTCTGTTTGGATCAGTGCATCAGTGGGGGAGGGAGGGAAGGAGCAGGGAGGCAGAGGCGGCTCCACAGTGCTGTTCCCCACAGGCTGGGACAACCTGACCCCACCAAGGCAGGGGGGCCAAGGGTGCTTCCTTCATCCCCCTGACTGCAGACCTCTCGCAGGGCTGGGCAATGTTTCTGTTTCTGATGCCAGCCCTCTCTTTACTGTGACAAGAGCACATACATTGTATGTTTTGTTTCTTAATTATGTTTTCAGTGCGGTTCTTGTAGCAGCTGGGAGCAGAAGTTTTAGGACTCAGGAAGGAGGGATTACTTGTTTGCCAGGCAAAATCAACAGCTTTATTAGCCTGAGTTCTTCCCTTATGTCTGGGCAGTACTCCCACCTGGAACTGATTCAGTCTTGCTCCTCTGGTCCTTGGAGAGCTGCTTGCCTCCATGGAGAGGCAGAGCATGTACAGGGGATGAGGCTGCAGCTCTGGTGTGGTGGTCTCATCTGGGTGGAAGATCACAAAGCCAGAAGTACCAGAATGAGCCCTTAGTAAGGCCAGTGAGAAAGCTAAGGAGAGACAGAGAAAGCAAAATCCAGTAGACTGTGTTTACATAGAGGGAGAAAACACCTGAGCATTAAGCTAAAGTAAATAATTAAATGATTCACTGTGCAGCGGAATTCAGAGAAATGCAGATGACCAGTCACTGGTGTTTGCCCATCTCTTGTGAGTCCCACCAGCTGAAAGATGCAGATGCCCTGTCACCCTTTAAAAGACAGTTCTGAGAATCTTCTGTTCTAATTGCTGCTTTTATATTTGGGCAATAAACTCCCCATGGATTTGCCTTCTGACATGATTCCTCTTACACTTATTTATGCACTGTTGCCATACACTATGGAATTAGCTGCCTCTGTTTTCTACAACAGGTAACTAAGCACCTACAGTGCATAAAATATCTCTGACTGAAAAACTGTGAAGCTTTACCATTGTTATTGGAAAGCGCTATGAGGTTTCCCTAGAAAGGTGTGGCAGAAGTGCAACAAGGGATATGCTGTTATTTTAAAGACCTGATCATGTGCTGGATCCTCCCCCTTTGAAGTCAGTGCAAAACACTCCTTTAGAGGAGCAAGACAACTTGAATGGGCAAACAAGAGGCAGCCTGGAGGCAGAAGAAGCTTATGGGGAATGGTTTGTGCAGCTCTCTTTCAGACAGACTGGAGACCTGTCTGCTGCTCTCTCCCATTATGGCTAAGAAATGAATGCTTTTAAAGTTATTAAATGAATGGGCTTGATCTTAAAGTCCTTACAGTCCTTATTCATCCACCATTAATTTTAAGAAAATAATCACTATATTAAGTGCTACGGAGTGGAGTCCTTAAACTTTTAAATTCTAATATTTGACAGAAGTTTTTCTTAGATAGAAAACTAATACTGACATAATTAAAAGGATGTGAACATTTCACCATTTGAAGACTGCAAGCTACTTTAGAGCAATATGTAAAAGTAGAAGCAGCGCAGAGGGCTTAAGTCCATGTCACGTCTGTAGGTTATTTTTGAACTTTATGAAAAACACAGTTTAGCAGTTTATATCCTGACCATTCAACTGTATTCTGGCATTCTGAATTCAAAAACATGCTAACCATGAAAACAGAATGTTTAAAAATACACTGTCCACTTGGCATCTTTGCCCTGCTTCAGAGTCTCCCAAGTTTGTTTGGGACAAACTGAGAACTTTGTTGTGGAATGACTGTTTGAATTGGGGTTTCTTAAAATACATGTGGAGCCTTGTAGCTGCTGCGGGGTGTACACAGTGGTGGAGCTGTACTATTTTAAAATCATCTGGCTATTTCACTTCATGTAAGATTATCTGTCAGCTTAGTTATAAGAAATGAGAGGGGTTGATTAAAACAGCTCATAAAGCCATTAAACAAAGAGATAAAATGCAGAACATGTGCTGTAGGGTCATTTTAATTATAATATGGGGGGCATCTGTGGAAACTGGATGGCAGCTGGAGTATTGTAATACTTTTAAACACTTCTTAGCAGTACCCACGTCTTGTTCCTTAGAGGTGGGGTTTTTTTTCTGTAAAGCTGGGTCCTTTGGAAATGGTGTTTGGAAGCTACCTCTTGTTGCTACGACTGACCATAGTGTAATTACTATGTTCAAGTGGTTAGATAGATACAAGTTAATGCAGGCATTTATGTACACTAATCATCTAGTCATTAGGTGCTAGATTAACATCACAGAAAGGTATGCAAAAGCTTTAGTCAAGAAGGAAAGGTATCAAATATGTCAAGTGAACAGCCACAAGAATCCAGAGAGAGTGGGGAAGAAAAAAAGGCAAAATGGCAGCTTTTTAAATTGTCTTGATGATCTTACTGGGTCAAAAAACCCAGTACTATATGTACTACTGTATGCTAAAAATATGCCTATTAAGTTAGTTTAGCACATAATCTGGCTTTAAACAATAGATACCAGGCAACCACACAAATCCAGTAAAAAGTATTGAAACTTCACATTTTCCCTTATTAATTTAGTTATAGACATCACGAGTTAGCATAACTAATTCTAGCCCTATCAGAAGGGGTTTTAAGTCTCTGGTGAGTTCAAATCAGTATCTAGCCACTAGAAATCCAGATGAGGAGCAGTAAGGAAAGAAGACAACACATCAGCCTATGTCAAAGTTTTTACAACTCCATCCACTTCTGCCAGAAACGGTGTCATTACCTGACACTGGATATAGTTCAGCTTGGCAGCTCTGATATTCCCAAGTCAACAAAGTTTACTTAAATGTCTGTAATGCTTTTTATGCAACAGAAATATGGTAATTTAGTTAACTTTTTGTCATTGAATAAAGCATGTTCCCACCTGGGAACACCACCACTTCAAAATATCCAATCATTAGAATAAAAAACAAAACAAAACAAAATTGCTAGCAAAACTTATTGGAAACAGCCAGAAAATGAATTTTTAAGAATGCAACAACTAACAGTGAATTTAACTTTGTGACTGTAATTGCCACAGTAGTTCAAGCCTTACTCTGTGGCTAGTAAGCATCACTAAAACTGCTATTTAAAAAATGACATTTGCTTTTGTTTGCAAACTGTCTTTATTAGTATGTGAATTCTCAGGAAATTATATGAATGCTGTAACATTTGCTTTCCAATTTACATAAAACAAAAAGCATCCAGTACCAATTATGTAAAAATGGGAAATAACTCCTTAGGAAGAGAATGGAAGACTTGAAGGAGTTACATCTTGTTGCTCTTGGCTGTTGGTTGTTGGCACATGAAGGTTCTGGGGACTGCTCCCCTGAGGACTTGAGGTATTGTATGTTATTTTAATGACACTGGAAAGCAGTAATTGGAATAGATACTTATCTCCATACTGGCGTGTGGGGCACTCCACCAGGTCGCCAGGGTGACCATTATACCAGTCCGGTTCCTCAGCATCCCCAGCAAAAGAAAATGTACAAAGAACTCAGCTGTCATTAAGATAAGGAAAAACTCAGCTCTGCTTGAACTATAAAGGAAGGTGTGGTTCCCTTTGCCATTAGAAGAGGACCTCGGCAGCAGAGAAAACAATGAGATGCGGCTTGTCAGCTGATGCTCTCAGGACAGCACACCCTGAGATAAACTCTGGAAGGTCTCTCACAGACTCACCTCAAATTTCCTCAGAAGCTCAAAGTGAGAGGAGCAATAGGAGACCAGCTCTCCCTGATGGGATATCATGGGCCAAGATGCCAACCTCTGTTCAGATGGCATCTGGTTACTTGAAGTTCTCACTTTCAGAAATGAAATTAAGTACTTTCCCATCTCTGTCACGGAAAGGTTATCTCAGGTTTTTAGCATCATGCTTAGACTCATCCTATAGCGTATATTTTCTGAAGAACCAGTGGAACGACACATTTTAGAGTCAAAGTTAGCTCTTTGCATGTGTCCCATTGGCTTTAGTAGAATTACTACTGTTCAAGGAGTATGAATAGAGTTTATTCAGTGATTCCTAAAATACAAAATGCTAATTACAATATGATTCCCTAAGGAGAGGATTGAAAATGACTGACCTTGTAACCCCTCTCTTCCCTACCTCTTTTCCTCCAGTCGTCCGTGATGTCCGTCTGTTTTGCCCGCTTTCACCCAAACCTGGTGGTCGGTGGAACATATTCTGGCCAAATTGTCTTGTGGGATAATCGCAGTCACAGGCGCACTCCAGTTCAGAGAACTCCCTTATCTGCTGCTGCTCACACGGTAAGGCTAAAAATCACCTCCTCCTTTCCTTAGAGGAAATGGTCAGTAGGGAAATAGAACTGTATAGTTGTATCTACAAAGCTGGTTACCACACGGATGAAAACCTAAGTATGGCCCTTGAAAGGAAAGAAATAAATAAGAGAGATGTACAACCACCTCCTATAAGTGCTTAACCATCACACTTTCTATGGTCAAGTCAGGAGATTGTTCTCCTTTCCAAGGAAAAGGCAGGATTGAGTACAACACTTGAGTGAAACACCTTTTTGACAGCTCAGTGGCTCTGTAACTCTTGCTCTCCATTGTCTGTAAAGACATCAAGGTCACTGTAGAGACTGTATGTCTGTCAGTCCAGCATGGCAGGCAATTTGAGTCATTTATTGTTGTCTTGGTGTACACAAGTTTCTCCTTTGAAGCAGAGTAGGCACCTGTGGTGGTCTCAGTGGAGTACTGTAAGTCACACTGGTGCCTTTCAAAAGAGTGTGGCATTTTGCTTCTGTTTTCTAACAGCAGAATACGTAATGCCTGCCATGGTCTCTTACTCCAGACAGGGCCATAGGGCAGAGTTTGCACACTGAGGGAGAGTTTGTTTCCATAGAATGATGTGGGAGAGCATTTTGCTGACACACACAGATACCTGCAGATGGTGATGGTGGAAATGGGCTCTTATGATGTCTGAGAGATATACAGGCAAAGCAGTAAAATAAAAGGTCTAAAAGGAAGAGTTAGGATGATGTCTGTGGTAGGAGGCTATTGTGCTGGACAAAGAGACAAACCTGGATTGCCTGCTAAAGTGTCCTCACTCTGCTATTGCACCGACCTCCAGTCCATTATGCACAAAGATGTTGTATATTCTTGAGCTGTCCTCCAGAGTTTAGGCTCAGGCAGACTCTTCAAGAGAGCTGGAAGGTGGAGTAGCTCTTCTTGGAAATGGGCTTAGGGCAATTCCTTAGTGGAAAGTGGAAAGGAGGAGAAAAATGTAAAAGTATGATAGAAGAGTGCAGAAAAATGCAGATTTTCAGAAACATAAGGAACTGAACTACAAAAAGCTCTCTGAGAAATAAAATAATAATCTTGTTCTAGTAGAAGGAAGGATTGAAGAACATGATGGCATTTTTGCACCTCCAGTTTTTATAATTCTGTGATTCTAGTCTTTGGAATTTTCAGATCAAGGTTCAGCTTTTAGTTGACTGTGACTACATAATCCTTGAAGTTAAAAGACAGCTCTAGAAGCCATGCCATGTGAATTAATGTGAAAGATTCAGTGTGGGGCCAGTATTATGATGGCCACTCTCTTATATTAAAAATAGACAGGTGTGCACAGACACACTTAGTGCACCACTCAGTACAAATATTGTTCCCTAAATTTCCACTATCATGAATGTTGATGTAATTATCTAATGATCTGTGCCATGGGTTGCAACTTCAACATTGCTTTTCATTTCCCTAATGTTTTGCTCATTTTGTCACCAGTAATGTTGTTCAATCTGCATGAAAAGAAACAGTCTCTC
>JAOXXN010000395.1:23951270-23965113 GCA_026770055.1 Myrmophylax atrothorax
GCAAGAAGCTATCACTGGAAATTGAACAACTGGGACTAAAAATCTAGTGGAAAAGCAAAGATTAATGGGAAGTAATTTGTTTACACTCAAAAATAGTTTAAGACAAAATTGTACCTCCTGGAATTATATATTAAAGTACTTTTATTATTGCAATAGAACAATATGTAATGTTTTGCTTTTGACAAATATAAATAAATTACTTTTCGTTGTGGATGAGCACTTTATGTGCTGTCATGGGTTGGTATAAATAAGAGCTTAAACAGTCTAACATGAAGAAGGAAGCATGATGTTTTTAAGGAGTGATCAGATTTTACAATAAAAAAGTGCTTACTTTATGTTTATATATAGGAGTTACTTACATAAACTGCATATGAGGTCTTGGTTGCAAAAGGCTGCCTTGAATCCTAGCTGGCAAGAAAAAAAAGGATTAAATTAAGACAACTACTGTAGCAATGTTACTTTATGTACTGCTAGATATGTGAGTTGGATAGTCATTTTTAATTTGAACTCTTGCCATATGTGAAAAAATGGTTTTTTTCTTTTCTTTCACTTGCTTTGTTTATTTGAAACAGATAGATCATGTTGTTTTCGCTGACTTAAACCTTCCTGAAATTTAGTATCACTGATTACTGCCTGGATTCACCAGGAAAGAGAATTCTACCCGCTGCTTACTCACTAATTTCCTTTCACACCCACCACACATCTGCACTTGGGACAACAGGAAATTTTAATTAAGACAAAACCCTTTTGCATGATGATTTCATTTCCAAAATAAATAAAAGCAAGCTGGCAGCGACCCTTTGAAAGGAAGGAGCCTGTTCAGACTTTCTGTTAGATACAGTTGGTTGTCTTTGTCATCCGCCTTCCTTACATCTTTTCATTTCTGCCATGAGTTTTATTGTGCATGAAATTGATGGCTGGTAGCCCTGATTAAAGCCAGACCTGACACACTGAGGTGCTGCTGGAAAGACATGGCTCACTGTCTCCTTCCCTGCTAAATAATCAAGATAGTCCATTGCTTGCTTTGCCTTCCTTCCATCCACTCTGTCCTTGTCTGTTGCTTGGACTATTGTAGTTCCAATGCCCATCATAAAAAATAGGGCTATGCTTATTTCACACATCAGTATGTAGTAATCATGTTTAGCACTGGGGTCATTAGCTTAACACTAAGCAGTAAAAAGGTCCATCATGTGAGGGTAATCGTGTGAGATGTGTGAGGGACCAGCTGGGGTCCATTTGATGATCTGCAAGAAACCAGATGCCTGACAATCTTGAGAGAAAGAAAAAAATCAGGATCAGAATGGACCTTGTGACTTACTGGTGTGTACAGATGACCTCCAAGTACAAGGTACCATTTCAGCAGGAATTGCTCAGTCCCTCTCAGTGTGTGCACAAACGCTGTTTGTACAGGTGCTGCCCTTTTTGCATTTAAAGAGGGGACATGTACTGGGCCCACTCAGGTATCAAACCTGAGAGCTAGTCAGAACTCTGAAGATTTCTACCTTTTCCCACTGACTGGGTAGGTGACCTGCAGCTGGGTCTTGAAATAGTCTGACATAAGTGGCAGTTCAGCCATTCCTTTCAGCAGGAGCAAATGCTACATTTCTAACTCTACATGGAGTTGGCTTAGAAGCTCCATAGGGATCTCTTGTAAGTTGGTCCTAATTTTCTTTAAATAAGGAAGTATTAGGGAAAAGTTTTTTCTTTCTGGAAACACAGGTCTTCTATTTATTGGCAAGAGGAGCAGAAAAAATTAAATTTTTCAGTGCTTGACTTTTTTATATGTCTAACCCTTAATTCAGCAGTATCACTTGTACAGGTCAAAGGAAATTGAAAGTTACTGTTCAGCCTGACTGATTTTTCACTCTGGAGTTTGCTGAACTTGACCCATCCCTCATATGGTACCATCAGATATCAGATGACACTTTAGGCTCAAAATGTTACCATGTTCCTCGGAAAAGGAACAGGCCAAATTTCATTATGCACACTAAGTGGAATTCAGCCTCCATGGAATGACTGTGTTATGGTGAACCAGGTGAAACACCCTGAATTTAGTCACTCCCTGTTTATAATACGGATTCAAAAAGGTGTTACCAGCCCATGCTGCAGAATGCTGATGGGCTTGTTCATATTCTTCAGCCAGAGTGCATTTGCAAATATTCAGCATGCAAGCCAAATTCTGACAGAGTTCAAATTTTATGCAGCTGTTTTCTTGAACAAAGTTTTCGTTTGGATTCTGTTTGGACAATTTGCCTCTTTCTGCTCGTTATTTTCAGTGTCAAAAGCCAGCAGTAGAATGATACATATCCCTGTGGGTGAAATATCATCCACATAATTCAGCATTACTCAGCTGGGTTGTTTTATTATGAGGAAAATGAAACTTTGAAAACATTTCCACCTCCATAACATGCTTCTTAAAATTTAAATAAAACAAAAACAACAAACAAAAACAATTCCTATCTGGCAGAAGCCGAGGCTTGTATTTTCCAGGGATTGTGTGACTACTTAATCGTTCTTTAAAATAACATGAGACATTAGAAATTTATCTGTGAAAATGTGGGAATGGCTCTCTGATTTCTAGTGTCAATGTGTTTTCAGCATCCTGTGTATTGTGTGAATGTAGTTGGAACACAGAACGCGCACAATCTCATTACCGTCTCTACGGATGGCAAAATGTGTTCCTGGAGCCTGGACATGCTCTCAACTCCACAGGTGGGTTTGGTTTCACCCATACCGGGGAAAAAAGCACCTTTAGTAGAGCAGGATACCTGCATAGTGGAACATAGCTCCTAAAAGCCCAAACCTCACATCCTATACAAACTAAAACCAATGGATGCACTTGAAAGAGTAGAGCTTGCTTCCAGCAGTCTCTGTAAGAGCCAAACCCCATTTCCTTTACCACAAATCATGTAATTATTGTAATACGTTAATACATAGGTCAGTTTCAAGTGAAAATGAAATAATCCATTTTAAAGCAGGGTAATTACAGAAGTCGCCTGTGGTATAAATTGTACTTATTCTGCAGCATTGTTTAACAAATATGGACTAGATTGCACTGCTGCTGAACACACCCTAGGCACTACCAGTTTCCAAGGCATACAGAGAGCTTACTTTTCTGTCTGCCTTCAGTAGCCAAAGGAACAAACAATGCAAATCAAAAGTTTTAGAACTAATCTTCCCCCTCTGGAATGTTTGCTACTATTGTCTTTTCCTCCACTCCTCTCCTTTGTATCAGAAATGAAAGAAAACACAGGAAAATTGCCCAAACCCCTAGTGATTATAATAATGGAAACTAAACAAAGAATCCAATGCTGAAAAAGGTGTACAGAAAGCATCCTTTAAGTGTTATTTTCTGAAGTAGTACATTTTCTATTCTAACACATCACTAATCTTTTTATACATAATTTCTTGGAAAAATAATAATATAATTTTTACTAAGCATCATGGGATCTGGTCTTGTTTCAAAATGCTACATAGAAACTCTCCTTAATGATTCCATTAATTATCCATTAATCATGCATTAATGTGCAATTATTATAAAATTATTTGCTTTCCAGTGCTGACACAAGAGGTGGGACTCATCTATCTTAACCTCAGCCATCTAAAAATTTGGTCAGTGTCAAGTCTAAGCGTGCAATTCAAGTTTCCTCTACAGTTAACATAGAGAGAGACTGGTACTTCTGGAGGATCACCCATTGCATCCAAGTGTGAAATGCCATTTCAGATACCCACCCTGGGATACAGAACTGTCCAATCTTAGGGTGGAAGTGGCTTCTGGAAGTCATCCCATCTACTCCCTTAGTGCAAGTGAGGCCAACTTCAAAGTTCAACCACATTGCTCATGTTGCCCAAAGCAACAAGATGGGTTTGGTAGTTGTGCCCTGGAACTGTGAAAACCCAATACTCTTCTGGAATAGAAGTGGAGGCATCTAAAATGGCCCAGACATCCATGTTCAGGCACCCAAATCCTTTCCCCTGTTTCTCATATAAACATACCCTTACATATTCATTTGCTGGAATACTAAATTCCGAAGCGCAGATCTGTGCACATCTGAGTTTCAGTACCTCCTCACTGAGATGGAATTTCCCTGCTCCAAAACTGGCTCTCAACAAGGATGGGAACACACCCCACATTACGCTGGAGTTTGGCACATGGCTCATGGTGATCTAGAAAAGAAAGGCATAGGACTTGACGTCAAGCTACATGCCATAGCTTTAAATTGGGAGTAAAGTGTTGCTGATGTGTGTCAGTATGAAACTTGCCAAAGACACAGATCCAGAGCATTTGTGTGCAGCTGTGGTGTGGGTGCTGGGAGGAGAGAGTCCATGACAGGCTATGGCCATTTAAAGACACTAAATGACAATCTCACCCCAGAAGATTTTTGCTAAAATAGATATAGTCTACCTTCCATGTTCACAGAATTTCTCTCTCTCTCTCTCTGTCTCTGTCTCTCACTCACATATTCAGAGAAATATGGGGTGTTTTTCCAATACATTTTCCATCTTTTGCCTTTATAATAGAACCAAATGTGTTTCAAAGAAAAGTATACACCAAGCAAAAGTATTTCTTCATGGGTTTGCATCACTCTCCTATCACAGGGACACCCCCTTTCTTTAGTTACAGCAAAAAAACGCCTTCTGAGAAAAGCCCTACAGGCTTTGGCCCTAGAAGAATAGCAGTTTTGGCACTTTAAATACAGAAAACATACCCACTTAAATAGCCAAAAATGAAAATGAAATCATTGAGCCCTTTTGTGGATTCTTAGGTTACACTAGTTAAGCTGAAAAACCAAAAAGTTGTGCAAAGTCTACTCAAAGTGTACACATCTTGGAACAGCCACAAACTGTTCATGGTGATTGTATTTGCTATAGCAAAAATGGAAATGCTGATATACTTTGAAATATAGCTACCAAATGAAAACAGAAAACGTTCCTGCTGGTTTGTAGCTTGATGGTGGAGTCTAGAGGGAATGTTTCTGGTTACCTCAGAAAATCCCTGAAAAGTAATGCTTAGAATGGTGGTAGTGCAAGAACCCCAACTTTTTAATTTTATTCTGCAGAGGGAAATAATGACACAGTGCAATAAATGCCTCAGATGCACTTGATATTACATGTGCTTCCTAACAATTGATTTCCAAAATGTTTGTAAATAGAAGGGTATTGCATGATTTATTAGAGCCTGGGGCTGGGAAATGTAACCATTAAGGTATTACCTTTAGTTTCTGCACCATCAGATTTTGAATTCTCACCTGTCATCTCTGTCTGATTTTAAATGATACAGGAAGGACCAGTGCCTTCCTGCTGGTCTCAAATGGGTGACAGATAGTGTTGGGGATGGCAGGAACATCCTTGTGGCATCTTCCTATGTAGAAAGCAAAGTCCTGTGACTGAGTCAAATGATTTCATCTTCCTCTCCTGCTACCCCATGCAACATTTAGAAACCAATTAGGGGAAAAAAAAACAACAAAAAAACCTCAGACTAACAAAAGGATGATCGCAGAATAATAACAAAAACTTGTTTTGGTAGGAGAGCATGGAGCTCGTATACAATAAGTCCAAACCAGTGGCGGTTACAGGAATGGCTTTCCCAACCGGAGATGTCAATAACTTTGTTGTTGGCAGTGAAGAGGGAACAGTCTATACAGCCTGTCGTCATGGAAGGTGAGGTTCAGCATTTTGTACTCATGTAGCAAACTTCTGCTGACCATTGACAAAGCTTTTTTGCTCCTGCCTATCTTTCCTGGAACTTTTTGCTACCATCCCCATTTTATTTCCAAAGACTCCTGTCCTTCAGCCCGGTACAGTGGAGAACCTTATGTTATTCTGGAAAAAGGTGTGTCAAAGCACACCAGACACCCAAGGTGTTCCCAGTGCTCCAGAACTCCCCTTATCCCGCTGACTACATGGCAGACAGCTGGGAATAAAGAGGTGTGCTTTATATCCAGCACTGCAAAGGCACTGCAGGACTTGGCCCCTGCTCCAGCACATGCTGCAAGGTCTGGCTGGGGCACCTAAGGGAGATCACTCTGTCCACACAGGAGAGGTGAGAGGACACTGTACTAGCTGTGTGAGGGACTAATTTCCTCCAGTGCAGCTCCACACCTCTTTCAGTAAATTATACTCACACTGGCACAGGGCTGATAGCCTCATCAGGGCCATGGCTATTTTTAATGTAATTTCTTCCACTCGGAATTTTTCTATAATCTAACTAAAAGGGTAATTTCATGATTCCCTTTTCTGTGTACTCTGTGAGACAGCACTGACAACTGAGCTGGCATCATTTGCTTCCAGGAAGAAAAAAACTGTACACATTGTCTCTTACACAGTGTTGTATTTTCCCTTCCTAATAGCTATTCTAGCCTTAGACTAATGAAATGCATCTCCTCTTGTTGAAAGTAATGACTGTATGATACCTGATCACAGGACCAGTTCCTTCACTTATTGTGGAAAAAACATTTGGTTTCTAGTGACTTGATTGACTGCTGTGAAAAGTTATTTTAGATATTTAAGGGAAAAATAATTGCTTATGATAAGTCATTAACATTTGCATTTTTATTTTAATGGTTATTCCTTGTGATAATGGCTTACTCAGAGGCATAAGCTATAATATAATTACAACTTGGAATTATTTTATAATTATACATAAATGTTATTTCAAGCTACAGTAGACAGTGTGTATAGAAGTAGTAAAGTGAGTTTTCAGGTAAGAGAAAGACTCCCTGTGCTGGATTCTGAGCATTAATTTTGCCCACAGGAATAAACCTCTGCAGGTAAAAGCCTTAGTGAAAGGAGAGAGATTCACAGATTAAGCAGAACTTTAAAAGAAAATATGAATCTAAGAATAAAGAAAAATTATGTTAAATCACTAGGTGGTAAATGACTCTACATGTAAATGTCTCTTCTTCCTGCAGTAAAGCTGGCATTGGTGAAATTTTTGAAGGCCACCAAGGACCTGTCACAGGAATCAATTGTCACATGGCGGTGGGTCCAATTGACTTTTCTCATCTCTTTGTCACGTCATCCTTCGACTGGACAGTCAAATTGTGGACTACAAAGGTGAGAAATCTGAGTTGGGCTGGGATGAGTAATTGAAAACAGAAGTGTTTCAATACTGTCTATATCAAGTCCCAAGAATCAGCTAATTGAAAGGCTGTGCTTAGAATAGGCATAGTGATAAAATTATAAGTAAAACATATAGGTAGTGTAACTCTCAATCATATTTGCCCTGGAGCATACCATTCCCTTGAAAGGTTACTTCTGCTGGCCTGTATTTCATCATTAACCCTAGTGCTCAGCAGTTTCACTAGGCAAGCAGAATAGGATCATCAAACAATCCATCCAGCGCTCCTTGTGCAGGCTAAATTGCAAGGCCAATATTATGCACCATGGTGGTGCAGCAGCAGGAGCACATTCTTCTGATGAAGCAACAGGGGAAGCACATGTACTACTTAGTGCAATCAATATGACTTGTGAAATTCATTGCTGTAGGATGCTGTGATAGCCAAAAAGTATAAATTGTCCCAATGACATTAGACACTGGAAGCTGGGAGGAAATGTACTCTAGAACTTACATTCATGACCACCATTGATCTGTTGCCGAGTACTCTGTGGCCATTTCCCTGTGACCTCTTACAGAGAGAACACTATGAACGGCAGAAATTTTACAGTTCTGTGAAACTTGGAAACCCCAATACCCCATGGGGCAGACTTAACAGACCAACCTGGTTTATTGTACAGGCTGAATAAAACAGCAGAATGAGAGGTAAAATCCTAATTATATAAGTCATCTAAATTTATTTTTGTCATACACCAGAGTTGAGAACTGCCTTCCAAATGCCAGGTTTTTGTCTTTACCAGTTTTTTTTTATGTCTGTGTTTGGTTCACATCTTGAACCGCACCCGGCAGTTACAGTACTGAAAGCTGAACCCAGTCAGGAAGAATCTCAGTGTGTGTTCCTCCACAACATCAAGAGCTTTGAGTGCTAGAACAGATGCAATGCAAATGTAAATACAAAAGTGATCAGAAGGGCTCATGTGACAGCCTTATGCTGGAAACAGAAGCACAGCTACCTAGATAATAAATTGAATCAGCTTCCATAGTAGCTTTCCAATGCATTTTTTAATGGTCTGATCCAATGTGCATGCTAATTAACAAGTATCTTTTCCTGATCAACAGTGACCTTAGTGGATAGTTTTGTCTTGAGCATTACATGTTAGGAAACTTGTAATAAGAAAGATACATGGTCTACCTAATGTAACCATACAGATCAATAGATCCAGCTCGACCAATGCAGAAGTGGTCCAGGGGATTGGGCATGGGCAGACTGGAATGGGTGTGGGATGGGTCCTACATGGTAAACAGTAGAAAGGGCTGCAGGGTAAACAAGTGATGGAGAGCTTAGGGGTTAGCTCATTTGGTGTCTGACAAAAGGGAGTCCTGGACAGTGGAAACTGGTGGCAAGGGAATACTGGAGTGTTGAAGCTGAGCGAGGAGAGATGAATCTGTGGGGAGTGGGGGGAAGATGAAAAGCAGGTATTGAATTTCAAACACATGTCCAGAAAAGTCTAGGACGAGTATCTGACCCTCAGCTTGAGGGTGAATATGGCAATAAGGGTCTCATCCATCTGCAGCTTAAATTAAATTCTATTAGGGATAATAAACCTAGTTTTTATTTTGAACTATTACGATTTTAGAAGTTAGCGGTAACACTAACACAGCATATTTTGGGCACAAAACCACTGCAAACAGTAACACACAGTTATCCTTGTGGAATGCTTCAGTGCCAGAATGGTTGGGTCTGATTCTGTTCAAGACAATCAGTTTTCAAAGAACCAAGCCATTTAAATTTCTAATATTTATCAAGCTGTGGCTCATCTGGCAAGAGAGGCTTCCTGAGAAAGCTGGTTGACCAAGCTGATGTGAGCTGTGATATGCATGTGACACACCACACACCACCCAGAGCTGGAAGCTATGTTGCTGTATTGGATCTCTTGCTTTCTTCTGGAGCAGGTTTTGAACAGCAGTGGCAAGTTCTTCAACTGTGATGAATGTTTTCTTTTCTTCCACTTTGACTGCATCAGGAGTTTATTTCCATACCGTCTACATAATTCTCCTGGCTGGAGCTACTACATATTTAGGACTCTATTTGTTCAGTGCTCATAGTCAAGGCCCGCTCAGTCACTGGGGTCTGAATAACCCTGTCAACATGTTTGATTCTCTGGGGGGAAAAAAGCGGTTTTGAAATAATGATATGAAGTATTGAGTGCTACTGCTGGCTTACGAGATTTTACTCAGAATTGTTTTATTCCTCTGGCTTCTTATCTGCAGATTTAATCTCCCTATTGACATCCATTGCCGTATTGCTTTCCTGCTTCTACCTGTGTTGTCTACTTAATCCTGTGCACATTATCATCTTTCGTCATGAAATTCAATTCCTTTCTGTTTCACAGGTTCAATGTCCAATTGTAAAGTGAACCATTAAAGCTTTGTATTTATATTGGCTATTGATGTTTGTAGCATCCTGGGGTGCTTACAAGAAAGGCATTTTCATTGCAGGCATTTGACTGATGGATTGAAAGCACCATCCCCTTAAAAACTCTCACTTGACATTTTGTAATCTGTTTTTTTGGTTAACACATTTTCTATCCAAAGGCTGTTCAACCAGGTGACTGAGAATAAGGTTTTCACTAAAAGAGAATGAGCATTTTGTAGATAACACTAATACAAGGTTCACATTATCATCCATCACATTAGCCAATAATTAGATCCCTGGGTGAATAGCAGGCAACCAGAAGCACAAGGAAAAGAAAAGGAATTTCCAAAGATAGGCACTTGATAACCAGGGCATTACCTGGTTCCTGATGAAGTTAGTAGGGCTTCCAACTTGAATCCATGCGCTACACCATGTGGGCAAGTCCTGGATGCTGAGCTGTCAAAGGGAAGTCCTGATGTGAACTGTCTGCAAAGCTCTGCCCTTAATTAGGTAGTGTTGGTATGATGCATTGAAGAGGAAAAGTGCTAAGTGGAAATGCTAAGTGTTGTTAATTAATTAAGCACTAATCCTCATGAATGAATAACATGAGGTTAAATAATGAAATGTAAGTATTGTTATTATTACAACAATTGCTGTTTGGAGTGCAATTTTTTTTATATTGTGTCAAGGGACAGGAACTGTCTTGGAATTGTTAAAGCATAGCAAAACATAAGCTAGTTTCAGCTAAAGAGTACAAGATGGCTTGTTTGTTGCTGAGGGACTTAATAAAGCTCTGGATAGGGACCTGGATTTTGTTAGCTCTTTCATCCTTCACAAGTCTCCTGTAGTTCTTATCCTTCCACTGAGGAGAGGTGTTAATGACTGGTTTTCTCCTCTTGCATCTCTGCCCAAGTCATCCTCAGATGAACAGCTGACTAGAAGAGACATGGTAATAACTGTAACCACATTGCTGTATCCTCATCCATACGTGTTTCCCTCTTTGCCTAATGTTTAAGTAATGGCCATAATCAGAAGGAAGGACAGAGGTGGGCAGACTGATAGTAGGGCCAGCACATAATGATTAGCAAGGTCAATCAAGCCAGAGGACATATGTGCCCTCAGTGATAGACTGCCCATGTGTCAGTGCTCAGTTTTGTCTCACTAGCATGTCATCAGTTGTAGCTCCCTCCTAGTCCCTCTCCTTTGTCTTCTCTTTGTTATGCTCTTTGCATGCTGGTCTTCTCTTTTGGTATGCTGTGTTGTTCCAGTCTGCAATCTGTTTTGTTTTTTTGAGAAACCACATTTTAAACAGCAAAAATTTGCATTTCTATGTTACATGCCTTTGCCTACATTCCTGTACCTTCGATATTTTATACCCATGTGTTTGTTGATTATCTGGGTACAACCTAGTCCTCCTGTCACTTGAAGTGACTTATTTTACCTTGCACTTTCATACCTTCCTATCAGCATATAAGTTCAATCTCCACTGGGTTTCATTTGGTCTGGTGGTTGAGCAACACCTCCTCAAGAGTTCAAGCTGAAGCCTGTCACTAGAAAAATACAAAGAAGCATGTGGAGTTGGTGGTGTTGCTAGACAGGTACCTCTACCCCACCAGTTCCCTTCCTGAAAAGCCTGGCTGGTAGGATCAACTTCCTAGACCAAATTTATGGTGAAAATGATGTAGCAGAATGAATCAAAGCATTACTTGATTGTGTGGATTTAGAAAACAATGCATGCACACATGGGCAATTTTTAAAGGTTACCAAAATAGCAGGGTCAGGCTGTCAGTTTTTTGAGATTAAGAACTTACTGTTTTTTACATCACAAATACCATGTTCTGAGTTATCTGGTTACTGGCTGAGATAATTTTCAATTGTAATTTCAATTGCCTTAAATGGATGAGTGAGAGCCCCTTGTGATACAGTTAACATTGCCTGAAATTAAAGATCCAAACAGAAATACAGTCAGACGTGTAATCATGATAAAAGGACAGTAAACTTAGTGAACTATTACAACAATTGGTGAAGTGTCCCTCTTGAAAATTTCTTGTACCTATAATTGGGAACACTGGAGTCAATTACTTGAATCAGTGAAGTCCTGTGGCAGATGATTAGAGTGGATCACAGCTTAGAGACACTGATGTTAGTGCTAAATGGTATAACAGCATTCTGCTGCCTTATGGAAGATGTTCCTATTCCAGTGAATGTGCAGTTATTTATGAAGAGTGTAGGAGCTCCATGAGAATATCATGGTAAGTCAGTGGTTTGGGCTCCAAGCCATGCTGGAAAGGTCTGAGTAGAATGGGAACTGGTGTCTTCCCTAAGGACAGGAAGTCCTGTGATGATCTTCCAATTTTGCTCTGAGCTGTATCTTACGCCTGTGAACAACTCTGGTTCACTGACAGTAGGATCTTCTCAGAGTAAAGCTTTGATTTTAATGTGCTGACACTTCTTGATGAAAACCAGTTTTGTCCAGTTGGGGCCAGCCCTACTTCCCCAGTTTGTAACAGGATCAGACAGGCCTCCAACAGCAAAATGGGACTGGTGAAATGTAGAGGTTACTCATATATCTTATCTTGCACACACTTAGATGAGAGCTGGTCTTTCCCTCTTGATCATACTCATTCTTAATGTTGTTTTATAAGCTTTTCTAAGTCCTTTGTGCCATATCTTCTCACATTATCACATAAGGCATTTTAGATGACTCTTACTGCATCTGAAGTTGGATCCTCATGGATCCTTTATTATTTAGGGCTTTCAAACTTTGGTTTCTTAGGCAGCCACTGGAAAGAAGTACCTGTAATGCATACATTACACATCTCTTGGAGGTACCACCGTTACTTCCCACCATTGACTATACAGGAGCCCAAATCTGGCAAATAATCACTTGTTGTAGCTTTTGATGGCTTTCTTGCATCTGGGCAGCCTCAGACCATATCTGAACTGGCAGATGTGTCAGCACTTTCGAGCTCCTGAGTCTTATTCTGGCTTCTTCCAAACCACTACCAGGAAGGAATCAGCTTCTTTATTCCACATCACACACACACATACCCTACCTTGATTTGCAGCCAGAATCCTGTGGAATCTTTTACTACTCCTCCCTCTGATTGATTTTGGTGGGGCTCAAATGTCTATCTCAGGGGACAATTTCACTCATCCTATATTGGTTACCTGGCTAGAATGGTCTCCCTTGCTGCTGCATTAAAACACAGAGCTCCTTCTTGACTCTGCTCATAAGGCAGTCACCTTCCTTTGACCTTGCTCATTTCCAGTGTGGACTTCTCTCTTTGATAAAAGCAATTAAAATCATTAATTTGATTAATCACTGTCCAGATATTCATTTTATCTGATTACAGGGAATGACAATGGGTGATAAAATAGCATTCTGAGATTTCATGGAAATGATCTCTCTATGGTATGAGTTCAGAATTCTGAATTTGCTTCAGAGCTTGCTTTCTGTCAAGAGGCCAAGCTGACTTGAGGAAAAGGGTGGAGTTGCCTGTTCAGACAGGATTTTTTTAGGTTTTGCCCTTTACCTCTGGAGCCAGAGGCCTGGCTCTCATCCAGCTGTATAAAAAAAAAGATTATGGTATTTTCTAGGTAATTTAAAATAGCAAAACCAAAGTGAAGTCAGGTGGCTTGAAATCAGCCCCAAGTTCTTCACATGAAATGTTTCTCATGATTTTGGTTTTCCCTGTAGCTGTACTTGAAAAGTGATAGGAAAATATTCTTCAGCTGGCCAACATATTTAATCTACTCACACAAACTGTGGTACTTCTTTGTGAAACCTTTTGTGAAGAATGGCACACTCAGAGATAAAAACAAAAGAGTCATCTAAAATAGCAAAGCTGTTCTAAAAAATTCAGTGGGCTAAACTGTATTTCAGAAAACCCTAACATAAATCCAGCTGTAGTGGTAAAAGCTTTATTTGCACATGGAAAGCAGATTTTGATTTCAGGGGCTCATATAATCTGGTGAAATCTAAATGCAAACTTCACACTGACAGTTCTGTTGCTGTCAGAATTATGCTAGAGGATCAAGCTCGCATGTGATAGCGCAACATTTCAGGAAAATTATCAATATATAAAGCCCAGGACTTCTTCCCTAATGGAAATTTTCTACCACCTGCTCCATGCGGCCGTCCTTTCTCCACTATGTGAGGGACTTCTGTTATCAGTAAAAAAAAAGGGACCTTTCAAAGTCCTACAAGATGGAGTCATCTTCAATAATAATTAGCCTCAGAGTCATTGCTTGCTGACCCATGGAAGCTCTGCAGGCATCCTGGTGGCACCAGTCCTGCACTTTGGCCACAACAACCCCTTGCAGCGCTACAGGCTGGGCACAGAGTGGCTGGAGAGCAGCCAGGCAGA
>JAOXXN010000395.1:23979971-24002378 GCA_026770055.1 Myrmophylax atrothorax
TAAAATAGTGCGCCCCCCCCCCCACCCCGCCCCCAAAAACAGTGATCACAGCAGTAAACCTTGATGGTTTTCTACTGTTATTTTATCATGCATCAGCGACTCCATGTCAGCTTAAGGCCATTGACTCTCGCTTAGGTAACAGACTTGGGACAAGGAGTTAGTGCATGCCAGCGTTTTGAGTAATACTGCCTTGGACAGGACCTAGGCCTTGCACAAGGGGGAGATGAGTCTGGTAGTTACTTGCATTCAAATGACTTCTTAAAGAAGGATGGTATCTGCTTTCTGATTGCTATCCAGCATTATTTATACATCATTCCACAAACAAACTCTTGCATTTCACACATGGGGCTCAGGACACCACCGTGAGGCCCTTTGCAGAGGTGATGCTTTAGCTTTGGTGGGCTCATTTTGCTTGAGATGCCAGTTGATTTTGCAGCCTAGTGTCAGGGTCAGTGAGGAGAAGCAGAGAGCCTCCAGGGGCAGAAGGTCAAGGGAAGCAGCACTGCTTCCCAGTCCTTGTCCAGATGCTGGCATGGCAATGCACACGCTGTGGCTGTAACGAGAGCCTCAGCAAGTCTGCAAAGGTTCAGCCTTCCTACTGTCACCCATCTTGTGTGAAACAATGAAGGTGTTAGAGCCGAGGTGACTGGCATGGGAGCTATACAGGGTTTATTTAAAAATATTCTTCTCTTGGATCTTTGGACCTGTCTCAGAAGAACAATGTAAAGCGACAGCCACAGAACCAAGATGAAGTTAGCAAAATACTGGTTTTGTTAATCTTGCCAGTGTGTCAATGGCTTTCATATGACCTTAAAGCTGCTTTCTTCCTTTCTGCTGCTTTGTGCCAGCTGTGAGGACAGAAGGAGTATCTGTCACTCCTCCCAAGGCAGCCTGGACTCTGGTTCCTGTCCACCTTTCTCTTCTTGCCCGGACTGCTTTCCAAATCGGTGCCAATTTATAGATTCCGGGACACTCCCTTGTCCTAATCTCGCTGTGTGACCAAGACCTTTTCCCACCAGATGGATCTGGTGGAGGAGCTGCTTTTGCAGCGGTGCTATCCCATTTGCCTTGACCTAAAAAGCATTGCAACTGAAAAGCCTTGTTTGGAAAATTCTTATGCCGTGCTACAGGCTCCATGCTCAGGCAGGTTCTCCTGTTGAAGGCAGCTGGGTGGAGCATTAGCAGGCTTGCAGGTGACCATCATTTCTCTTATGAGGTGACCTAAATCAACTGAGTGATCCACCTATCTGAGACGAACACCCACACAGTTCCTTCCTCCTGCAGCATCTTTTGATGCCCTCATTCCAGCAGAGCTTACAAATACTTCTTCTAAGATCATGTTCATTGCTTTATTCATCCCACACATCAACCAGAATCTTTATGTATTCTTGCAGGTCACCTGTTAAGTTGGTTGACTTGGGGTAGGGAGGGGGGTTGGAAATTAGACAGCATCCAGGTATATTTAAAGCAGAAGTAATCTCCTGGGGATGTAAAAGAGAATTGTGGGAATATATTGTAGGAGTTCCAAAATGTCAGCTCAGCTGTTCTCACTTCTGCTGTGTCCTCACTCTAAAGTGATTACCTCAGGACTTTTCTTACATAACACTTAAGTTGCAACCTCTGTATCTAACTGAAGATGTGAGTATGGATTCAAAGGATACGTCAGCAGGAATACAGGGATGTGTCTTCTGACCATCAGGTTATTTGGGTCTGAGTAAAAGGCCAGAAGCCAGGGAAGGATTGAATCTAAGTCTTACACTCACCTGGTTCTTGGTTGTTTTAGTGATTTGAGGAAAAAGCAGATGTGGGTTTGCATGTTTCCAGGGTTAAGGGGGAAAACCCCTTTGATTTACAGCCCTTTACTGTGGAAAAGTCTTGCCTGCTCTTGCAATCCCTTACTCTTTCTTCTTTTTAGCACATGTGATGAAAGAAACAATGAACCTTTTCTTTTCTCTCCACAGTGAGGGTTGTGTGATTCTTCTAGCAATGCCAAGGGACTTTGACTGGCCCAGCAAAGTAGGACATTCAAAACTGACCCCTGGGTTTGTAGGCAGTGTGATTTTATTGTCTTTCCTGTTCCTATTGTTTCAACAGGTTCCTACAGCCAGTGTCACCATAGAAGGAGCTTCTGCCCTCAATCGTGTCCGCTGGGCCCAGGCTGGGAAGGAGGTAGCAGTTGGTGATTCAGAAGGCCGCATATGGGTCTATGATGTTGGAGAGGTATTATTGTTATGTGGTTTTTTGTGAGTTTGGCTTGGTTTGGTTTTTTGCTTGTTTGTTTGGGTTTGTTTTGTTTTTTAAACTCAGCTCCTGGAGATTAACACATCTAAGTTTGAGAAGGAATAACACAGATTTCTTTCAGTGGAGTCCTTGTTGGATTTGGGTTGCCAACAGTGTGTTAGTCATAAAGTTACCTTTGATGCCTTGAGAGACCACAGAAAACAGGACTCCAAGCCAGCTTAGTGCAGGATAAGATAAAAAATGAAGGTCCTTTAATTTCCAGGCCTAAGGCCCAAAGGAATACATATCGACTTGCATACCGAACACTGATTTCCATAGTTTTTATAGTAGTGTCCATCCAATCCCCTGTTCACCCATCTGCTCAGTCCAACCCCATCCCGCCCCCAGCACATCCCATCAGGAATTGAGTCTGGGGGAGAGTGGGACCCCCTCTTCATCATCTTCATCTTCCTCATAGCATGCAGGGGTATTTGTAGGCCTTCCAGTGTTCTGAGCTTCAAGATCAGTGTGCCCATGTTTATGTCTCATGGCGCAGGCTTTGAGATATTATTCAGCCTTCTGCCTTGAAAAGAACTCTAAACAGCTGAAGGAAGTTCAAGGGGTTGATATAGGATAGGGGTTAGAATGCATAAACATTAAACTTAAGCTGCTAGAAATACTAACACATTACAATCTGCATTTTCACTACAATTACAATTACTTCTGAAATCTATAAAAATTAGAAAGTCAAAAAAATATAAAAAACCCCCTTAGGCATCACCGTGCAAAAGAGTTTAAAGTCTCACGGGAGAAGTCGCTTTTGAAAATTTTCACTGTTTGTAAAACTGCCTTGTTAATGGTTGTATGGGTACAGTTGGAAAAACCTAAAGAGAAGAATCAAGGTACAAAAACATGCTATGCTGTTCTGAAGTTGGTCCTGAAGGAGTCACCTTTTATACTCCAGTATCTCTTATTTTATGACTGGCTTAATGCTGTACGTTTTTCTGAGCATGACAGGTACAGAATGCATCTGTTCTTTTGATACTGCATAATGCTTCATATGTCTGAGTATGTGCAAAAATACTAACAGGAGGAAATGAGAGGTGTCATTGTGGAGGATGGTAGGTGCATGCATGGTAAAAGAGTATGCAGGTGCTGAAAATAGCAGGATGCATGTTCTGTATCTAATCTGCTCTCAATTCACCCTGGTACATCTTATGAAAAACATCTAAACTGCAGTGTGTTTGGCAGTGATGAATTTACCTCCTTGTTAATGAGTGCTGTATAAGGTGTTCATTGGCATTGCAATCCCTTGGAACAGTTAAGGGTGAATCTCCGAGCAATCAACTTTTATGTAGAGAATTTGTTTTCCATCATTATCTGTGATAGGATTCTGAGATATCCATCTCTACACAGTAGGGAAACATTATAGAATGCATACAGAATTATCTGTAACTCTCATAAAGTGATTTTATGGCCCATAGCAAAATTGCATATGCATGACTCATATTTTTGGATTGCATTCACTTGTGCAGGAGTTGCCCTTCCTCACAAGTGTTTGCTGCAACTTCATGCCATATTTTTAACATAATCTCTAAATTGTCTAAGGTTACTGTGCTCAGATTTCCACTGTGATGCTGGCAGGTCAGGCTGTTTTTATTTATTTGTCATTTTTACATGACTGTTCTGTAAAGGTGTCTTTTTCTGTCTTTCAAGTGATACGGCAGGCTATGAAAATGTCTTTGATGACAGCACCGTCTGAGCTTGTCTGGGAGTTGAGACAGGCTGTAGAAAGGTCTTTCTGCATATCATACACCGAATCATTCATTGGATTGTTTATCCCTGGAAACTCACCCAGGAGAAAATAGATTTAGTGGTCTATGCAGAAGTAGCAGTATTTTAAGTGTTTGGCCTTTCCTGTGTATAGTCAGACGTCAGCTCGCAAAATGAGTCACAGCGATACACTCAGATGAAAAAGAAAGACAGGCTTCTGTTACTTGAAGAAGGAGTCATTCAACAGTATTGATTGTGTGAGTCCAGTTCAGTGTTACATAAGGGACTCTGCTTCCCGGATGTTGCCTGTCCCACCCATGCAGAGCCTCAGTGTCCCCAGCTCAGCTCCATATGCACTTATGTAAACCAATGGATGTCCATCCATGGGGCTGCTGACAGACCATTGCAACCCTCCTCCTCTCCTGTAACAAATGAAGCAGCTCATGAATTTGTTGCCTGGTTCATTCTGGCAGTATCAGACTCTGCAGTAAATCCTGTATGAAATTTAGAAGAGGTGGTCTGGGCTGCAACAGCTTCAGATGCTATTGGGGCTGCTGTGTTATTAATGCCATTTTCTAGTTTAAAAAAAAGAAGGGTGCTTATATATTCTCTAGCCCAACTCTTCTCACTGTAAAGCCTCAAGTGAGATGCAGAAATACTTTGCAGCTCAAGAGCTTCGAACCAAGGGCATATACAGTGAATAACAGCCTCTTCGGTCATTAACCCTGTGTGCCAGTCCATAAAGAGCTCTTTGATGAGTGATTCCATGCTTAGCTGTCCTCAGGCATGATGCACGGGGGACTCACAGCATGCACGTGGACTTTTGGAAGTGTCTGGCAGAAATATGGCAGCCTTTAAGGCTCTTGCTTTACTTCAGTATGCAGGCACTAGCCAGTTCCTTGGCTCATCTGGGGTTCTCCTTTGTGCTTTTTGTATAGGTTTGATTCTGGGATATGGTGGGGCTAGTCTAACAGTTTAAAAGGGGCAGGCCTTCTCTTGCCAGCCACCTCTACCCATATCCCTTGCTGACCAGTTTGTGTGCAGGTAGCAGTGCTTGTTACCACTCAGGTTGTGTGGAGAGAAACAGATCGGTAGAGATGTATTTATTTGTTTGTTTTATTTTCTTTGGGATGTTTTTCTCCATGAGCTGATTCAGCGTGGGAGTAGATGAGTGAGCATGTGGCTGGGGTTGCGGGGCTGGGGGCTGGACTGTACAGCACCTGGCAGCACCTGACTTTTGTATTTGACCCAGAAGTGTTGCAAATCCTCACACTAAGCTGTGACTGTTGACCTTTCAGCAATAGTGCTCTTCCCATCTTTTACAACATCAGCTTCTGAAAAGGCTTCATCACTGGAAGAACTCATCCCTGCCTGACTGATACTAGCATCCACTCTTTTGAAGGTGCATCTCACTGATTTGGGAAGATGGACGGATGTGATTACTTGCATTAGAAAGTCAGCAGGCCACTTTACCAAGACCTTAAATACACTCACCCAAACCATTCATGCTCCACTTATACTGCCCCCTTTCTAAAACCTTGTTTTTCTTGTGACTGTTCCAAATATCTCATTAGATCAGCTGTAAATTCATAAAGCACTGGTTCCATCAGAAAAAAATGTGATTATATTTGTGTCTTAATAATGCACAGTGTCTTTGAATTTCCTATCACTAGATAAACAATTTTTCTTACCTGTTTTAATAGACAGCATTGACTCCATAAGTTTTGATTAAACCAGAAAACACCAGGTTATCAAATCATTATTGAGAAAAAAATACATGGTAGGAATTTTTCCTTTGGTAGATTCATCATGATTTTAAGGAACTATCCTAGAGAGTGGTAAAGTTTACTGCTGCTATTAACCTGTATGGTGTGAAGAGAAAACATACGACCTGAGTGAAAAATAAGGACATGAGGCCTAACCTTGTATCCTTTGTGAAGACAAGGAGTGTGGGATCAGGGCTATTTTTGCTTGTGTAAGAGTTTGGGATTTGGCCCTTGTTGATATGTTATCCATTCATGGTCTTTATGACACAAGAAATGTCAGAAACATGAAGAACATGGAAGGGTCCATGACCAGGAAGTTAGAAATAATGGTGACATTTTCAGTTAGGCTATACAGTGTTATCTCTTTAGAGTATGTACTTTTAGTTGTTTGATTTCGGCATCACATCTGAAAATAACCGAACACATTTATTTTCACAGTGAGGGGTCTATTTTCTCCTCTATGCATGTGCTTTATGCCCATTAGCATTAATGGGAGTTACACACACACTTCCAGGGGAGAGGAGACTAAATAGTCCATATAGATGTGCTCTTGTGGATCAGTAAGCACTGACCTAAGAATGTAAATTATAAAATGAAATAAAAACCCAAACACACAAAAATCTGATTGTTTCAGTGTGATGGGATCTTAAACCTATATAACTTAACCAGAATATATAACCAGTTGTTGTAAATACACTCTACTGCACTCTGTAAGATCTAAATATTCAAACTGTTGCTGGCCTAGTAGTTCTGATATTATTATTGTGAGAGTTTGTACAATGTTTTAGCTGCTGTGGCCTTACCGCTTATTTACTTGGTAGCAAGACTTCTGTATGGTAGAAGTTGATTTTAACAGAACATGGACCACTGACTCTAGATTTATTCACATGTCCAGATGATTGATAGTTAGACTTAACTGCATGTCTGTTTTGTAGATATATTTTTTAGAAAGCTTGCTCCCATTGTGCACGCTTCAGTGATGTTACACAGTGAATGCTGTCATAAATATTCCCTAACAACCATGTTTGTTGCTTACCTGGCTCATTGAGAATGCTCTTTGCACCTTTGGTTATGAAAGAAGCAGCTTCTCATCTACCTTCCATTATTTCTTTTTTTTTCCCCCCACATATCTCTTCCAGGTCATATTCTGCTTGCACTGTGAGTATATTGATAGAAACTGTAAATCAATGATGTATTATTTGATTGTAATAAAATATAAAGTAAGTTTATAGCACAGAACTGTAGTGTTTGAAACTATAATCACAAGAAGCTTAATGCAGTACATTACTTTGTTGAACTAGTTACAGTACAAACTGTTGCATCTGTTTGGCAGTCTTTCAGTCAAGCTTTTCAAAGGCAACCCATGTGACAGGTGGAACTGGAGAAAAGTAAGAAAAGGTGTTTTTCTAGACTGTCCAGGAAGGCTGTCTCTGCCAAAGCAAGCCTTTGGGTTCTTTGTGCAGTTGTTATTTCTGTCCTTGTTTCCTTATAGTGAAATCAGAATCATATGGATGCTTATGTGATTTTGTTAGGTTTCAAAGTTACTATTGACTTAAGCCTTTTTAGGGATGCTCTGTTAGGTTGTTTGTGTATTTCCCTATTTGCTCCCTGATAGGCATTAATCCTGTATCTCATTTTCAAGTATATGACCAGTGAGGGAGGAGCTGGAAACTGCCTGAAGTATGTGGATGAAGTGGTGTAGTAGGGAATATCCTGCTGGTACCTATAAAATAATTTCCTTTGATTTCAGCAGCCTTTAACAGCTGCCCAGAGATTCTTTGGGTTCTACACAGAAATAAATGTACATTTGTGACCAACTCTCACATTTCAGCATGGCTATTGAGTCACTTGTTTTTCTGGCTAGACTGGGAAAGGTTTTGTACTTTGTACTCCTGTCTTGTGGTCACTGTGCTTCACTATAGATTTCACATGGAAAACGTATCTCTTTCATGCAGTTAAAAACTGCTGTAGCCCAGAGAGAAATATGAAGCTAGGTTTTGTGTCATGTAGTCATGCAGGTAGATTTTCCAGTAGGTTTGGTTTTGCCATCATAAAGCTTCTGTGGAGCATATATTGAGTTGGGAAATGTGTTTGCCACAAAAGCAGAGTTGAGACTCACTATAAAACATTTTATTTTAAAATCTGTGTTGAATTACAAGTATTGGAACACAGATAAATGGCTCACGCACACATTGTGAAGGCAAATTTGAGCAATAATAAGAGGTTGTGCTTACAACCAAGTTTTATTCAAAAGCGTTCAAAGATTAAGTAAGACGTAGTAGTTACAACAACATGCACAATCCAGGCATAAAGGATAATTAAATGGATTGTGTGGCACTGCGTGAATGTCACCATTGATATTTTGTTAGTGAGGTTGGAATGCTGGCCTTGGAGAATTTTAAAAGCATGTTTTAACAAAGCAGAATCTCTTAAGAGTTGTTGAAAACATGTAAAGAGCTAAGGTTTTGATTTGCTTCCCTTCTACCCTCAGTTTTAAAATGTTCAGTCTTGAAAGACTTTTAAAACTGGAAGCATTTAGAGATGGCAATGAAAAAAATACTAGGAACTTCAGCTTTTTACTTGAATAATACCTGAAATATTGAGAACAAGCTCCTCATCCCTCATCATTTGAATTTTGACTGATACAGTCAGTATTCACAAAGGGATTTTTGAAGTAGGTTAAATAGGAACTCCCTAATGAAAAAAATGCACTAGTTCGAAATCAGTCAATTTAATTACTGTGTTTTATGAAGGCCATTACCCATTGCTGATTACTAGGGTGATAAAATCTTCAAGCTTTGGTAGCCTCCGTAGGGGGTGAGCCGATCTAAGTAGAGCAAAGTCCAGTCATTATCACCCTAAATACTTGTGTTTCTCATTACAATATTCATTACTTTAGGTTACTGTGAAGGCTTTGAGGTCTTTATGTAAGCACTGTATTATTCTGCTGTAGATGAACCATGTTGTTATGTTAGTAAGTTAATACCAAGCGTTTATATACTTTTACAGTTTAAAACAAGACTTGGCCACATCCATACATAGAAATGCATAGATTTATACCGGTGAGTGTACCTATGCCATCAGGCTGTGTGCTTGTCAGTGAAGTCATACTAGTTTGAGGAGAAATGGAAAAGGATGTGTTACCTTGTTCTTTCAGCGTCTTTCAGTGTGTTTTGTTACTTAAAGCTGGAATGGAGGCTTGCATTCTTAATAACAATATTTACTAGGGAAGAGAAAATGGAGCTGTGATCTAATTAATGGGAGTTACCTAAGGCTGGATGGTGAGGATTGGAGCTCTTAATCTCCAGCGCCAGCCTAGGGCTTTGTGCTTCCTTTTCCTTCCCACCTCTCGCACATCATGTGGAGTCACTGGCTCTCCGCCCTTCTCAGTGTCCCTCATCATGGGCTCCAGACTTACAAGGCAGCTTCATATAACAGATGTTATCTAAAAGATGATACAAAATCATTTACTGTTTTGTTTAAAAATGTTTTAGTTTTTCTTTTTTTAAAGAATACTTGAAAATTGATCAGGGAGAGATCTGGATCTGGGCTACTGGGAGAGGAGAGTATCCTGTATAAAGAAGCAGAAGAACTCAGTGTAACTAAGCCAGGGAAGTCTGAGCCTGGTGGCAATATAAATGTTTCATGCTGTTGCAGAGATAGGAGTGCTTGGGGCCAGAGAGGAAGAAGTAGTGAATCTGAGGGCACGCTGCCAACAGTGCATGTGGCTGCAAGCTGGCTATGTGTTCGAGTCAAAAATTAGAATAATATTTTTAACTATCAGAAGGCTGAAGTTTCAGAGCGAGTAGAGACAGTGGGATGAACATCCTCTCAAAGTGGAGCCTGTCAGCAGGATTTTGTGATGTGCTTGTGTGTGATGCAGCAGTGGATCTCACCTGGTGTGCAGGGTCACTCCCCTGCCTATGCGCTGATGTGTGCTTGCTCTTAGTAACAACACAGCTTCTTCTGTTTCTCTCTCTAGATAAGTGAACATGAAATTCCACTTTTATTTTACTATCTGAATGTTGCTTGTTAAAATTAAGGGAGGAAATACCAAATTTTTAATGAAAATACCCTTTTTCTCATTCATTGCTTGGACAATGAAAGTAAATGGTCATTAGTGAAAATAGAAGAGGGTGGGAGGTTTAAAGAGGCATCCTAAAAATTCAGTTGATTCTTTATCCTTAGCTTCCAATTGCTTATGATGAAATATTTCAGTAGTTCTCTAGAGACAGCGTACTTGCTCCCCAGAGATTTTCACAGGGCAAAAAGACATGAGTTTCCAATATGACAGAAATATCTTTGATAAGAATTCTTCAACTCCTCATCAGAAAAGCTTAAGAAACTCAGTCAACCAACCAAAAAAAATCCAGCCCTAGTCCTTTTTATTCATTTGCACACTACTTTTAAAGCTGACTTATGTTTCCTTTTCCTTTGCAAAGGCCCAGATCCTCCCCCTGCCGAGAGGATCAGAGAGAACAAGCCACATGTGACAGGAGTTAATCATGTAGCTTAATGCACCATTAGAAGGCACTCAGATAACAAAGTGATGAGAGCAGCAGAAGAGAAGCTGTAAGAGATCATTCCCTTTCTGCACAGTAAAGCCTGCAGAATGGGGAGAGCTGTATGGTATTTTCCTGCTGAGCTGGGAAGCACTGTGAAGGGCAAGAGAGAAAGGGTAAAGGGAGGCCCAGACCAGACATACTGCTCTGTCCACAGTGGCACGAGCAGTGGCTGCAGTACTGTCTCCTCAGTCACTGCCTCTCCTGAAAACTTGTCAAGAGGCTTAGTGGGAAAAATAATCAGTGTCCAGGCTTTCTGTGGTAGTTGTAGCTGAGGCAGTGAAACCTGAACAAGTGCTTCAGCTGATCTGCCCTGTGCTGACCCTGTATCCTAGAACACTGTATGGGGATACAGCTGTAGTCAATGCCTGTTAATAGTGTCACAAAGTATGTATTGTAAATATCTAGTTATTCTGTTGGGTTACATAACAGTTACATTTTCTCTGCAAAATACAAAATTTAGTTTAAACTCAGTTTCTGTACAGCAATTTGCAAATTTCATTGAAAGTCGTGAGTTATCATTGTGGTGTTAAAACACTTCTGAAACAAGAGTTGCTTTGTATAATTAATTTTCTTCACGATGCTTTTGTGGTTTCAACCTGTCACATCCAGTAGCAGTTTTCATTTTGAGAATCCTTAACTGTGTTTTCAATCTTTATGGTTTGCAAAATGGTCTGTATTTTGAACATGAAAAAATACTTAATTCGTGACTTGGAAAGTAACAGTTAAACCTAAAATACCAGCTGAGGGTAACTCTGGGCCTGAATGCATCCTATTTTTCAGCTAAAATTCTATATTCATTTAAATGTGACATGTATACTCCGGTGCCTAGCATGACAGAAGAATCTGTCTCTGAAAGGGGGCGGGAAGAAGAACAAGACAAACCTCCTGCTGTTTCATGGATGAACTTTTTGCAGATAATGGGTTGTGTGCAAAATCTCAGAGAAGGTAGCAACTCTCCTGCAAACTTAAAATCTTTGAACAGTTCATAAGCTACCTATGGTGAGAGTCCATTTGCTAACTGAAAATCAGAAAGCTGTGGCAAAAGGCTTTTACAGTTCCTGCTCTGCCAGATCTCCTGGCATGAATCACGGTGCGGACATGGCCAACTTGGTTTAGATAGGAAGCAAGCCTAGCTGTAGATGATCTATTTCTTCCCTGCGGCAACAAGTCCTTCACTCAACTGAACTTCCAGGGAGGAGCCTTTCCCAGTGCAGCTACCCCACAGGCTTTGTGGTATTTCAAGTGAAAATGATGGGCCCGTTCTTCCACTCAATGTAGTTGACAGTAAAAAAAAAGTAAATGTTGGAAAGAACAAGAGGTTGAGGGCTCCTTAACTTCTACTGTACATTCGTTTGGTAATTTTAGGCTTTTTTGTGCCATGATGAGAACTGATAACATAATTTGGTAGAGGAGGAATTCTGATCCCTTAGCTCCAAACGTTAAATGTCCTGACAGTTATATTAAGAATTCCAGGAGTTTTCAATGACTTTGAGAAATGACAGTCAGAGCAGGACTGAGATCCCCATGGGAGACAAATGGCAGGCAGTGTGACTCAATGTTTTTCTCAATCCACCTGTAAATTGATGCCATTACAGAAGAAGTGGAATAGTAGGATCTGCAAGAACTTTGTTTCTTGGGGTACCACCTCTATTGAAGCACAATTGTTAGCTTTCCTGAAGCATGGCAGGTGTTCTTTCTGCTCCTGTGTCTGATTAATTATATTAAATCTCTTTTGTTTCCAAGGACTTAGAGGCCAGTAGTCTCTGCCATTGAAAGTATCACTTGAGGAGACACATAGGAGAGGCTCCTCCCAACATGATTAGTGACAGCAGCTCAGTGGGCTTAAGAACAGGCTATAATGTTAGTATTTTAAAAATAAGAGGTGATGTAAGGAAATAAAAGTAATTTAAATTTCAATTTTCGGTCACCTCTTTCAGGGTGACTGGTGATTACTCAATATTTTGTCCTCTGTAGTTGTTCACAAGTGCAGCATTTTGATACATTAGTTGAGAAGGCATAATCTGTTTGATAGTTTGGACATCAGCGTGAGCCAACTCTGGTATTAGAGGTGGAACTGTAGCTTTGTCCACAATAAAAGATAGTTTTCGCTTCCTTGTTTTCTTTTTCATGCGCCCTAACAAGTTGTAGTCCTTCAGGCTGAAGTTTTCCATAACTGGTGTTTGCTTCTAGCACAGGTTTATTTGTTGCTTACTCTTTTTTTTTTTTTTTAAGATTAAATAGTGTCTTAATGTGCAGTGAGTAAGATACTCAAATCAAGGGAGTTAGCCTTAACTCTGACATTTCCTATCTTTGAAGTGTTACAGTCTGCAGTCTTAATGTTCTGTTAACATGCATTTATGTGTCATGTGTGTATAATTTAGGGACTATATTTTACTCTGTTCTCCTGCTAGACTGGCACCAAGATGACTGATGTAGACAAAAAGTACTAAGTTTAGAAAAGAATTAATGGGCATTCAAATGCTTCAGTTCCTATGTAGGCCCTCTATACAGTGTATCTTTGCACATTACATATAAATTGTTAAAATAACACCATTGTTAGCTTGGTATTCAAAATATAATTTGCCATTAAATATGTAACAATTCAGCAGCTACTGTTCTTAGAAGAAAAAAGTCAGAGTCTGCTGAAAGCTGATTCAGTTTTTCTTTGAGATTGTTGGGTGTTTTTTTGATACAAGCTAATATTTTGTCTTCTTTTTACTAAGGCAGCACTAGTTAAATCAGACCCTGCTGGTGAATTGCAAAGAAATAAATCACAACAGACATTAATCTAGATGAGGGCTAAGTAATTAACTTCATAGAAGAGTGGTGTATACTGTGTCTGTGACACTAGACTGACTGCTGTGCATAAAATAAATGCAGTATTTAGGCTGCCTATGGTATTCCACCCCTTCAATTAAGTAAACAAATATATAGAGAGCTACTCTGGAGTGTATCCTTTGTGGTCTAAACACTGTATCTTATTAAAATCATCTGCATGCAGTATGTGGGGTTTGAGTTCCTGCCAGTGGTTTCATCCATTGTTAGCAGTGATGCTCAGCTCTCCCAAGAGTTAAATACAGTGGTACTACAGTTATGTGAAAAGGGTGCTCTTGGTTACTTTGGTGGCCATTTCGTTGCATATTACCTCCCACTTTGTTTCCATCTATGTGTGTGGCTTAGGGTGTTGCCTGGAAAAATATAGGCTTTTTCAGAATAAAAAAATCCATATAGGTTAAGAAAAATATCAAAGGCAGTTTGTAATTGATTTGGGGGGACAAGACCAGGGCCAGAATAGGTGTGTGTGTGCCTTCTCTATGTGTGTATCGAGATATTTAATATTTACATTTGCATATCTGTTTTCAACTCAACAATAGTGATAAAACATCTGTTGAACTCTGGATTCTTAAAGTGGAACTGCAATTGTTATTGTTCGTATTACAATCCTCATTTTGCAAGTGCTGTCTTTTAACCAGAAAATAAGACCAATGGACTGTTCTACTTTTAGAAATCATCAAGTTCAAGTAGTTATATTTTGTAATCATGAAAAACATTTTTACCTACAATGTCATAACTGCATTGAGATGTTAATCCATCACTTGAAGTATTTGCAGCACATTTCTTTTCAGTACAGTATTTAATTTTAGAGGGTGATCTGAACAATATAGGTTGACAAAAATTTTGCTCAGAGAAAATATAGCTAAAATTCCATTTGCCTGAAGCTATGTTTATTTGATGATGCTATTAAATTGGAAGAATATTAAAATGGTGATAAAGCACATGCACAAATAACTCAGTGTGAAGTCTGAGATTTTAGTCATTAGTTTACCACACTTGGTGTTGTCCACAAATTCAGATTAATCTGGATATTTACTAAGCTTTAATTAGCTATCTCTTTAAAGAATGTTTAACTTGCCCTTCTAAAATGTTGTAATAGCAATGGAATATTTTAGAACATTAGTTTTCATATAGTTTTATTTAGTATTTATTTATATTTTTATTAGTTTTTATTTTCCATGCTGGATTGTATATCCAGTAAATGTGGCTGTGTGGAAGTGGAGGCAGGTAAACAGAATTGTCTGAAATTAAGGTCAGCTTTTGCCTCCAAACAGCAATAAATCCAAATGCAACTGATGAAAGATACATGTTAATGGGAAAGTTTCTGATCTCTCAGAGTATGGTGATTAGCTGTAGAAACTCATCAATTTAGATCAGAACAAGTTTTTTTCTTAATAGAAAAATAAGAAAGCATTTTACTTCAATGAAATGGTTTTGAATGGGTCGCAGATTTTTGAATTGGGAACCACTATCACCCTTAGAGTATATGTCTTGGACCACCATGCAGGCTCGTCTGCAAACTTCTAATTGAAAACAGTGTGTGGCAGTCGGGTTGCACAGGTCACTGCAGACCAAATACTTTGGCAGATTGTTCTGAGTCGTGGTGTAACAGTTCATTTTCAGATTCTCCATTTACACCTGTGTCCACGGGATATGTGTGTGTTAGAAGCAGTTATAGACCGTTCTGGTTGGAAAAACTCGCCTTTTCAGACCAACTCCTCGGTCAGTGACAATACTGAGGAGGTTCTTCCCATGGCAATTTTTGCTTTGAGGCTTCTGAACTCTAGGTGAAGACAAAAACAAAAAAGTGAGTATTAAGCTGGTGATTGGGATTGCACAATTATTTCACCAGTGAGCAGTGCTGCAGGTTATGAACCAGTATTTCAGTGACAGGTCAATTGGTCCATTAGGTACAGTCATTAAAAGGAATGTAACAGGTTCAAAATGGATGACTCTGCTCCCTTTGAGCCTATGGGACACTAATTCCTCCAAAGTGGAGGCTGTTGCTGCTGAAATTGCATTTTTTCTCCTTCTCAGGAGAGTCCACAGTCCTCAGAGGAGAGCTGTGATGGACAAGAGCATGGAGGAATGAAGGCAGGAAGAATTTGTCCACAGCCATCCCAAAGATTTACAGGCTCCAGGGAAGGCACGGAGCCAGGAATAAAGCGAAATATCCTCAATGAATAATTCATTTTCTGGAAAGTGGTTTTTCAGGGAAACTGAAGCCATACGGAGATTTGGAAGAATTCAGCTGAAACACTCTCAGCTATAAAAAAGATGGATAGGAGGGGAATATACAAAAATCTTGAAATATGTTGTAATATCTGGTTTCAGCTATCTGGATAGAGTCCTTTAAAAGGCACACTCAAAGCTTTGGGGATTTTTGTCTCAAAATCATTCAGGTTTTTTTTTTCCCTTTTTTTTTAGATATACATAACTTAAAATAACAAATGTACTAGAAGGTGTTGAATGATCTGAAAATTAAATTGATGTTGATTTGTGTCTCCAGGCACTGTTTTGTTCCTTTTATACTTGCCTGGGGAGCCCAGCACTAGCTGACACAGAGGACAACGTCAAGATTTGTGTGGTCAGAACATCTCCTTTTCCTGAGAGTGTCGTAGTTTCCAGAGTAGTAGTGTTCAGTGAAGTTGCTAGTAGCACAGTTTCTGGGAAAACACAGGAAACATAGCTTGTGTTTTTAAAATTTTTGGTGTATGAAAGTTTTGCACACAGAGGAAATCTCTGCCTCAGTGAGAAGATGGAGGAGGCTCGTTTTGGTGAAGTTCACATTCATGCTGCTCCCATGGTCAGCTGGCCTGGCAAGCCTTGGGGGAAGAGCACTCTCTCACTCCCTTACCAGATGCACATAAACCATCTCCTTGGTCACAGTAGTGTGGAGCAGGGCACGTGTTTGCCATTTAGGGCAGGAAAGCTAACAAGTAAATGAAGAGCTTGGCTAGAGTGATCTGCCAAGAAACAGATAAACTTCAGAAGGTTCAAGGGCTCCGTGGTGGCACTGTGAGATACAGTTTTGTCATGCACTGCAGAAACCATGTGGAATTGTGACACATCAGCAAGGCAAAGACAGGTGCTTGTCGGAAAGATCCTTGCAGTCATTTCTTTTTGGGTAATACTGGTTTTCCTCATTAGAATCACTGTGTGATGCAACCTAAGTGTACCATGGTGCTTAAGTTAAAGCAGTGTGAGTAATTCAGTCAATTAATTAGGTGTGGGTAGCACTTCCATTCCACTGGGAAGAGATCAAAGGGAAACACTTAATAGCATTTATCTTCTTGTTCTGCTCTATACCTTAGTGTCAGTTCATTCAAATAACCTTCTGACCCAAATGTTAAAATAAGTTATTATTATATTAAATTATTCTGCTTTGGTGAACATTTCTACCCTACATCGATGTCATGACTACTGGAACTCAACATATGCTGCTTTGTAGTAACTGGAAGTGGACAGAAAAATGGCCACACGAGTGAGGAACACCCAGATAGCTGTAAACCTCTGCCCTTCCTCTATGAAGTATTTCCTCGTTTCTTCCACCCCTGCCCTGGTATTTGCAGAAAAAACATGTGCAGAGAAGCTGAGAGGGAGATTCCAGATAGATCCAGGCCTCCAGCACTTGTGGGTGTCAGTGTGCCCAGATGAAGGAACTTGAATGGAAAATGACTGGAAGGGGAGTATTAATCCAGAGAAGAATTTGAATTGGAGTTTGTGGATACTTTTTATTTGTGGTCTTTTGCTGTTTAACTGTTGTGGTTCAGTATGGAGGCCTCTGCAGAAAGAAGGGGGGATGGAGAATGAGGGACAGTTTTTCCTTTGACTTCATTATTGCCAAGGTTTCCCTCCACATCCCTGAGGAATTTATATTACAGAGGTTTATTCTACAAACAGTCTATTAGCAGGATTGGCCCCTTGCTGAAAGCATGATGCAGTGCATAAGATTAAAAGGTAAAATAACATGAAGTTGTAAGGAATTAGATTGTGTGTGGACACTGAATGTTTTTACCTCTGTGATAAAGGTACTCATTTTGGTAATTATTTGCTTTGTGAACTGAGCCATAAGAAACGGCCCAGACCTTGCTAACATTGTCAGCTAAGAGTAACGCATGTAATGCATACCTTCCTGGGCAGGCTCTTCAGGTTTGGGATACCAAGTTGTTTTAAAAATCTGGACTTTGAATTTATTTGTTTGTGGCCATGCTGTGGAGTAAAGGCAATTGAATTATCTCAATGTCATAAATATATTTAATTTTTTTCTTTAGAATGACATAGTGTCTTCTTCAGCCATTTAATAGAATTTAATGCTGTGTAGGACTTTAAAAGACAAGGAGAAATGAGGCTTTATTAAATTCAACAGGTCCTTTGCCTAGGATATTGTTTCACTTTAAAGATTTTTCGACTTCAAATAAGTGAGACTCATTTCATGTTTTCACTGAAGAGTTTGACAAATGGTAGTTCCATACACATAACAAGATTTAAATCTTTTAGGACATTAGCAGCAGTAACAGGGAGATGGCTATACATCCGGTTTGGTTGCATCTCTGATTGAAGGATCTCTGTACTGTCCCTTAATACAATATAGAGGCTGGTTATAGGTCTGTAGCTGTGACCAAATGTGTGCTATGGGTACTTGTGTGCTGATGCACTGACCTCCATTCTGGTGTTATATTTTCTTCTGCTGAAGGTTTTTGAAAGAACAGAGTGGTCTTTCAAATATAGACCATACCAGATCCTCATCTGTGCATCCAGGCATGAGAGACAGCTGTCTCAAATGATTTACTCCTGTAGCTCTGGTCTTTGTTCCTGGGATAAGTAAAGAAGAAAAATGCTGAAAGTGGAAGACAAAAAAAGGAAAACCCAGAGACTGCAGTGATGCCTGTTAAGGCTTTCTTGTGGATTGCATTTCTCAGTCTGTAGCAAATGCTGAACTATAATATATTTGATGTTTCAACAGGCAAAAAACCAAACTGTTGTACACCAGATAGTGTCACTGATCACTGTCATTAATCACTGATACATGCTTTAAAACACATGCTATGTTTTCCCCCAGAATATTGGATGTAGAGGCAAAGTTAGATACAAAATAGTTGAAAAACTGGTAAGCACCTATGAGATATGAAGGAGACGTTTGGATCCAATACTGCAAGTTCCTGTCCACAGGATTAACACTGCACTTCCAACAGCGTATATGGAGTTTTCACACACAGTTAATCTTGGGCAAATACACAAGCTCTTTCCCCAGCTGGGTCATGTAACAGACCCTTTTCTTGGGCTCCAGTTCTGTGTATCCAGTTGAGACGTAAGGAGAGGAGAATAATTTGCCTGTATTCCAGTACAATGTACCCTACAGCCTGGTGTGCACTCTACTAGTGCCAAATGGACATAGATAGCATGGCACTTTTGGTGGTGTTTTAAAAGATTAAAGTCAGTTCAGACTGAATATTGGGGCATACAAACTGGAGTCACTAGGGGCTATCAATATTCATTCTTCAGTCTAAAGGCATCCATTTACTAAGGTGGGTAGCAGTTTATTATAAGCCATGTAGTTTCCAAACAGTTACCTTCTTGAGTATCAAGCACTATATAATGTTTTGAAACAATTATTTCGTATTATATTCAGGACATGATCACAGTGCTTCAGGAGGGCAGTAAAGATGTGCATGGTTTGTCTGGATGCTTGTTGCTGTTTTCTGGAATTTGAGTTAATGCAAACAAAGTTTGAAAAAATGGCTTGGTTTTTTTTTGGTGTTTTATTATTGTTTTTTCCTTTTTAATTATCTCATTCCTAGCTTGCATTATCTTCCAGAAATTCAGTATTGGATCCAGCTGGAAATGACTGCAGTATTATTTTGCCATAGCACTAAAGCGTTTTGTCTGGAAGTTCAGCTATTTAGATTACACGTCCCTCTTGAAGCTTAATGTTCAAGAGCTCTTCATTAGAAACATCAATGCTATTAAATGGAAATGGATCTAGCATGATGTTATAAAAATTCAGCCCAGTAATGCAGTATCCAGTTGGTATAACATTTCCACTATAATACATTTCATGTAGCTGTGAATTCCTTAACATAGAGGAGGGTAACTAAAATAACACAATATATTTATTTTACTACTAAAAGCTTTAATGAACTTCAGGAAAATAGTTTCAATATAGAGTTGTAAAAGCTCTGTTACCTTGTGCACACTGACCTTGGTCCTGCAAACAATTACACTTGGGCACAGCCCTGCTGACTGCCAATGGCCGGCTTGTCTGTAAAGTGAAACATACGTCTGTATACTTGTAGAGATCAAGGCCTCGCTCTAGTTTCAGAAATCTGAAATATTTTAACCAAGGGGTAGGTTTTGCAGCAACACTCCAGCGAAGTTTTCCTTAAAATCAGGCAGATAAAACTTTTTCTCTGCCACTGAATAAAAGCTCCTTCTACCTGGTACTGAATAGGAAACTGCCAGATGTGCCTTGTGAACTTGGCCACACTTGACAGGTAACCAGCCCACAGTGGGTTGGTGAGACCCATGCCTTGGTCCTTCCCTGTGCACAACCACATGCATTGTAGTAGGAGCGCTCCTCAAAGGAGGTGCCTCAATTTTGGGCCAGAGAGAGAACCAGTCCCACCCCCCTGCCAGTCTGTTAATTCCCTGTTGTTTTTTCCCACAGCTGGCTGTTCCACACAGCGATGAGTGGACGCGCTTTGCTCGGACCTTGGTGGAAATCCGTGCCAACCGAGCAGACAGTGAAGAGGAAGGGGCGGTGGAGCTGTCGGCCTAGAGGGAGAGGAGCAGCAGCGCCTGCCACAGCCAGAACAGCAGCTTTCACCCGCTGAGTGCGCCAGTGTTCAGTGTCAGAGTCAGTCTTGCTGTGGCTTTTGATGCCAGTGTACATGCCAGTATTGCTCAAAGCATTCCATATTGATCACACTGCTTTACACAAGGCTGAAAATATCCAGAGCATTTTCATACTTTATATTTCTGTCTGAAAAGTAAGAAAGAAAAGACAAATCAACCTTTTATGGGTTTAGTTGTTGCCTTTTAACTACTTAGTAGCTGTATTTAATAGCTAGGAAACCCTGGTTAAACTTGTGCTCACATTGCCCTTCTGGCATAGTCCTATTAAATCCATATGAAGCCAGATATGATTATGTGCAGATGTGGTGTGCTTCACTGTATGAGACTGGGCCAAAGACCTTAGATGTGGTGTTTCACATGGTGACTTACATTATGAATGGATGTACTATACGAAAGCTGCTGCTCCTTATTTATTGCGGTGTGCTGCATGGAACATATTTATTTGAAAGCATTAAAATAAATGATCCTAAAGCATGTGCATAATGAGAGAACTGCATTGTCTGTGTGCTGCTGTAGAGGTTACATTAGAGTCCACGTTAACAATTACAGTACATCAGTTGTGCTTAAGATATAAGATCTGTAAAGGTTGGCTTGAGTGGATGGAATGAGTTTCCTTTCCTTTCTTTTTTTCTTTGGGTTGCCTATTATTTCTAGGCACTTTAACTATATTTCAAATACAGTTGATCACTGATACTTGTCATGCAAGTTAGCACTAACAGTCTGACAAAGGGTTGTGGTTCCCGAGTATGACAATAGTATTGCAAATAAAATGTATCAGGCCTTTTCTGTTGTAGTGTGGTTAATCTTTCCTTGCCAGCATTGCTCAGCTTGTTCATTACCAGTCACTAATGAAGCACTGGGAAAATGTGACTGCCCTGAGTCACAGAATGCTCATGCAGCTGCCATGTAAACAGATACCTTTAGTACAGGGACTGGCCAGTAATGAACTTGAGTGCATCAGATCCTGCTACAGATTTTACATGAGCAGGCACTAATGTATGGCAGCTTCTAGGCTAATTTTTATTTTTCCTCCATCCCTTGCATGCTTACTTGCACACAGGTGCACACACAGAGCAACACTGTGCTGCCATGTGTGCTAAAAGCAAAGGAATGGGAATGACAGAGCCTCCTAGGACTGTCTTGAGGGACAGGTTGGGACAGGGGACAAGGGAACAGGCTCCTTTGCGATAATCTCTTGTGGCTTGAGCAAAGAAACAGAGTGCAGACTGATCTCATTGAGTGCTGTGGTCCAGAGAGAGTTGGTGGTGAGGCTACTCAGTATGTTCATGTCACAACATTCTGCTGAGCCAGAGCATGGCTCTGACACCTGCGTTTAGCAGTGGTTCACACTCAGGGGCATGGGGTGAGCAACTACAGCAAGAAATGCTGTGAGTCAGACAAGGAAGATCTTGTATGTTAAGTTTGTAGGGAGCTGCGTCTTGTCTTTGGGTGGTCATGTTTAGGAATATATCCTCTAATGATCTTTGGGGCTATGGTCCAACACAGAACCACTACGATGTCTGTGCACTGGCAAAGCAATAGTAGGCTAGGAAAATTAGTCCGTTGGAAAAGGTGCATTTCCCTTATCCTTTTGGTGGTTAGAAATAACTCCCAGTGAGAGTCCATGGGCTACTTTCGTTTTCATGGTGGACCTGAAATCTATCTCCCAGTGCCCATGGAAGTGTCCTGCCATTGGCCTGTGGGGGGTGTCTTCTCCCAGATGAACTAGCACACAGAGCAGAGATACATCACTCATTGGTTCAGTGGCTCCCTGAGACAGTAGCCATATGTTATAGAACTTTGTGTTCCTGCTGCGCCCCTTGGTGCTGTGGGAGCTGTCCTGAAGAACCAGTGTAGCACTTGCAGCACTTCTGTAGCTTAAAGGTGAATGCTAATGAACAACCAGGTGACATAACTGTGAAAGAGTAGTTTAGACTTCATCTCTGGGGTTTTCCTCAGTTTTGCCCTGTTTTCCTTTCAAAAACCTTATGTAATTGTTGTCTATGTATGTGGGTATACAGTGTATGTGGGTATACAGTGGCATACAGTGGAAGGTGGGGAGGCACACTTGGTCACAAGGCTAGAATGTGCTCAAGGCAGATACACAGTCAAGTACTGCTGTCACAGGAAACAGAGGTGGGTACTCACTACCCTCCCGCCTGCTAAGTAAATCCACACCACAAAGTGTGGGGACACCATCTGACAGCAAGCTGCGCTGTAACAAGAAGGGTGTTTAACCAATGTCATCTCCTATTGAGCATAACCAGTGCAGTAGGAAAGACTGGCAAATATGGTATTACTGTTCAGTTTTTGGAACCTAAGGGGGGGGTTCATGTCTAAGTTCTCCCTACTTTATGGCATTAATAGCTTGTAAAATGGTTTTAAGGGCAGCC
>JAOXXN010000395.1:24022832-24051941 GCA_026770055.1 Myrmophylax atrothorax
GAGCTTCCTGTCCCTCAGTCCCCCCAGGTCCCTTTCTGCCTGGCTGCTCTCCAGCCACTCTGTGCCCAGCCTGGAGCACTGCAGGGGGTTGGGGTGGCCAAAGGGCAGCACCTGCACTTGGCCTTGGTGAACTTCATCCCATTCCAATCTATCCCCTCGCACAGAGCTCACCCAAACAGGGATAAAACCCCCTCGTGGCACACACAACACACACATGGCTGTAAAAGGGCCAGTAAAAACTATTAATCTACCATGGAGGTGCATAATTGAGCCCTTGCAATTAGGAAGGGGCATTTGATAAGCACTGAATAACTGTAACCATGGGCTGGGACACTCAGCTGCTCTCTCTGTACGTGCCCTTACCAAAGTCAGGGAAAAAAGCCTTTCCTCCACTGTGTTTTGACTTTCAGTGACTCCACAAAACCCTCTCATTGCAGTGATGTTAATCAGTGAAAGAAACCCCGTTCTCCTGCCCAGGGAATGGAGGGGGAGCTGCTCCTGCTGATCCTTAGCACTCCCAGGAATCTTCCAGGGATCGAGCCTTCCAGCCAGGGAAACACTCAGGAATGAGCCCCAGAGAGCACAACAGATGGGGTTTTATCCCCAGGCCACTGCAGCTGCTCACCCATTATCCACCTTTCTCTCCATTATCCACCTTTCCCCCCATTATCCACCTTTCCCCTGGTATCTCCTTTCCTCCCGTTATCCACCTTTCCCCTGTTATCCCCTTTCCCCCTGTTATCCATCTTTTCCCACCTGGAAAACCTCTCCGGACTCGCCTCTGCCTGTTGGCGGCCCCAGGTCCGTCCCCTCGGGTCCCAAATGAGAGGAAAAAGAAGGGGCCGAGGGTCAACTTTCCACCAGATTTTTTTTTTTATCGTTGAGACAGCAAAGAGGGAAAGGAAAAAAAAATAAAGAAAGAAAGAAAAAGAAAAGAGAGACTGAGGAAAAGCAGAAATCGAAGTAGCACAGTGTCCATCCTGGTTGGAGCGGGGTGGGTAAGCGCGGGCAGAGCCGTGCCAGAGCCGTGCCAGCGCCGCTGCGATGGGCACGGACAGCCCCGGCTCGGCCCGGGCGCGGTGAGCAGGACAGGGAGGGAGAGCCGAGGTGGCACCGACACCTCCACCGCCCCTGGCACGGCTCCGACCCTCCGTCCGACCCTCCGTCCGTCCGTCCGTCTGTCCCTGTGCCGTTCTCCCCCCGCGCCGCCGCCGAGCATCGCCCCTTCCCCCGCCCCGCGCATCCCTCCCGGCCTGGAAGCAGGCAAGTTCGAAAACTCTCCTAATTTTGCTATTTTACCTTTTATTTTTGCTAGTCCAAGTAAAAAGTCAGTAGCTGACCTCCACCGCTGTACCTCAGGAAAGCAGACTCTGATATGAAAACAATATCCCTGTTTTCATTTGTAAATGTTAACTTTATCAACACCATAATGCCATTTACTGGGAGTTTACACAATAGCCTCAGCTTTAGTAAAACACCTAAAAAATTAGCAAGTCAGTTTGAGGGGAAAAACAACTCCCCATTAAATCCTATTCAGACCTGCAACTTCTCTCCAGGCCAAAACATACATACATACACCTTCTCTGGGCAGGTTCTCTCTTTGTAATGTTAACAGAACAATTTAAAAGAACTGCATGCTTAAAAAAGGGGATGGAATTTAAATATTGTGGAGAAGGGTAATGGGGCTCATTTGGTGTCTTTTGAAGCATCTTCAATTATGGCTGCACTGCTGCAAGTAAGAAACAGGAATACTGCCTGCACTTCGCTGGAAATACTGGGACACATTGGTATGAAAGCTTGCTCCTGAGTCATAGGCTGCAGAATCTGAAGAAACACCACACCATGCTCTGCAGTATATGGTATTCATAACAGTTTTTGTTTCAATACTGTGTATAATGGCTATCTCAAAGGACTTCAAGACCTTTCATATTCCCCCATATCTAGTCTTCTTCATCTAAAAGTAGAAGGCATTACAAAAGTGTGTTAATCCTTTAAATTATTTGCAGCATATATCCTATTAGATTCAACAGAAGATGTTTCTAATCCTGCTGCTGTCATTAAACCTAACTTTACTTTCACTTATTTGTGTTATCTATGTAAAGGCAGTAATGTAGAAAGCAGAACTGAAGACTTTGTAGCTTACACTCACAAAGGTAGCTTTTCCTTATATTATTTGTGGCAGTATTCTTCTAAAGAAGCAAGAGGAAGGTTGCTCTAGGAGTTTATTTTTATGTTAAGCTCCCACTGTCTGTATTTCTTCACTATTACTGTGCTGCAATTCCCATCACCAAATGAATGATGACATCTGGGAAAGTTGCTGAATCAAACACAGAAGAGTAAAATCACAGTTCCAAAACTGTAAGCTCTGTTATCATGTAGCAGATGAAAATAAGTTTATTTTTACACTAGAGGGAATATCAGGAATCACAAACTAATCTTCAGTGAACCTTAAACCAGCTGAAGTGGGAAAAGAAATTTTAGTAAGAGTCACAAGAACAACATGCTCATAAAGGTGAGACAGTTTCTTCCCTTACTCAGAAATGAAAAATGAAGACAAAATATCACATAATAAAGAATTTTTATGAGGTAAAATTGTGAACAGCCATGGATGTTTGTGAGAACAATGAAACTATATATTGATTTAAAAGATTTATAATAGGCTTTTTAAAACGTTTTTTTTTAAAACATACCTTGTAGAGACCAAAGAAACCTAAGTCCCTTAATACACTGAGGGCACTAACACGTGGACCAGTAGTAATTTCTCCAGCCACTTGCAATCGAATCTTGACAATTTCCAGTGGATTGGTAAAGATCACTTGAGAACCTCCAGCCTGAAATTAAAAGCAGAAATCAGGACATTAAACTGCTACATTATTTGCAGTGTATGTCCTGTTACATTCAAGACACAGCATTTTCAATCCTGCTGCAGTCAGTTAAGCTATTAGCAGACAAGAGTTTTAGTATCAGTTACTGCACCTCACTAGGTATGAAATGCACTTCTCTGCAAGATGAGTTGTCAGGAAAAACAGAGAAGGTCAGCCACTACAGTATAACAGACAGACACTCGCTCACTTCTTGTTGCAATAATACATTCACCATGACCAAGTTATGCAATACTGACAAGCCAAGAACACTAACAGAAGTAATGAAGTGAAAGAAAAATTAGTAACTAATAAAGAAAATGCAATCTGTATGCCAGTCTATAAAAAGTGAATACATACTGTTGAAGAGTAAAAATCTGGCAGAAGCTTTTGCTATTTTGACAACGTACACATGGTCCAAAGACCAGAACTGCAAGTAGATTGTGCTTTTTTTAAAAAACCCTCTGAACTACCAGTTTCAGTGCCAATAAATGCTGCTTGATTTAAGAGTCTGAGCTCCACATCATTATTTGTGCAACAGGTATTAAAGAAGGTACACAGACTGAAGGATTTTATTAACCAAGAACCACTAAATGTTTTTAATGTGTGACTCTCCATTTGTTGGGAAGGTGTCATTCAAGTGATTTTGAAAGACAGATTTAAAACACAATGGTGGCCAGCATGCTGGACTCCCTACTAGCTGTTGTAAAGTTCATCTCATTCATAATATGTAATGTAGGGCACAACCTTTCTGCTACACTGACAAATCCTGAGTTAAAAATTGCAAAAAGAAAAAAAAGGTAACATAAAGGATACCTAAGTGCATTAAAAAAGTATTTATTCAAACTCCGTCTGGCTCAAACTCAATAGAGTGTCATTCTAACTTCTGCTAAGTTCTCAGTTCTGTGGCCCGACAGCTATGCTCTTCTCCATGTTCTGAAGTTGCACAAACTCGCCCTTCCCACAATAAAACAACTATTTTGTTCTAGAAGGTAATGACTAAAATGAAATAAGCTGCATTTAAAAGCACTTGCATCTGGCCACGTCTAGTATGTAAACACCATGTGCACATCTTTTGTAAATTATTCAAATGTTAAAAGAATTAATTGTAGCTCAGATTAACTATCATTCCAAATGAAAAATATACGCAATAATATGGTTTAAATGAAATGCTGAAGAAACAGCAAATCACACGAACAACTATTCTTGTCTACCACTTAGACTGAGCATACACAGTATGGTTACAAATTAAAGTCTTTACATAACCCCCCAAAATATCCCAAATGTTTCCTATTTTGACCAGAAAAAGCATGCTCTTGTGTAACTTGAATGGTTTTGACTTTCAAATTGGCATAATTTAATTTAACTGTTTTTATCAAACCAGAATCCTGGTACATATAAAACTTCTATTCTTGTTGCCATCAGAAATTAGACTGATAAATTATTTGGCACATATGCTGCCTTCAGTTTTGCACATAAACTAAAACATGTTCAATAAGTAAGCATTCAAAATACAAAATTGTTTCCTTTACTTGCCTACTCATCTTGCTAATTCTCAAAATAAATAAAAAGAATGCAGGAAACAGTCTCTGGTGAATTACATATTCCTATGTAATAAACATTTTTGTGTAGGTATTGCAAATATTAAGCATTCCAACCTGCCAATATCCATATTTTTTTCTTAAAAAGGATAAAATCTCAATTGCAGGTGATAATGTTCATTTGGAAGTTTGTTACACTACAGCCATTCTCTAAAATATGCTACTTAAAAAGTCATATCAACAGATCTATTAGCACAGTAAAACTACTTTTCCTCAGTATGATATTCTCACAGTTCATTGTGCCATGACTCCAAGAGAAGTGTTCCTTTAATTTTCACTACAGGAATACCATATTAAAGTTTAAAAGATTACAACAAAATTAAGCAGTGGTATTATTAATGCACCAAAATACGGAACAATTTAAAAATCTATAACATTGTTCATAAGTGAATGCCATAATTAAAAAAAGGAAACAGAAACACATATCTGATTTCAAAGGAGAATAAAGGCAAATAAATTCTGAATACAAACAAACAGGAAGTACTGCAGGTGCTAGCACATATAAATGTTTATGTTTGCATGTCCAACCTGGCTGTGTTGACACTTCCAGCATTAGATGTTTGCTGCTCTGGCTAAAAGACACAAGACTTACTCTGCTTCAGCTTGCTATGTAAAAACAGGCATGTTATTATTTACCCACCTCATACGATCAAGTTCTCTGCATTCAAATTCTTAAAAATACTGAGACCTGCACGCACCAGGCAGTACTAAAAGAACTACCAATTCTGCTGCTCACACAGCAAGTCTGAAGAAAGACATTGGTCATTTCCATTGTAGTCTTTTCAAACTGTTCAGGTATTAGCCCAGAACTCCCTAAACAACCTCTGAATTTGATCAAAGATATACTCCAAAAATCAAATGATGAATAACTGAAAGTGGTGAACCAGACAATACCTGACAGAGGGTCTCAACAGGAGGGTTTCTACCACCTGCCTGCCTTGTGATGGAGAGGAAGCCTGGTTTATCAGCCTGTGCAGAGGCAGTTCCAGCGGTAAAAAGTACAGTTGCCTGGAGGGGAGCTTTGATCATTCTGTTATTTAAGCATCTATGCTGGTAACTGCAGCTCCTTACTCTCAAAATAGGGAGGAAGCAAACCGGAGATGGCTACTGTACTCTCTAATGAAATGATTTCTTGCTTATCTAGTACTGGTAACTCTATTGTGCTATTCATCATCATAGTATGCAAGTGTCTCATAAATATTAATGTATTTCCTCCCAGTACTCCTGTGAGTAAAGTACAATGACTCTGGTCTTACAAGAAGGGGTTTCGAGGCAGAGAGGTTAATTGTATGCCCAGTGTGCATCTCGCCAGCTTAAAAACACCCAGATTGTAGGAGTCTCCAGATATCCTGATCTCCAAATCAGTGGCTTGAATCAAAATAGCACGGCTTCCATCTTCTTTTTGAGTTTTTGCATAGTGAATTCAATGAAAGAAATCTCATCAATCTATTTTTTTTTTCAATCTGTGCAAGGTGCTGGTATGGAAAAAACCAGCAGCAGCACACCATATTATCCTGCTCATTCCTTCAGTTTGGCCAAAAGTTGAGAGACTATTGCACCTTTTTTGTTTGCTAACTTTTGCAGTTAAAAGTGTATTTCATTATAAAATTCTGAAATATGCTCCCAAAGGGCAGAATTTGAAAACTACTCTCTTTTTTTTTTTTTTGTCCAGAATAGACACCATTTAAGCTCAGGTTGCTCAAGCATAACAATTTTTCCAGTGTCAGAAAAATCAACTTCATCAACTGTTTATTACAGACAGTTCCCAATAACACCACTTTTTCTGTACTGAAGTTGCAAACTTGAATACCCTCAACTCTGAATTTCTTCTCACCTCTTCCAATCATTTTTTAAAGAAACAAATTATCTGACTGTAAAAGCAAATCTATTACTTTTCAGTTATTATCATGTGATTAAAGTAAAACCTAAAATTTTGAGTTATTTATAAGAGTAGATACCTAGAGGTACCACATATATAATTATCTGTAAGGGTCCCCAAAGGGCCCATATTGTTCTGAAAGAACTTAACAATTGACCTAATCACAAGCACTTGTGGTCTTGTTTGACTGAAAGCAAGAAAATAAAAGGAAAGTATCTCTGTCATCCAAGAACTCCTCATACCCACATAACTAGAAATCTGCATGGCTTTAAATGTGCTTTAATACACAGTCAGCTAGCTATGCATCCACACACAACAGTATTTTTAAAAATAAACGGAGGGTTTTTTCCATTTTTGCAGTTCTTCAACTGTGCAATTGGTATGATATCATCCAACACCTCTCGATGGCAGTATAGTCTTGTACAGTAATACAGTACTATCATGTCTCCTTCTACTTTCCTACTTCACTAAACAGAAAGGAGAAGTAGAAATAGTTGAGGGTTGGTTGTTCTTTTTGCCCATGGAGAAATAAACCCCACTCCACAGTGATAAAAAGTCTTGTTTAATAACACCACTTAAAAATAGTTTCCGGAGTCAGAATGTTCTCTACCTCTTCATGTGTTCAAATCACTCTGCAATAAACTTACTGGAAAGCAAACAGATTTTGACCCCCCTCATTATACTAAGAGAAGAAATTCCTGTTCTTTTTTATGCAACTGCATTTTGTGCCCTTACGAGATTAGATACAAAATGAGCACATCAGACACAACTCTCCTCTGGCTTTCACATCTCCATTTGAAAGCTTCAGTGTACCTTCTGAAGAGAATACAGCTTGCAATTCAGGAAAGAAATTCTGTGTTTTCCATTCCAGATGAAAGTACTAGATATTCTTTTCCTTTTGGTGCTACTGACCACCAAATGTTCTTGTTCCTCTAATTAACCTTATTATTTTCTTCAAATCATAGGCCCTTTCCTGCTCTCAGCCAAATGCATTTAGGATCAGACTAGATTTTTCCTCTGCATCCCATCCAACTTATCACATATCCCCTTTTACAGTTTCATGGATGAAGAAAGGATTACTACTGCTATTAGTGTGTTAATATTTCCCAACAATATCACCCAGGGATACTAATTATGGCAATTAATGGCAACCATTAAAATACATTAGTAACATTATACAATTATCAAAAATCAACCTCTGCAAAAGAAATTGTCTACAATGCCTTGTTACTTGTTTAATTTACAGTAAGACAAGCAGGTGCAAGTTCCCAAATTTTTAATCAACTATTTATCACAATGAGTCCTACTGAATGTTGTATTCTGTCCCTTGTCCCTACTCCTTGCCAGTTGCCAGATGCAGCTTGTTTTCCTTTGCACTTCCTAGCATCCATTAATCTTAATTAAAATCAAGGTTCCTAAAGCACAGACACAAAATAAAGACTGTTCCTTGTCATAAAAAAAAAATCTAAATTTAAAATGTACTCAAGAGTTGTAAGAACGGAAGAATTGTCATCCTCAGTGCATAATAAAAGGCAGCTAAGGCATAGGCATTCAATGATTTACCACAAAATCACATACTAATTCTTCAACAGAACAAGATGAAGAAGCCAGATTTAGAGAGTGCCAATGCAGTGCTTCAGACTACCTCTAAAAGTCTTCATGTTTGTATGGCAAGAGACCCCAGAAGCATCAGATGAATTATGTTGAACTGCTGCAGAGGGGATTTCACTATGGCCCCTCCTGTTACCAGAAAAACTCACAAGTAACGGACAGCTGTCCAAGGTGACTGTTTTTCTTACAGATTTCCAAGATGACAACCTTAATTTCATGGCACTGTATGTCAAGGGTGAAGCATACTGGGTTACCAAAAGCTTGGTTTTCTATGTTACCTTTTCTTCCCATAAAGCCAGGCTTCAAAAATCCAGACAAGCCATCTCATGCTATTTTGTGCTTTCTCATCTGTGGTCCTATTTATACAGGATTCTGATAATGCTCTTCAGCAATGAGAGTTCATATGGTAAATACCTATCCTTCAGATCATGAGATTTCCTGAGCCCTCAATCATCTGCTTTTCACTACCCTGACCAGGTTATCACAGAAACAGCTTTCATGCTGCTCAGGCAGAACTGTGTTTTCCTCTAGCTAATCTTTCCTGTCTTCTGAGGACAGCCTTTCCTTGGTCTGGCTCAGGTTTTACAAACAGTGAATGCTGCTAGAATTGCAGAGTTTTATTAACATCCAAACATACACAGAAAGTAGAGCTATGTCCTCCAAAAACTCACATAAAAGTTCTCATAAATAGAATTGCAATTAGTCTGAACAGAAGTACATTCCTGCTCCTGCTTCAGAAAGATTTCCAAGACTTGATACAATTTGTGAAGACTGTCCTACCACAGAATACTAATGACCTGGCTAAACAGAAACAAACAGGAGGACAGTTTGTTTATAAGCACTGACCAAGTCTGCAGTGGGAAAAAAATTAAAATTGTGGATTTGATATTTTCCATGTTATAGGTAATTCAGTTCTCAGAAGCCTAGCCAAAAAATCAAAGTGGAACCTACTTGATTGGCATTATAAAAGCAATTAGGTTACAAACCTGTCAAATGTGTTAACATTTGGCTCTGTCTGCGCTACTTGTCTATTTTGACTAGTTGTAGAATCATTTAATGATTTACAGACCTTTCAAGTCTTAAGGCACAGAAGCTGTATTAAAACTATGACCCATTATTTCTTGGTCACATCATAAATTACTGTGACATCATAAATATCTTTCTTTTTCTCATAGAAAGCTGATTTTAATTCCTGATTTGAGTTTGAGTCTTTCTTTTTTGGTTTTGTTTTTTTGAACCTGCACTGGTAAACACTGTAATATTTTACTGCCATTAAAAGAAGAAGTATTAGGAGAAAGGGATGTGTAATAAAATACAATTGTCAAAACAAATACATGTTTTAAAGTGTGACATATGTTCATATAAAATTTTGCAGTCATTATTTCTAAGAGAAGAAAAAAGAGTTTCAAATGGAATGAATATTGTTTGTTGGAAAAAATGGGCTTTTTAAGTGTTCAGAATTGTTAGGTCCTGGAATCAGAAACATATCAACCTAAACCTATGCATCATACTTCCTTTTTTACAGTTTGAAAAATTTCCATTCTCTGTCTTTTTTTCAGGGGAGAAGGGAAATAAAAAGAAAGAGTAGAGGGACATAAAATGAGAAAGCATCCCCAATTTGTTATGGAAAAAGACTTCTTGGAAAAAAATAAGAATTAGATTCACTAATCGATAACAATTCAAAACAGAGTAAAATCATGTTCTGCTAAATTCATCATTGATTTGAGAAAAGCCAATTTCAACAGGCATGACTGGGTGAAAATTTCAGCCGTTTTTTTAAAAACATTCAAACCTACAAGGAAATATGGGGTGAGGTCAAAGAAAAGCAGGAACTTCACACCAGGAATGTTCCCAGCCTTTGGTACAACCTCCTGGAAAGGCTATCACATAACTGTATGTTGCCTTCCCAAACTTCACCATAAGGCTTAAATCTAAAATTAGTACAAAAATTATCAGAGACCATTAAAACAGACCAGTGTTGAAATACAAGAAATGTGAAGTAAAATTTAAGTCCAGATCTAGCTGGGGATTTGGTACCAAAAATTTACACTTAGTTTAGTTGTTTTGCAGTATGCTGAAAATAACTACAATTACAGTGGTTCAGAAAAGAAAACTACACTATAAAAATACCTAATTAATTATAGTAAATTCTGTTACATTATACTCATTATATTAAATTGTAAATAAATGTAATTACTTTATTCAACAACATAAATTTTATGCAAGAAGAAAATAGCTTTAAATTTAATCAAGAAAAAAAAAGTATATATTAGAAGCTTCTGAACTTTTGCTTAAACCAGATGTGAATGTTGGGCATACACATGCAGGTAGAACTCCCCTCGGAAGTAATGGGAGTTAGATTCCCTAACTACAGGGAGAATAGACCTCTGAGAATAAATCTTTTAAGCATTCAAGAGACATATGCCATTTGTTCAAAGCTAATATGAGCAATCACCAAGATGACCGTCATTATTTAACTATCTCAAAAAAGTAGACCAAAACTTTTCTGTGTGACAGCAGTTGTTTGCCTTGTTTTTTCAGGTATACATGGCGATATTCGCCCCCCCCCCCCCAATTATAATGCTCAGTTGCATTTTACCCACAGCTCAGCCTCCCTTGCCAAATATAATAGAATGTTATCAGATTTAGGTTTCTGAGTAATGAAAGCAAGAACGACACCTTCAGTCTCCTTTAGTCTGCAACTTCCAAATATTTGAATTTCTGCAAGTAAGACAACTAAGTGTGGGAACTGCAGTCTATACACTTTCTACCTCCACTGCAATGCCAGAGAGGAAATGCAGCTCAGATGTGGACTTACCTTTATTACTTTCTGCAACATAAAATAAATGTTGTAAATAGCTTAATTAAAGCATATGCACTGGATAAGTTATTTGGCAGAATTCATCCAGAATTTCACATTGCATTCCTTTATAAAAAATAATTTTGGACAGGATTTGGCACTACATCTTAACTGTATCTAATTTTTATATACCATAGCAGAGTTGAGGCTGTCCAAGCAGGTCCAATATGTTTTAACTTTATTATGATTACTATAAAGTCTCTAAAAATATGTCTAAAATTGTCTTGACAATTGAAACAAAAGCAGATCTGTATGGGATCTGTAATTGTACTATGCTACATGATATAAGCTGGCTAATAGTGAACACACACTGAGCAGCTGGGAAGGAAAAGACTGTGCTGGGAAAGAAGAGGGAGAGCAGAATGAAGGTTAATAAAGCAAAATGTGTTCTCTTTTCTTGCTGAAAATTAAGCCTCCTATTTACCTGTATCACTGTATGACTACATACAGACAAAACAACATGTAGCTATTTCTTTTTAGTCATCCTATAATACTTCTGCTTTTCTTAGTATTTTTTCTGTTTTATGATCACTCTTTATTTTGCATATTGGCATCTCTTTCCCAGTTACACAAACATAATTTTTTCATTAAAGGAGGAATTGCTTTAATTAAGGCACTAAGTAAAAATACGGTCTCAACTAAAATGGTAAGAGTTAAAGGTAACACCTCAAAACCTCAAATATAATATTTATGACACTTTTACAAATTGAGTTTTCATCTGGTTAGTATAACTCAAAAAATAAGAATAACCAGTGCTACATAAAAAAAAATCAGGTTACTTTTAACAGAAGCCAGTGAACTAAGTTTATAAGAAGCAAGCAGATAAACTTGGTATGACTTATGATTATTTTTTGTTTAAAATATAAAATCAAGTGAAAGACCATGAAATAAAGCTTACAGAAACTTCAAGATTACTGCCACTCTAATAAAAAGAGATTTCAGGTTGTACTTACAGCTTATACAAGATCATCCTTTTATTAAAGAATCCCCGAAGGTAAGTTAACATTAGCAGAAATCAAACCTAGCATACTTGTGCACATTTTCATTCAATAAGGTTAAATCAGATTTGTGGGTTAGATGCTCAGCAGATCCCAGCTCTACAGTATCATTACACTGTGCCTTGGAACTGAAGCTTTTTACCAGCCTAATAATGATAAGGGCTATATAGGATTTGCATGAGTGATGAGAGACCTGAACGCACAGCAGAGACTGGAGTTCATGGTGGGTGTCAGGCATTGCACAAATATGAGAGTTACACACTTATTTTTTAGGGGTAACAAATACTATAGTCACTAGGAAAATTTCTTACAAACAAAGGAGATGGAAATTTTGAGTTAGTAATTTACACAACAACCCTCCCTATGTATAAAGGTTATACTTTTAATTATATTCTTAGGGGTCTCAAAAAACCCCCCTCAACCAAACTATCGCTTTCATCTTCACATAATAAAAAGCTATGAAACAGGCTGTTAACCAAATTAAGTGCCACAGGGTCATGAAATAAAAGATCTATTTTCTTCTTTTCTTTTCTCTTTCTTTTTTTTTCAGGAGAGAAAACAGTTTACAAAACAGAAAAAGACTTGTTCAATGAAACAATCAGCTTTAGTTACAAGTGCAAAAGTCAGCCATGTGTACTAATTCTCAGTAATTATGATGCAAAGCGAACTCCTTGGGGACTTAAAAGTCAATGCCTGGCAATGGTTGGGCAAACAGCAGAGTGGAGCTACTCAGGTGATACTGACCCCTTCAAAGCCCTTTGTGTTACTGAACAACCCAAACCATCCAAGTATCTGCTTGTCCTCCCTTTCTTAGATATGAGTGCTATGCTGTATTTGCCGGGCTGGTATCTAAAACATTATAATCTGGAAGGCAACCCAGCACACAGCTCTTGAATAAGCAATGAATACGGTCTAAGGAAACAGAAGCACTGAAGAAGGAAAATTTAAATCTGTGTTTGTAACACAATCCCAGCTGCGAATTAGATGTGGAAAGCGAAAGGTGTTTGGGCAAGTGTCTTGTAAAATTCATCTTATTCGGCTTCCCTTTTTTAGACTCTAACACATCATGCACTCCTGTCTTCTTGCCTCCCACATAAGTGATTACTACATTGTGAAATGAGGTAAAAATCCAAGACTGACAATTTTCAAAAGCATTCAATAGTGTCCTTTCTGCTTCCACAATGAAATCACAGGTTTCACGATGGCTTAAACAGGGACAAAAAGTTAGGCCAATACAATGCTGAAAGCTATAGAAAAAATGCCTGTCTTCATCATCTTATATTTTATGCATTTATTTACACCATGAGAGAAAAATTCACCTCCCCAAAAAATAGGCACCACTGGTAATGAGAGTATCTGTTGCAAGTCTCAATTGTGTTTAAAATTCAAAAAAACCTCTAAAGACCACCTGCAGAAGAGACAAGTTGCAACCTATCTACCTGGCACCAAACTATGCCCTTAAGTGGAGCACTCCAGTTAAAAGAAAACAGGCATTCTGCCGCCATACACCGACTGTTACAACTTTATGCAGCATCTCACTGTTAATATTAATTTTTAATACTAAACAGGACAAGCCAACATTTACAGCATATTTAACATACATCTCAAACCACCTATCTCTTCAAGTAGATCCTAAGTTTACAGTGAACTACAAAAAGCTTGCTGCAGCATTCTCATGAATGACAGGTCTCTGTAAAGAGTGCTTTTGGTACTGCATTAAAAAATTCACAGCAGTCTGTAAAATAAAAACTCTAGATCAAATGACATTTTAAATGAAAATTTTGCTCAATTCTCTATGGCTGCTATGTTCATGAGACTTTTTATTAGTGTAAGGGGCAAATACTTTTTACTCTGCAAGCACTTTATTGCATTTTTCCTTCATTTACAGCATGCTTTTCATTTAGGGCTTTAGAGACTCACATTCTTCTCTCCCTCCCCTTCTTCTTTTCTCCCCTGAATGCTCCTAAAGTTACAGAACAAGGGGATCCTACCTGGCAGTCTACAACAGGTCAGTGATCAAACAGAAGGAGCAGTGAGACAGCAGCCAAATCCTGCCCTATCTCCTGAGAATTACAGAAAGCCAGGGCTTCTCAGCCTGCAACGCAACCGAGCCACTGCACCCTGAGGCTCAGATAATCATAGTTCACTTTCTGCAAGAACATACAGCACAAATCTCTGCATCTACTGAGGTTAAGACTTAAGCATTTGTTCTTAAGTTGCTGCTCACTGTAGTTTTCGACATAGGTAGAAGCTGCTTGAAAACGTGACCTCATCTGTCTTACGACAACGGCGACAAAGACAGATTGAAAATACACCAACATTGCTCTGCCCCAGTGATCAAAGCTGGTTTAAATAAACAGTGTTCTTTATCTGTAAAATGCACTCTTCTTTGAATAACTATTCGTTCTACCCAGAAGTATTTACATTTGCTTGAACAAATCAATACACCAGATAAAGTATGCGGTAATATGGACAGAACTAGACCAAATCGTGAAGTATTATCATCTACCCAGTAATATGCCAGTTGTTCATTAGGATACTACTTTATACAAGCAAAACACTCTTAAAAACTTAGTGGGTTTTAAATACAGCCTACATTCAGGAATGCATTATGCACTGAGTTAACATTACACAGCCTACGTCTTCTATGAACTTAAAGAAGCATGAGTAGTTTTTGCCATTTCAAAAGCCAGTATCATTGCAAAAAGTGAAAATTAGTGGGCGCGGTAACAGATCAGGAAAGAAGTGACGTGGCAGAGTGGGTGCCACTAAGTAGTAACTAATTATTAACTTCTGGAAAGGTTAGCATGAATCCTCTTTAGGCCGTAAGCTATAGCCAACATGAATAAAGACACATTCTTTATTAAGGAAACAAACTCTAAGCTGTGAGAATTATAGAGCGCAGTTAAAAGGCACGATGCACAGAAACATTTACCCTTTCACCAAGAATGGCTGGCCTATCTAGGAAAGAACTGAGATGCTCTAGCAGAGTCTGCTCTTGAACCGGATCTGCAGTTAAACAGAAGTCTTAGTCCACATAGTTCATCTTACACACTGCACTTTCATTAATCTCATATGAAGGAAATTAAAGATACTTACACAGCCACCAGCAAGAATTTCTGCAGCCAGGGGGACAGAGCCATCTTTACTCATAAACTTATCTCTCACAAAATCATTAACCTTAAAAAAAAAAAAAAAAAATTATGAAAGCTGATAAATTAAAAGGTCAGAGAAAACATTCATCAGTTGCAAATTCTGTGCAATTAAAAATGCAAATACATGAAGCTACCAAACTACAAGATATCAAACAAATCTTAAAATTTATATTAAATATTCTAAAGCTACTATTTTCTTCCCAAAAGAAATTTGCAGCATAATTCAAATATGTATTATTGAAAAATATATAAATCACCAATTAAATTAATAAATAATTCTGAAAATTAGAAGTGCTCACTACATTTAAAAATTTAATGTCAAATTAATATCAGAATGTTCAATACTAAGTTTTAACACAATAACAATTCAATTATTAGCATTAAATACCTTTTTTTTAAAATGCATATTACTAGCTTTGGTGAATACTTGTTTATCAGTGAACAAACAATACATTATGACTCGGTTATAAAAAGAATTCTTCAGTGCCTTACAATCACTCAAGAAATAACAAAATTACAGAAGTAAAACATTTAGAAAAAACATGATGCAAACAAGTTCCTTTCTTACCAACAATTCACTACCTGCTCATATTATTTCCTGTTCCGCTCGAATCATGCATACAGGAACCACATGGAGATGAAAAAAGAAAAGCCCTCCAAATCCAATAAATAATTATTCATATTTGCTACAACGTAAAACTAAAGGCCTGCATGACTTACAAATGAGCAGATAAACTGAACAAGTTGAATAAGCTTGTTATATTCTGGAGTGAGTCCAAAAACAAGTTTTCAGTAAGATTCTTAAAATGTACATATACATCTCTGCATGTGACTAGCACGCCACTTACAGTGTTCACAAGTCAGATACTAACAGTTGCTTTGTGTTTTTTGTAATTCAGTTCATACCAAGCACAAATGATGGAATACACTCCACCATGCTGCTGACACACGAAGGATAAAAATCCTTAACAGGCTAATTGTAATTTGATGCCCTTTACAACATGGAAAAATGTGAAAACAATCCATTTGCAAACTTACAGTAAGTTTTATGGCCTTCTCTGGTGCTACTCCTAATAGCTGTGGTAACAGACCTGTAACATGGAAATAGAGAATTTAAACCATTGAGTAACTTGTTTTTAAATAAACAAATCAACAAATATATGTAGAGATCAGCACTCAGCAACAGATGATTTGTACAGCAATTTTGTGTTATTTTATTTAGAGTACTTAAACATTCAATTCTGAGAACAAACTTAGTGCTACCACTGCCTATACATATTGGTTTCCTTATTCTTTTTAATTCATACTAGCTCATTTTATGCTTAAACACTAATACAGATTTGACAAGTATGTTTCAGTACTGTCCTACACTAACATTTATTTTCTGCATCTTCACACAAAAATCAAGACTTTTTAATTAATTTTGTGAGATACACAATGCACCCACTTTAAAAGTCGTAAGTGCAGTACCTTTTTCTGGCAAAAACAAGGGCAGTAGATGGAGAACCCAAGGGGATACGAATCAAAATAATGTAAAACATTCAAACATGTATGACTGCATTCTTGAGCTCTTTGCCCAGATACATCACCAGTTCTTAAAATAAAGGAAGTTATGCTGCTTTCTTCCCAGGTATGGAATGTCCTATTTTATTTTGTGACTCGCTACAGAACTGGAAGTGTGAATTTCTGACTGTGAGCTTCACTTGCTTGAAGTGAACAGTCGATATTTTGTAAACATTTGAATGACACAGCCTAAAAATAGGCAAAGCTTACTAAGAAAGCCTGGGGCTAGAGTGGTGTTACGAGTATTCATCAGCATAATGAAATTAGGACACCAGCCAGAAATGTGAGAAAATCACTCCAGCTACAGTTCCTGGTACAGACCCCTTTGTTTTAGTAGCTCAGGCAGCACCTTTGGGTACTTCCTACAAAACCTGACATTTTCAGCTCTCCATGGTTTTATTTTGGGGAAAAAAGACAATTAAGGTTTCACCTCTAAAAGTTAACCTGCTGAAAAGCACTTTCCCCTAGAGCTGAACGTCAGAGTAACACCGAGAAGAATATACATGCATTGGTTTAATATATTCTTCCATCCTGCTACCATCCATCAGCTTTACTGGTTCCTACTGATGCTCTTAATAAGGAAATGACATTGAAGAAAAGCACCATTTGACTTGTGGTAGCAGGAGGCCCAACCAATATACTAATGTCTTTATACAGTACATACACATGCAACATTTACCCAAAACAGCTATGCTGAGTTATGATCATAGGACTGAATACTCAAACAAAAGAATATAGTAACACTAAGTTCATATACAGTTGCTCAAGACAAAAAAAGGAAGTTAAATATCAAAATATGACTTTCAAAATAATTTAACTTGCACAGGTGACTTGAATCCAGACCTCAATGAGAAACCATTAAAACACTCAGAACTGTGTAACTAAATATTACATTATCTGCAGCAACACAAGAATATACAATGAATAGGGGTTTTTTTCATTGCAAAATGTCAACTGCTATAATATTTACATCTTGCTACAGGACATATGTGGCTCTGTATAAACATTACAGGTAAAGAATTTATATCTTCAGAGACTAAAAACACATTCCATATACTTTAAAAGCACACTACCTAATCCTAAACCGCATGCAGTAGAATTAGAGCAGGTCTGTAAGCAGATATAATTGCAAAAGAGCATGCAGATCATTTATTTTAAAATCATACATACATATATTAGTGCACTCAAGCTATATATAACATGACTTTAAAGCCATACTTTATCAATCACAGAAAAAGACATTCTAAAATATCGAGATAGGAAATTATAAAAATAGTCCAGTTGGTGATCCGTATATACCTCCAATTTTAGAAGCAAAACAAGCAGGACAAATAAAATTCATTTTCACTGAACAGATGTGAAGATGGCCTTTTAACCATTTTTCATTTTTCAGCTCCCAAGACTGCATTTGTAAAGGGTCTTGTAAAGTCATATGGAAAACAGGTCTATCCTGGCACAAGGTACTTATTCCCATCTGGTTCATTTTTTTTTTGCACTCAAATCTGAATTGGATGGTTATGACTCAAAACTTTCCATAAAACTTCAAGGTAGAAGAGAAAGATTAAATAGAATATGTAGCAGTTAAAAAAAAAAAATCCAACAGCAGAAAACCCCAACTGAACAACCAAAAACCCAGAACATTTTTCTTTTTCTCTCTCTACTTCACACATGATTTTATTGTATAAAAGTGCTTTTTAAGTTTAACTACATAAAATGCTGTGTATGTCTACTGCAGGGTAGCATACAGTATTCTAAAAAAGGCAGCATGAACTTTAGAACTACATTTTATAGCCTTGCCAGACACCAGCTAGGACTACTATCCCATCTTAGTAGAGGGGCCCTTCATTTGATCTCATACCTGTGCAATAAAGCAATCTCTAAGTGGAACGTCTGCATTTTATATACTATAATCATCAACATTAATTTCTCATTTCTTTATTGTTTTCATGGGAGCCCTGAAATACCGTTGAACGATTCTAAACATGAAAAAGATGCTAAGTTTTGAAAGAAAGAAAGCACATCAAGGGACCCATATGAAAATGTCATGTTTCTGTTGGGGTTATCCTGACATGCTGGGAATTTTTCAGTGTTACTATGCATTAGCAGATCAACAATATGACACATACACAGATGCAGAACCGACTTAGAAATGTCTGGCAGTGTCTTAAAAATGTATGCCTTTTATAACATCAGAGAAGAGCATTCTGTACATAGGCAGCCTGCTTCTACAGTACAAAGCAAACACGTTATTCAATGTATTTTTATATCCAGGATTTTTAGTAGCAATTATGATGTACCACTTCATATTTGACACTGTCATAGTAGGGCTCTATGGGAAGGTGAAGTTACATGCAAGAGAGAGCACCAAGAGCTGCATTCAGCTTGTGACACCGTACAAGTTATTTTCTGGAAGCAGTCTAGATACATTGTGAACATACACACAATAGCTCATCCAGCCGAGCTGTAGTGATAGCACAGAGTAAAAGAAAAAAAAATTCTTATTTGGATAAAGTAGTTCTTCAGATGTCTAACAGGGAAACTTCAGTTTCACACTGTGTAACAGATGTGATTTTCCCTTCATGTTAGAAAAACCCACTGACTGAAGGAGTTGTTGCTCCATCTAGGTAAATTATTTGAAACCATTTGGGCATCTGATAGGAAGGCACTAATGGAATGCTGCCAAATTTTTCCATTAAAGGATTCACACAAGAAATTGGAATCACTGGTTGCCATTCAAGTATAGCTCCCACAGACTGGAAATGGGGTATTTCTTGAAAATGTTGTGCTTTGACACAACTTGGGGTACGCGTAGGCTTGTTTTCATTCTAGGGAAACAGTACTTTGCTGCCTCATTTGAGAGGAAGCCTGCCATAGTCTGATGTATCATTAACATGGGAGTCCATCCATAATAATGAAGGTGGATGATGAACATGAATGACTAAAATCTAAGATGAGATGGCATTTGGAGTCTCTGCAGTGCCAGAAGCACCATCAAAAGAAATAAAACTAACAAGCTCCTGAACAGTTAATGATCACAGAGGACACTCTTCAACAGCATTTCCTGTCTTTTTCACCCCCTACGCAAAGTGGCATTAACAGCATGGCTACATTTTCCTAGGCTGCATTTTATCTCTGGTACTTAAACTTCCATAACACAAAGTACAGGTGAAATAATCTCTACTAGATGCACTGCATAGGACTGTGAAGGAATTTGTGACTCCTCAGGCAGACTTCTGATTTAAATAATATTAGGTGATCTCATCAGTTGAAAGAGATCTTGACAAACCACAGCTTTCAAAATTTTCCTATATTTGCATATATATATGTGTGTGTCTGTGTGTGTGTGTATACCTGTGAGTTTCTAAATATGCATTTCAGTTATAAATGTAGACACAACAGTAAATTACAGACATATGAGACAAGTATTCTTTTCAGCCATGCTGAGAAAGAGACAGATAAACAATTTATCTTAAATATACAGTGTTTTAAAAAAATGATCTAACAACACAGCTTTCAAATAATGCACATTATGAAAACTCTACAGAGGTTTATATCATGTTCGGTTTCGTGGTTTTTTTTTTAATCAAAGTATTTTCTCAGTACAAATATTGATTATCCTTAGAACCAAACTGACAACAACCCAAATTTAGTGCTCTCTTTATCTCCACAAGATGGTGTAATTTATCCTTATCTGAGATGGTGGTTTAGAACATGGTTTCCAAGTTTGGAAAAATTGATACAAAAAAGAAGAATCACTTCACTGGATGGAAATATGTGCCTTATATTAAAATTATCTGAAACACCTGAGTTCAGAATGGGCCTTAATAATTACAGATTGCTTTCTTGAATTGCGTCACAACAAAGAGACCACTGCTCCAAATGTTTGCATTACAATTTTTTAAAAGGTCTTGCATCACTTTTCAGTTAAGCAGGAGAACTCTTGCCAATGACTACTCTCTCCTTCAGTGGGGACAAACCCACCCACATTGACTTAACTCTGAACATATCACAGTGCAAGAAACAATTGCAGCTACCGATGAGTAGCAAAAAGCAATGTATTCTGTAATTTTTCTTACCTACTGTAATATTCAATACTAGAACAAAATGATTCTTGCTGTATGCATACCGCATTGCATTGGGTAATGTGGTAGTTTTCAACCCAAGACAGGTAATTATACTAATCTATAAAATGCTTCTTTCAAATTTTTTTTTCTCGTAAGCTTAACCAAAAACTTCCTTCTGCACTCAGTTGCTCAGCTTTCCCCAGCATCATCTCCTTAGAAAGCAACTAACAGTGCAAACTTAAAGAGCTGCATGGAGGAAGCTCCAGATTTTTAAGTTTTCTTTATTTGACTCCTTAAAAGAGAACTAAGTCAGGGTGCCCTTTAAGTAGAGAATCTGTAGAAATGCAGGTCTCAATTTGCCTCTGAAATGATGGTGTTCTACTACATAATCCAGAAATTAGATTATTGGCCTGGGTGTAGAATTTCAGCTCCACTATACTGTCTGAGATTTCACTATTCAGTATTCCTTGAAAGACTGAAAAAGGGATGGGAAATGGAAGGACAAGCAATACTGACAAAGTTTTCTAAAGCTCCCTAAATTTAGCAATGAAAAAAAAATCACTCCAAAGACAGAACAAGCAAATGGAGTTAAGAACACACATTCATGGTATTTCTGAGGTTTTTGGGTTTTTTAGCAGGTGAAAAAATCACTGCGCTTCCGAGTTTCAATAAGACAGAAGCAGGCAATAGTGGCATTCTGCATATTTGTTCTTTCGGCATCCTGAAAGAAGCAGACATACATGTGCAAGGAATACATTTAAAGCAGACATACATGTGCATGGAATACATTTAGTTCTTTAGCCGATAACTGGGACTTTTAAAGATTCTGATTTTTATAAAGCCTTATAAAATAGAGACTATGGCAGTACTCTTTATTAAATTATTGTGTCTACTCCAAAAATTGCCTCAAATTTAGTCAATAATAACAGATCCCTCCCATCTCCAATTGTGCTGAAATAATTAGAGTCTATATTTTGCAGAGAACTACTTAGCCAACCTCCAGTAACTCAGGTCATATGTTAGAGAGTGCACATATATCACACCACCTAGTTTTAATGTTGTTTCCCACGTTGTCTTATAAACTTACTTTTTTTTTAAGGTGGAAATAGTTTTGCCAGATCAGAACACTATTTTACGAAAATCCTGTGTTCTTCATTCCTGACTCAACTGCTTTTAGCAATTAATTTCTTTCATTACAATATTCTTATTTCCAAAAGTGAAAGAAGTTTCTAAGTAAGCTGGATAAAAATGAAGGAAGGATTGCAAGTTCAAATTCTCCTCAATAGACAAAGCAGAGGGGGACAAAAGAGCTCAATAACTGCAACACCAGAAATATAATTTACTTTAATTCTGTGACAGAGAAGAACTGAAGTCTCATGCAGTAGTTCTTGATTCTTTATGACTCGTTCTGAGTTACCTGAACTGACACCATTGATGCCACAATTGGGACAAGGACAAAATTTAAAGAAAAAAAAGCCACCTAACTACAGGCACTTAGATCTAAGATATCCAAAGTGAGGATGATTTACATCCTGAACAGAATCAATAGCTTTTGGGGCTTTCTCCATTGACTACAAAGGCAGCCTGGAACAGCTAATACTCATAAGTTTGGTATACTAGTTACATATACAAAACTAAGTGGGCTGAAACACAGTGAATTGCTCTGGCTGACTCCACATTAACAAGCTTAGAAGAGATACACATAAAACTTGATAAAGATGACTATTTCCAATGATTAGTCACGCACATGCAACTGGTTCAGACAGACCTTTTTGTCTCAAAAGATAGAAAGAGAGATCTGGTTAATAACAAGGTACCATATTTTCTTTGGTTTTAAATAGGAAGAAGACAGATAAGAAAGAACACTGAAACAAAACAAAAATACCCGCAAAAAATAAAATCCCACAGATGATATAACTTCTTACCAAACAGGACAAAACACCCTTGGTACTAAGGACTGTTAAGGAATGATAATTTGACTAGGAGTGTATTTTTGCTGTAGGAAATTGCTATTGTTGCCCTATTGCAGATGAGGAGGAACAGGACAGAGAGGTCCTATAAAAATTTTCTCATTACAATGAAGTTTTAATTATTAAAAAGTTTGCACACCCTTCTGCTCTAAAAGAGAAGAGGCAAAAGCACAAACTAGGTAAAACCGACGTCTTAACAAAAAATGTTTAAAAATGCAGACTGCCACAAAACTCTTACTAATATCTTATCATTACCACCTTTTAAACTTACCTCTATAAAGTCCAAAGAAACCTTCATAACGCAGCACTTTCTTGAAGCAATCAAAGCTGTTTTTATACATAAGTTCTCCCACAAAAGAGCCTGTAGAACGCTGGTTTTGCATTCGAGTTTTTACCAAGTCAATTGGGTAGACTGCAGTGGCTCCAACAGCTGCAAATAGAAATCAAGGTATAAGAAAACATGACTTTACATTTGCAGTGTTTGACTGCAACTGTCATCTTTCACATTTACATCTAGCATATCAGTTGCACCTTTTTTTTCCCATGGTATATTTTGGATACATTAAACTACCTCCCACAGTTTTAACCAAAAGCAATTCCTGGCCCTCTCTCATTATTGATCTCATTCTCCTGAAACTTGTTTGGTGACAAATCAGATAGCAACACCACCTGGAAACTCCACTGGCTCATAAATTCCAAAACTCTTGTAGACTAGATGATCCTGTCCCCTTCAATCTTATTGTCATCCCATCCCTTAGACACATCTCCAAGGGAAAGTCTGAGAAACATTCTACACTTAAATGAGAGGCAGAAAGGGAAGAAGGGCAAAAGCAAAGAAGAAAAAACACAAATAATGAAGATAAATATTCTCTTGCTCAGCCATGACTAACCTCCAGCAACTGAACCAAGGGCAAACCTGTACGCTGATTCTGCAATCTGGATGAGAACCGGTCGAGACACATCACTTGAAGCTTTCTGTCAAGGCAGGATTTAAAGCAAAAGGAAAGGCAATAAAAATAATCAGAACATCGTATTTCACAAGAGAACATCTCATAAGCAGAGAGATCTAAGTATAGAGATATCTGGAAAAATCCCAGAATACACTGGAGATTTTGTTTTCAATTATTATTTCTTTTCCACTGATTTCTAAGTGCCATACAACGCAGTCTCTTTAGATTGGAATAGTAAAGAAAATAGACTGATACTACAACAAAATTATACAACTCTAAAATCAGTGGTCTAAATGTGGTCTGAATGAGGGCATACATATTACATCTTAAGTAATCTTAAGTCTCAACATCAAACAGTTGACATTAAAAAAGAATTGGATGGAAACAATGAAAAGGTATGACACATATGCAGAAAAAATGGTAAGATTTAAGCAGGTCATATGTCCCAGCCTCTTAGAATGATGTAAATCATCCTAGCAAAAACAGTGGCCCCACAGCGAAAACCGAGGAAGCTGCTACTTTCATCACCACATTTTTGGCTACATTGTACCGCCACCTATTGTAACTTACATTACTTGATATTCAGCCCAATGCAAATGCTTTTAACTCCTTTCAGAGTCTTCTAGGAATAGATAGTGAGGTTTTGGGAGCCAACTCATTTGAATTCATCCCAGCATCATCAACATTTAGTTATTGCACAAACAAACAGAAAACCACCACTCCAGATACTGTCTTGGAGTGGTGGTGGGGGGGTGTTCATGTGTAGGGGAAGGAGGAGAAGAAACAAGAAAAGCAAAAGAGACACATGTGTGTACACACACACAGAGGCCTGGCTTATGGCCTGGTAGTCCTAAAAATGTAGTCTACATCAACTCATTGTGGTCAAACTGGCGTCTCCGCATAGACCCAGGGCAGGAAAAAAGAAAACCAACAGAAAAACCCTCGGTCTCACAACACACAAAGTTAAGACTGCCTTAAAATAGAGACAGAGAGAAACAGAAGGGTTAGTTTTAAATACATCGGTATAGAAGCTTGTGTCAAGGAAGATCTAAATTATGATAAAATTATATGAAAACTAAATGATAAACAGGTTTGACATTTAAAGAACACTCCCATTTCTTTTTGCCTCAAATACAAAAAAAAATTCATTTGTGTTATACCATTGAAAGTATTGGAAATGCAGAGAGTATTAACGCTTTTACTCAAACTGTGATGTCAGTCTATACATAATCTCTCCTACTCTGATATTTAGCAGAGCATAAGGCAAAGCAGACAACACTCTGAAGCCAGGAACCTGCATGTATTTTGAGAACAAGGGCTGCCATTTAATAGGCAAGATACTGAATTTTACCATCCGTATTTGAAGCAGGAAGTCTCTTTTCCTCATTAAAAAGAACAGAGAGCAACAGAATCACAAAACATAAACACCTTAATTAGGTATACAACTAATATTTACTGAATGGCTGGATGACACTCCTATACACTTTACCATCCCAAAGTAAATTACATTTGACCTGTCAAAATGCAGCCCAAGAGAAAGGGGCACAGAGAGGAGATGGAGAGAACATGACACAGATTAAAGCTAAATTTTAGCAAGATAGTATTCCTCACAGATATTACAGAACACAAGAAAAAAGCAACTTACATGACAACACAGAAGAAGGTTGTTTATCTATTCACCTGGCACTGGAAACAAATAATAGCATTTGCTGGCTTCTGCTCTTACCTGCCTCTGAGCCTCAGCCAGGTTGTAGGGCAACGTCCCTTCCTCCAGAGGAGCAATTCTTTCAATATCAGCTAACGTCATGCGCCTGAGGAAATTAATTCAGCTTAGTGTTTGCTTAGAGATGGGTTTTCAGATCTCAAGAAATTACTCGCACGTGGCCACTATGTTACACTCTCCTGTTACCCAACATCACCTTTCACTTTTTTCCAAGAAGCAGAGAGGAGGAAGAAAAGAGAGGAATATAGATAGTTCTCCACTTACCCCCGTGGCTCATAAAGATCTGCTAACTGAAACAAGATGTCAACTTCCATGGGTGTAACCTGACCAAATTTCTGAGCTGCCAGAACAAACTCCTCTGCAACAGAATAACAATACAGAAAAGAAAATGCAATCAAACCAGAAAAAATAATCCAGAGAACTCCAAAGTTCCTTTATATTTTAGTATTAAGTATCAGATGCTGGATAAAAGGGGAATAAAATCGACCCAACACAAAAGTGTTTCTGCCAGTACATAAATGTGGGCTTTAAACAGTCTGTCCTTCATGCAAGTAAGTACAACTCTCTGGTCTTAAAGCTTACCGCTACCAGCAGGATTTAGGATATCTGACATACGGTATCAATCAGTTGCAAGTCAGAAAGAAAAAAAATAAAATAAAAAGCAAACAAAAAATCCCCCAAAAACAGGAGTCAAGAGATGTGGAACTTTTCATGCGTAGTTTCAGTAGGCCACATTAATGAAACTCTGGCATTGCAAAGGGAATTCTCTATAAAGTGGTTAGATAACATCTTGTTCCAAGCTTGTAGATCAGCTTACTGTGCCGCCAATACAAGTTTATGGAATTTTTCAACTACCCTTGAAGGTCACTTTAATAGGCTGCCAATTTGGCAGGAGGCCTAGGAAGTTTTTGAAACTTTTAAATATCTTTACATAGTCTCCTCACCCTGCCCCCACTGCCAGTTTACTAGGACTTTTTTCTGATTGAAACAAAGTGAAAAACCTGGAGGGTGGACTCCAACAGGAGTGTACAAAACTGAGTAGCAAACCAAAGAATGCTAATGAGGCAGGATTTCCCTCCCTCCCATTGATTTAAAAGCATACAGATGAGGCCTTTCCCTCCATCCACCCCAACCAAATGCCCAAGGAAACTTCCAGACTACAAACATTTCTACCAACCCTTAGTGACTTCCACATCTTTTCTATTTCCAGCCAGAGTACTGTAGATCTTTCTAATGAGCTCCATGTTGTTAAGGAGAGAATTAAATCCATTAAAATAGGAAAAGCTGACCTGATGGGAAGTGGTACCTCCAGCAGCCTAGAGTCGAGACAGTAAAAAAAGAAAAGGAGAGTGTTACAAGACTAAGAAAAACCTCAAAATAAAGGTTTTCAAATGTTATTTTACAAGAGCGACAGTAGCACCAGCTTGCTTTTAAAAAAAACCCCTGCAAAATGAAACTATGAAAGATTCTTAGGTTACTGAAACTAATCATGACCAGAATATAAAGCTCCCCCACCCTAAAAATCTAAACAAATACATATGCAGGATTATAACAACATAACTAGTAGTAATTTACAAAGTTCAAGTTTCAGTACTGCTTCAGTTGGAAATGTTTCATAAGTTGGTTTATTTCTAGTAATGAGGAAATCTACTTCTACATGTAAAGTATATTACTATACAAAAAATTTCAACAAAATCAAAACACATTCTTAGGAAGGTCAACTGAAACATTTAAATTCACAGGCTTTTTAAGGCATGGAAAACCAGCAATAAGCTCTCAGGCTTATATCAGGCAGTCAAATATAATGGGAACAATAAGGTTGAAACAGTTATTCATTCTCAAATGAGAACTGAGCCTAAACCTTTGTTTTAAAGCGCCGTTGGGTACGCACATAGAAAAATTATTGGATCAATTCTCTATTGAAATTATAAGATCAGTGATCAGGAAGATTTCAGAAAAAAATGTAGAAGCTTGCCAAAATTTCGCTGACCTTGAGAGGAAATAAAAAAATCTAATCTGATGTTTTACGAGAGAGCATGTGGCCCAATAAAGATAATAACAAGACTGTGAGGGAAACACAGAATTATCATATCTCACTGTCATTCCCTAAGTCTTCTGGCTATGATTTTTGCTGTATGCATCTTCCAATATTCTGGTCACAGTTTGCAACTCTCATCACTTCACACATCTCCCTGGTATTCTCCCTTGCAAGTCAAAGCAGAGCAGATCTTTAAACCTGGATATGGCCAGGCTTTGCATTACTTGGAACATGCTGCTACAAGTTCCCATGATTAGAAATTGGGTCAAAAACAAATGTACCTTTTTAATTTCTTCAGTGAAGTTGCAGAATTGCAATATTTAATTTGTTTTGTGCGCTTCAAACTGATACAAAATGTACAGTCCAGTGTAACAACTATAAGTCAATATATAGTGAATGTTCCGGTTCATAAGTTGTCCCAGACACTTGGAAATTACCCACTGGAGCTTAGAATTTACATTTCAAACCAAATTCTTTCAGAAGGATAGTTTAAGTGGGATGTAACAGCATTTTGATACATTTGACAGTCTACTATGATGGAGTGACTGAACAGTCAGGCAAACGCTACATTTGTAGGCCATTACTAAAGCCCATCTACATGCTTTGTCTTTTGTCTCAGGAGACCAGGAACATTGAGGACGTGTATTCTGCAATAAGGGTTAACTTCCATATGTGTAGATAACAATTGCTCAACTTAAAAACATGCATCCTTAAGCTGGACTACATGTCACATATAGCAGTCAAGGTATATAAAAAAGGAATCCCACATCTCTATCCCAGGTCTTTGCCAGCTGGGATACCAGAACTACTCACAGCTACTAGACATTCTTCTACAAATGGTGTCAGCATGTGTGGCCGGATAGTGACCATAATGTCTCTGAAGTCCATAGCTGTGACTCTTCCGGACTGAGCACTGTCTCTCTGTACAAAAGCTTGTTTAGCATGTTCTAACTGTATCTCCTGAAAACATACAGGGAAAAAATTAGTTAGGTTCAAAATCACCATCATAACACTTAAATTTAATACAAATAATGCAATCCTACAAGGTCTCTCATACTTCACAAAACAGGACTAATTTTAATTCGATATTGTATGTGTAAGTTTCAGTCTTTTCTATCAGGAGCCTGTATGGTCTCTATCATTGAGCTCAATATCTAGGACAAGATCATGATTTCTTTGCTGTCTGGACATTAGATTATGCAATTCATTTAGCTGACACAATAGTGCAGGTATTCTCCCACTCATGAACATTAGAGTTCCATGATGTGCATTAGCCAGTTTATTGAATGTGTCATAGCAGGTCAAAGACTTTCTGTAAAAGCGCTCACTACTCCTTGAACAAAGACAATGCAATCATCAGAGTTTTCCATGCAGACACCTACTAATCTGGAAAGCAATCCCTCAAAAAGCATCCTCATTTAAAACATCAAGTTATTTGTCTACAAAAGACACCAGCAGTTTAATTTAGAACTCCTGGTATCATGACTGATTAAAGATCAGTTTTCAATATTTCAGCAGTAGTAACAGGCATAACCATCATCTGTTACAACCCCCTGATAATCTCATTTTGTGATTCAAATGTACCACTGACAGAAAAGAGAAAAAAGGCATTTAGTATCTCAAAGCTGTATCTTTTCCTATTGTGACCTTCACCCTTTCTTCTTAAATTACTGTGAGACTATTTTTTTCATTTAAAAAAAACAATCATGCACAGTTAGTAACTTGATAATAAAATGTAAACTTTTTCTTCAGTACTACAGGTTTGCAAAAATCAGAAATATATCTTTCAGTGATGTAGTGCGAATTCCTAATCTTTATTTCTTAGCTGAATGGAAG
>JAOXXN010000395.1:24051951-24069246 GCA_026770055.1 Myrmophylax atrothorax
AAAACAAATCATAGCACGTCCTCCCTTTAAATTCCAAGGATTATAAAAGCTTCTTCACTGGAAATACAGTGCTCAGTCTGTACACATATTCATAATCAGTTATTCAGAAAATGGAATCTGAGCAAAAGTATGTTGGCAATATTAAGCAAGTCTTGCAGTGGACCATGACACTATCCAATTATTTACATTATATTTGCAAATATATGCCTTAAAAGATATACTAATCCCAGACCCAGGCTAGTCAAGAATCACCATCATGTTGTATTCATAGTGAATATGATCTCCTGTAAGTTGGTATTTGTCTCACACCAGCCTTCAAGGAAATAGAGTGAAAGGCAAAAGGCAAATTTAGACAGCGTAGGATCAGACCTGCCAGAGGCCTGCACCTGCCATCCCTCCCTCTGTTCATTCAGCTCACACTGCCACTCAAATCACGCTTGTCTTTTCATTTCAGCCTCCTGACTCCACCAATTTTAGTTCTAATTTCTAATCAGAACACTCAACCCTGACCTGAAAGGTACGAAGAAAACCTCCTAATACATTACACAGAAGGAGGAAAGGAGTGGAGAAAAAGGACTGATCAATGCTTCACTCACAGAATTATTCAGAAATTTCTTCTTTTGATGGAAGTGCTTGTGGGGCTTGTAATTTGAAGTGGTATAATTTCAGTTCTGCCACGTTTTCTTTACATTTACAGACCCCTACGTGGAGGTGTTACAATTCAGCAATAATACTCTGGCTGGATGCAGCCATGTAAGCTCTTCCCTTCAACTGAGACTATAATTTCAACAGAAATCTGGAAGCAAGCAATTTTGGAAGGTTTATAGTAGGACAAGCAAAAAACCACTTCGCCAGCTTGAGGCAGGCAGCTACTTGGGAGGCAGAGTGCTCTGAAGAGGAGTTAGGTATAATAACTCATGTCCTAAATGCCGCCTGGCAGGTAGAAATATATGAACAAATGGACAAATATGTTTGAAATAAATGGAAGCATTACCAAAGTAAAAATAACTTGTATTTAGCAAAAGGATTAGATGGGAAACTCTGAATGCTACTTCCTTCTCCTTCCCTCATTCAAATTGTTTTAACTACTGACACTGCTTGCAGTTGTTATGTTGGCAGAATCCAGCACTAAAATGCAGTAAAAAACCCCTGGACACCATTTGAAGAAGTGCAGTCTGTTATCATCTGTGTAGACCCGTCAGTGAGTCTGGAGGTATGTATACCATGGCCACTTGGCTGACAGTGATGGTCTCAGCCACAGAATAAAGCAGGGCTCACACTCCAAAGAGATACATTAAGTGCATGTTTCTTGTCATCACCCAGCTAATTGCAAAAAGGCTGCTAGTACTACAGTTGAGGACAAGCCAAAACTCTCAATCCTCTCCTTGCTAACGTGATTGTCTTCCATCTGCCTGGGACAAGTGGAACCCTCTAGAAAGAATTATCCCATTTGGTTAAACACATGGTCAAGGACTCAGTGCTGCCATTTGCCCACCTTCTTGTCAGCCAGAAAAGAGCCAATTAGCTGCAGACAGACAGGGAGACAAAACTCTGAACGGGATGATGTCAGTCTCCTGGAAGACCCTATTCACACCTCCTCCTTAGTTCAGAAACTAAGTTCCAGTTCAAAATGGTTTAAGTATGCTGCAAATAGTTAGAGATTGATCTCACCTTCTCAGAAAGGTAGAGTCTTTTTAGGCTATGGTTATTTTGAGCAGTGCTACATGTTTTCTAGTTACACCAAGGAGAAAGAAGCACAGAGATCTTCAGCCACTTGACATTCCCAAACCATGACCATGGATGGCAGCATGGCATACAAGAACATGCAGACCTCTACACTGTAACACCCTTAGTCTCAAAACTACATTTTACCCATAAAGTCTGTCACAAACAAACCAGACATATGTCACTTTTCTAATTACTGCACACTGCATAACATTGCACTAAACTCTTTGAAGTGTTTACCTCAAAAGAAAGGCTGTCCCCTCAGTCTCCAGACCTGAAAGCTGAGACAACTCACAGCATGACTAACTACATTTCAAAATGAGGCTCAGTAGCTAGCAGCAATTTATCAGGGAATTCTTTGTGAGATGTTTGCAACATCACCTATGTTTTGTGTATGCATCTAATATAAAAAATACCACCTTAAAAATAAACTGAAAAACAAAGCAAACTGAAAAATAAAGCAAAGCTGTAGTCTTCAGAGATGCTATCTGACTTGCAATATTTTTTATTGTTTCACCTATTTCAGCCCCATATTGTTTACCTAGACAGATTAAGGTTTAAAGAAACACAATCCGCAATTACTTTGCAATACAAATTACAAATCCTAAAGAACCTTCTCCGACTAGACTTTCTGTAAACTTAGATATACATAGAAAATAAGCTCCTTCCTTGATGCTGGAAGCCCAGAATTCCCCCAGGTAGCATAAGACTTTGCGAAAAATTAATTTGTACATCACGGCAGGTATGCTGGCACCAAAATTTTAATGAAATTATTTCCTATCTAAAGATTTTACCTCTTACAGCTCATTGAAAGTCTCCTTACTTTCCACTTAGACAGAAATTTATGTTTCTCTTCCATCCCAATGATCTACAAGTCATCAGATACAGCACAATCCTTGCCACTGGAGTAGATCCCAGGATTCAATTATAGAGAGTACTACTTCATCAACTAGTATGCTGAGCATAAATAAATTCCCAGGCAATGTGGAAATGGATTTACCAGGCCCATATATAAGCATACGTTAAAATTCATCCCATGGAATAGATTTTACATGCTGAGAAAGGGACTGATACTGCTCTTCATAAGGCAGACTTGCCACTTAAGTGATGATGGAACATAACTATATCCAAACAAATACAGATGTGATGGATATATATGGGAGATATATGAGCTAATTTTAATCTATCAAAATGAGAAGCAGAGTAAAACTACACACCTTGAGCTCTAGGTTGATGCAAATAGATTATTAATTGTATTAGATTTGCAGGCTATACTTTCAGGCTTCTCTGTTATTACACACAAAAAAAGTGTTGGCAGGATATAAACATTCAGAATCCCTTATAAACTCTTCTTATTTAAAGCCACACAAGAGATCTATCTTGAGCATGCATAAAATATGTTAATGTTATTTTCCAAGTTCCTTCAGCTTTACCAGAAGTGATGATTAGCCCAAATGGTGCAACAGATATTGAACATGTAACAACTTTACGTGGCATAATAGGACCCAATGTAAAAGAATATGAATCCAGATAGATTACTCCATTAAAAGTTGCAAATTGCATTGTACTTACAAGCATTACCTGAAGCGCCTTACAGAACCATCTGGTCCACGTTAAGTTCAATGTAAAGTGCATTCACTCATCAGGAATTAAGTAAGGTTATTTGGTATCCACAGTGGTTTCCTGCTGTCTAAGGTCCAAGGTCTAGATATCAGACCAACAAGACTGACTCATGCACAAGCAGAATGTCAGAATGAAAGGCTGAATACCAAAGGTTACAGAACTTAAGGAAGACTTCTATGCCTGTGAATACTAACTCTCCAACTTATACCAAGAACCATTTCTGTGCCCAAACCTCTGCATCTATATGACAATGCTGCAAGCCAAGAATCAGTACAGAAATGAACACAGTTTGAAGACTTACAGGTCTAGAAAGTGAGTAAACAGAAGTACCCAGTTACTGTTACTGTCTGAACATCCTAACAAACTGTACTGACAGTGGGCAGCTTCAACAGCCTTAGGAGAATTAATTTATTTAAAAGTCCTTGCTGCCTGCACCAATGCTGAGAGCACCTTTATTAGCAGCCTTAGAACTTACGCTGAGTGTATCTCACCTCTCTAGAGGACACTCAGATTCATCATACTCATTCTCCAGGTTTATGCTCTTCCTCCCCCTCTCTTGTCCTACACATGTATGTATGGCCAGACTTCGCGAACGAAGATTTGGGAAGGGCTCTCCCCACATGGGTGTGCCCTTCGAGCCCGCGCAGTGGATTTTTTAGGTGAGGCACAGCGAGCGCAGAACTGATTTATCACCAAAAGGGCTGTCTGGCTTTTGAGGACCACTGACATGTTCCAAGACAGCCTTCTACCCTGCCCTGAAACTAGCTAAGATTCACTTTTGCAGTAGAGCCAGCTTAAAGAAAAAAAAAAAAGAGGCAGTGACAAGACCCACCAAAACCATCCCCATAATATGACCACATTCAAGAAAAGTACCCTCAGATAGCAGAGAGGAACATCCCTCCACATGATGAAAAAGCCTAGTAGTTAGGACTCATCTCCAAAGCTAAAAAACTCCTGCCTCACTTCTTGTTTTTCCTAATTCAAGGAAAAAAAACATGAAAGAACCCAAAGATATAAAGAAAGAACTCAAATATTCCAAATACCCAGCCTTGAGGTTTACAGGCTCTATTAGGTCTGTGACTCGAACCTCTCACAAGCCCCACTCCCATCCCCCTTTATTTTTCTGTGATGAAAAAGTGTCTTTTTTTTATTCTGAGTTTTTCTTCAAGTTTTCCTCAGATCACTAAACCAACAGACACAAACAGGACCTGTACTCTGTTAAAACTGTGACTTTAAACTCCAAAGTCAGGATACACATGCAGGCCTTATTTTGTAATTGGAAGGAGATACCAGAACACTCAGCATATGTGGCTAGAGGCCTTTTTTCCTAATCAAGTAACACATTTGCTTTTCCATTCAAAAGAGATCCAAATTCCTTATTCTGTCAGAAAACTGGTCTATGTCTGAGCTAGTCAGGAGTTACATTAGTCAATACAAAACCTGAGGGAATATGATTTAATCATGTGATACCTGACGTCCTCTTCATACAAAGTTAATTAGGCTCTGTTCTACAAAGTCAATTTGAAACATTTGTCTCAATAGCATTATCTTAATTATTCCTCATCAAAATGATACCACCTCCTACTGTGAACTAACATACTTGTGTAAACAAGAAAAAAAGAAACCTTGCAGTCTTGAAGCAGGTTCCCATTTTAAAATTCTCTAGTGTAAATACTAATACAGACATTAAGTATTCAGGAGACATTCAAATAAAAAACTCACATGTTTCAACGCTTCAAGGATCATTTTTCCTACTGAAGACTATTTTTAACAGTACTGCTGAAATACAGATATTCTTTTTATATTTTATTAGCATAATATTTTACTTACTGTAACAAAGTATCCACAAGTATGAATAGCCAAGAATTCCTTGCAAAAAATAGCATTTTATTCTCTATAAAATAGAGGAAAGCTCTATGAAGAGCAAAGATAAATAGCATTTCCCTATCTGAGATAATCTTAATTCAAAAAAGGTCAAAAGTAGAGTGTGGAAATGGCTTGCAACAAAACATTTTTATTGGTATCAGCTCTGTATTAAACACGTTTGGTAAACATGCTGTTTACAGACAAGTACTTAACACTAGTCTAGCAAAGAGTCCAAAATGTTCAATACTGTTATTTAAAATTCTTTGACTTGTGGATTTAAATAAACAGGAGATTTTCAGACACACAAGTCTAGGTTTTTAATTTCATGGCTCTGTCTACACAACAGCATAGGAAAAAATCTCCTGCATACAGGTGCCAAAAACAAAGGAAAAGGAATAAAAAATCCCACTAGCCTGAATCAGCAATTTTACTAATAGTGTATCCTATTTATCAACATACTATACGAGTCCAGCACTCTGACTGTAAAAGCCTACACTTGGTCTATATTTTAACTTTCCTAACAGTACAATATTTGGCAAGTTTGCAAATACTTTCATTCTTGCATCATTCTAATTACCCTTGACAAACTGAATTGTATTAGACCCACCAGTAAAAACTGAGTGAACTCCGCATATGTTAGGTGTCTTTTTCTATCCTTTCCAAAATGCAGGTGTACGAACTCTGAATTCCAGTTAAAAGGAATGTGCTGATGAATTGTGGTCTGGCCAAAAACTTGCTTAGCATCCTCTGGGAAGAAAAGAAAAATGTTCATTTAATAATAAAATAAAACAACAATAGAGACAAGCATATAAACAAATACAATATTTTGTAACAGGAAAGCAATACTGTTATTATAAATTACTAACATCTTGTAAAGCAAACTTAATTTTTTTTCCTTTACTGAAACCAGCAAAACCATCACCCTCAAAAATAGTTTCTGAATAATCTTTTTATTCAGGAAGTTTTATACACACAGCATTCAATTAGGAGAAATGTAGATTATTATTCCAAATTTCAAAGTCAAGCAAGAAAAGATTAGAAGACAATTTATAAAAAGATGACTAAAGCCAGACAATTTTCAGCATAATCTTTTCAAGCTGCTAACAATGAAAGTTTTGTGTCACTGTAATTCAGGCTTTTGAATTATTCTCAGAGTTTTCCACATTCAAATAAATAAACTACAAAAAATGCCATTATTCCAAGATCCACATTTCTGTAGTTACTTACAAGAACAGTGACACGTGGGACAGGGGATGCGGAAGACACAGCAGGCAGGAACAAAAACTTACCACCACCTCCAGCACTAAGCATACTTTAACCCTAAATGTCTTCTACAAGGAGGGGGGCAGCATGACAAGTATGTTTGATCACACCTAAATGCAAGCTTCTAGTTCAGGTTAGTAGTCATAGCTGGGCAATGGTTTATTACACACTTGTCAGACTTGTAATACACAGCAGTTTGGGTGAAGAAGCAACTATTTGATATACACCAAGCTCTAAAGTAATAAGGACCATACTTTATGTATATTTTAACTTATGAAAACAGCAGTGAGATAGCAATGAGATGTGAGGAAGTACGTATCGCAAATGACAGTGTCCACTTCAATGTGGTAGTCTTGTCTCAGCAAAAATATAGGGCAAAGGTATCTTCCAAAGACAAGCTCAAGGCCAGAGGTTCCCAGCTGCTCTACACCTTTCTAATTGCTGTATGACTCCTCCAGCAACACCAGCCAAGAGCCAGTTCTTTTCTCCTAGTTCCAGTGGGCACGAAGAGCTGGTTCCCAGGAGACACTCCTCACCCTCAGGGTGGGCCAGGAGCTGGTCTGTTCCCTTTACATTTTGTGGAAGAAAGACCAGGAGTCCAAACCACAAGCTCCTGTCTGTCTCTGTGAGCAGCAGAGCTGGAAGACAATTCCCAAGCATGCCTGGTGCCTGGGGTTGAGGGAATCAGCACAGCTTTGTGCTTGCCTGGGAGAGACCCACCTTACTGGAGCCAGTCTCTGCCTTCCAGCTCATACCAGTGTCACAAGCAAAGGTGGGGAGCTGACTCCTTGAGGCCATGAGGTCATGTCTCCCGTGCATGTTGAGTTCTGGCTTCTGGTTCAGTCCATGTCAGCCAGGCACAGCAGCTCTGCTGACCTGGGAAACCCAACCAGAGTGAAATCCCCCATTTTAGGCAAGGAAGCAGGAAAAAGTGCGAGCAAGGTGGCACAGTCGAGAGCCAGAAAGATCTCAGGAAGAGCCCAAGTGAATGAAGACATAGGAAAAAAACGGTCCCAAGGAGATGAAAGGGGCAGCTGTCCTGTTGCGCTGATCCTAATGCCCTGCAGTTGGTGTTACACACAGGGATAGCTTACTCTAAAGCAAGACTTCACAGAGAGAGCAGAGATGGAAGTGCAGACCTTTTCCTATCTCTCAACACAGTCAATAGTTTCAGCTTTAAAAATACAGCACTCACTGATCCCAAGGAATCAGTGGTGAAAGAGCAAGTTGGATTTAACTTACAAACAGAAAGATAGACCCCAGTTAGCCTCAAATTCAAAAATTCATAACTTCAAGCCCTAATGTCCTATGAGAATTTTCTCCAAGCAAAGTCAGTGCCCTCAGGACAGCCCCATTGTTCATTCATATCTTCAAGCGCCATCATAGCCAGCTTGTATCTTGTCTGCCAGCATTCTTCAGGAGCAAAATTCTGCTCTCAAGGCAGTGGGAGAGAAAGTCTAATGGTTCAGGGTGAGGTCCTATCCTTCTACTTGAAGTCTTTCATTTAGGATGCTTCCTACTGACACAGCTCAAAGCACCTTGCCACATGTCATTGAGGGTCACATTTGTAAAGGTCCTGCTTTCTGCCAGACTTTCTTCAAAGATGGCAGTCAGCATGAAGAAGATAGTCTGTCTTGCCCACAAACAAGAGAAGATGAAGACTGTCTCTTTCTCGTAGGAACCACTCTGCTTTTCAGAGGAATAGATATTCCCAGAACATCTTGGTCGTCTGTCTCCACACAGAAATCGGGTGCTCATCTTCTTCCTCTTTCATCCCACCTCCAGAATTTCCTCAGAACAAGACACTGATATTGTGTGGATGAGATTAGGTACCAATCACCATTAACCAAAAGCTATGTTTGGTTGGACTCCCGACTTGTCTTTGTTAGAGAAAAAAAGGTGTATTCTTACTTGATGCAAGGTAAGAAATAGCAAGACCTTAGCTAGTATAAAAGCAGTCTCAAATTCCTTTTGATGGGGCCAGGCTCCACATAATCTTTACTTCAACCTGTTAACATATGAAAGTTGGAGAGTGTCCTTTTATTATACCACTGTAATTTTATTTTAATTCAACCATACACTAGCTACCTTGAAGGAACAATGCATCTTCCTCCCTTAGCTCTGTGTCATGTAAACCCTCCTTGGCTGGAGCCCAAAAGAAAAATTCTAGCTCAAGAAAACAAAACATAGAATAATAGAATGGTTTGGGTAGGAAAGGACCTCAAAGATCATCTAGTTCCAACCCTCTTGCCATGGGCAGGGACACCTTCCACTAGATCAGGCTGCTCAAAGCCCCATCCAAACTGGCCTTGAACACTTCTAGGAATGGTGCATCCATAACTCCTCTGGGTAATCTGTTCCAGTGTTTAACCATCCTCACAGTCAAGAATTTCTTCCTAACATCTAATCTAAACCTACTTCCTTTCAGTTTAAAACCAATCCCTCTTGTCCTGTCACTACATGGCCTTGTAAAAAGTCCCTCCCTCTTTCTTGTAGGCTCCCTTCAGGTACTGGAAGGCTACAAAGGCTTCAAAGTCTTCTCTTCTCCAGGTGAACTATCCCAATTCTCTTAGCCTTTCCTCCTAGGAGAGGTGCTCCATCCCTCTAATTATCTTGGTGTCAGTTCTCTGGACTTGCTCTAACAGCTCCATGTCCATCCTGTGCTGGGGACCACAGAGCTGGATGCAGTAGTGCAGGTAGGGTCTCACCAGAGTGGGCAGAATAACCTCCCTTGACCTGCTGATCACACTGCTATTGATGCAGCCCAGGATACAATCGGCTTTCTGGGCTGCAGATGCACATTGCCAGCTCAGCTCCAAACATCAAGTGAAAGGAATGGTAGTTTCAGACTAAATACCGTGTTTAATTATTGGCATTATAAATGGCGAAGTAACCCACAGCAATTAAACTAAAAACCTCATCAAGCCAATTAGGAGTATAGTAAGGTCTGTATCCAGGCCATTTGCATTTCCTTGTCTGTTTCAGAGATTAAAGGCTACAAGAATTCCTCACAAGTTCATGAAAGTACAACACATCTCCAAACAGCCCAAGCCAGAGATGCACACTTAATTGTTGCTATGACTTGGAAAACACAGACTATCACATTAGTGTAGATACACTAAGGGAACTCCACATGCTACTTGTTTTCACAATCATACTGTATGTATATTGATGTCAATATGACTTGGGAACTAATACCAGATGCTTTTCTGTCAGAGTGCATGTTTGATTATACAGCACAGGCAGCTGACTGGAAGATTACCTACTGTGTTTCCACTGATTCTTTCATGGCATGAGACGTGGTATCCTGTCTGCCACTGCCTTTTTACGCATACCCTGTACTTCCTTTTTGCAACTATTTATGGTTCACGAACTCCTATGCTCAGTGAACAAACTCACATATGCTCAAGTGAACAGTGTTTTTCCTCTTTCCTTGCTAGGTTCTTATCACTCATTCATCTGCCACAATGCCACTGACTCAAGTATCATCTGTAGGCAGATTGCCCAATTCAGACATTAAAGACCATTCATAACCCATGAACCATCAGAAGTGGTTTAGCCTGTGATTTAACCATCAAAAGGTATCCAAAATACATACCAGAACTCACTCCAAGTTATTGTTCAGTTCTAACAGTATCATCTCCTAATCATCTAAGTCCACTATTAAAATAAAAAATGGACAATTAAAAAATGTGGTTTTGCTTTAAACCTGCAGCTGAAGTTCCACAGCTACCCATAAGTCACTTAACACAGCAAAACACAGAGAAGCTGCAGTGTGCTCCAGTAGCCATAAATTATCACACCATTTCTAAAGGAACCTGTTTCAGAGAGCTACAGAATAATTTGTAATGGAAAGGACATCTGGTTGTCATTTGGTTCAGCCACCAGTCTAAGAAGGCCAACCAGATTAGGTTGCTCAGGGTCATGGCCAGATGAGGTTTGAATACTCTCCCAAGGAATCTCTGACCCAGAAGACCAGGGTCAAGGAGTGTTGGAAGGAGAACTTTCCCTTGGTCAAGGAGGATTGGGTTAGAGAACACCTAGGCAAACTTGACATCCACAAGTTCATAGGCCCTAACAGGATGCATTCAAGAGTGCTGAGGGAGCTGGGAGCTGGCACCATAGCTAGGCTGCTCACAATCCTCTTTGAAAGATTTTGATGATCAGTAGAAGGGCCTGAGGAAAGCGTATGTCACCACAGCTTTCAAAAAGGGCAGGAAGAAGGACCCAGGGAACCACCAGCAAGTCAGCCTCACCTCAATCTCTGGAAAGGTGATTGAGTGCCTCATTCTGAAGCCATCTCTATCCACATGGATGACAAAAGGGAGTGGTCAGCAGGGATTCAATAAAGATAAATCATGCTTGACTAACCTGACTGCCTTCTACAATGAAACAACTACCTGGATAGATGAGGGGACAGCAGTGAATATTGTTTGCCTCAACTTCAGCAAGGCTTTTGACACTGTCACACAACATCCTCACAGACAATCTGAGAAGGTGTAGATTGGACAAGTGGACAGTGAGGTGGATTGAGGACTCACTGAACATTAAATCCCAGGGGATTGTAATCAATGACACAGGGTCTAGTTGGAGGCCTGTCACTACTGTGGTACCCCAGGATTCAATACTCAACCCAGTATGCCTTCTCAGCAAGTTCCCCAAAGGGCTGTGCTGCCATTCAGAAGAACTTAAGACAGGTTGGAGAGATGGGCAGAGAACTGTCTGAAATTCAAAAGGGGCAAATGCAGGGTCTTGCACCTGCAGAGAAATAACCCCAGGCACCAGGACAGGCTGGGAGCTGACCTGCTGGAAAGCAGCTTTGCACAGGACCTGGGGGCCTTGGTGGACAACAAGCTGTCATGAGCCAACAGTGTGCCCTTGTGGCCAGTGGTATTCTAGGTTGCAATAGGAAGAGCATTGCCAGCAGGTTGAGGGAGGAGATCCTGCCCCTCTACTCAGTCCCAGTGATGCTGCACCTGGAATACTGTGTCCAGTTCTGGGCCCTTCAGTACAAGAGAGACATGGAGCTTCTGGAGCAGGTTCCATGGAGAACTACAAGGATGATTAGGGACTGGAGCATTTCTCTAATGGGGTTGGGGCTGTGGAAGCTGGGCTTCTTCAGAAGCCAGAAGAGACAACTGAGAGTGGGTCTTATCAGTGTCTGCAAGTACCTTAAGGGAGGGTATCAAGAGGGTGGAACCAAGCTCTTCTCAGTGGTGCCAAGCGACAGGACAAGAGCAAGTGGGCAGAAACTGATGCACAAGAAGTTTCACCAGAATATGAGGAAGAACTTCTTTATTGTGTGGGTGACCATGCACTGGAACAGATTGCCCAGAGAGGTTGTGGAGTCTCCCTCACTAGAGATGTTCAAGAACCCTGTGGACACAACTCTGTGCCATGTGCTCTAGGATGAGCCTGCTTGAGCAGTGAGGTTGGACCAGGTGACCCACTATGGTCTCTTCCAACCTTACCCATTCTGTGATGGAGATTCCACAACCTGTCTGGGCAACTGTGCTTTGATCCTAAACCAGCATTTAATCAAAATATCTGATAAATGGAAGTTTTAAAATCCATTTTAAAACATTGTTTAATTGCTTTAATTTTAAAAAGGCAAAATGTTAATGCTTTAGTGTCAAGAGCTGTAACAGCACAAAATAAATCTAAAGCTAACAAAAATTACAACCATTTGTGTGTTTGTGTTGCTTGAACCAGACCTGTCAGAAAGCAAAGCAAACAACCGGCTGAAGATTTTAAATACTCGTTTTAGAAATCTATGCCACCACTTTTATCAATCTTTAAAAAAAATCAACATTGAAACTCAATTTTAAAATAAATTACAAGGTTCTAAAACAAATAATTGTCTGTCCCTGCACAGTCTCTAACTAAGAAATAGCTACCTTTTAATTTGTTTCTGATCACTGTATGAAAGAGTTGTTCTATTTTCCCTCCAGGTGAACTGCCTGCTGATTTACAGTGGGAATTTCTGGTCCTTTAAGACTTTCTTCTCTACAGTTTATGATGTGTATGTTTAAATGCTTACTGTACAAACAGGCATATTGCATTCACATTTCCATTCTCGTGATTCCATTCCATTCCATTCCATTCTCAATCCTATGACATTCCATTTCCTGTGATTAAGAAGTATAATAGAAATAAAGCATGCAGTGGAATAACTACAAACACTCTTGACACAACAAGGACTACCAATATTCCTCAAGTGAAATCTAGATTTATAAATATTAAATTTTAAAAAGAAAAAACTGAAAGTCGTTATCCCACTGTATCTTACATTTAAGAAAAGTCACTTGACAGAACAAGCTACTAAAATCTTTACCAGGTACAGTCCACAAATATCTGACCTATTAAATCTGAAATTCTTTCGAATATTTAGTTGAGGAAGTACAAGTATTTTTCAGAGTGTCATCACTAAGTCCAGTAAAGTTAATACAATCTCAATGCAATCTCAAAAATTTCAGGGTCACATATAAAAATCCCAACCTTACAAAACAGCTGCAACATTTTTGTAGAAAAGCTGTCATCCTCAGCTCTATTTTATGTATGTCCTATACATTTTATATTTGTTACTCTTTTGCACAATTAAATTATCTGAACAGAATATAGAAAACCTGTACCAAAACCCTGGGCCTTGAGAAAAAAATGAGATTATCCCGATGATATTTGTAATAGCAACTTCTGTAAAAAACACAAGCTACCTCCTGCAAAGAGGAAAACAATTTTGCCTTGTTGAGAGTAGCTGTTTCAACATCATGACTAGGAAACCCCAGAACCTTGCCAACTACCAAGCAAGACCTGACCTAAAGGAGATGAGAACAGAATGATTTCCACAGGCTTTGGTCCTCACTGACCACCTGAAACAATTCCACATTTTCCATAAGCTTAACGACCTCGAGTGCACCACCAGGTTCTGCAACTTCTTCCGTGCAACCCATTCACATGCACAAGGGATAAGGGGCCAGGCAAAGGACTGCCAGGAGAAAGAGCTGAGAAAAGCCTCATCTCAGGTCCTTTATCCCTCTTGCCTGAGGCTTTGCTGTAGGGGTGCCAGCACCTTGGTGACCCCAAACCCACGACTTAACTTCCCAGCCTTACCTCAGACCTGCCTCAGCCCTATGGATTTGTCTGGCTGACCCTGGTCACTGTCACCAGACCTGCTTTTCTGTCCATGCTCAGATAGTGCGGGGCTGCATTCTTTATCAGTGAAAGCTGTGCTCATGTCCCAGCATCTTGGCACCCTCACTCAGCCCAGGGCCACCACCCTGGGGAAGAAGCTCTTGATGCTTCTGGACACAGAAAAATCACAGAACCTTAGAACATCATGAGATGGATGGGACCCATAACAATCATTGAAGTCTACCTCCTGGCCCTGCACAGGGCAATCCCAAGAGTCAATCCATGTGTCCAAGAGCATAGTCCAAACACTTCCTGAACTCTGTCAGGCTTGGTGCTGTGATCACTACCTTGGGGAGCCTGTCCCAGTACACAGCTACCCTCTGGGTGAAGAACCTTTTTCTATTATCTAACCTAAATCTCCCCTGACACAGCTTCATGCCATTCCCTATGGTACTCCAGCTCAGGACACTGGGACCCCTGTTAGCCCATCAGTGGTGTTGAAGACAGAGGTAAAGAAAGCATTAACCTTTCTACCTTTTCTATGTCCCTTTTTGTGAGGTGACCATTCTCATCCTGTAATCAGCCAGTGCTTTTCTGGACTACCTTCTACAATTAGTGTATTTAAAAAATCTTTTTATTTTTCCCCACAGTACCAGCCAGCTTCAACTCCAGCTGAGCTTGGGCCACATGAATTTTCTCCCTATATTCCTATATTCCCTATATTCCTCCCATATCACCTGACCTTGACTGGGACTACCCCTTTCTTTTGCCTTAGCTCCAAAGAAGATCCCTGCTCAGCCAAGCCAGCCTTCTGCCACACTTGTTTGACTTAGGACATTTTGGAAGTACAATAAACTTGTGCAAAAACATGTGTACACAGATATGTGCATATATGCATGTCAGAAACACTCCAGTGACAATACTTTGTATTATTCTGTTTTACTGGAATTGTTGGTGTTTATCCAAGGTTTGGGTTGGCATTTTTTCTATTTGGGCTTTTTGTTTTGTTGTCTTTATTTAGCGTTGTGAACCTCAAAACACAGTCAACAGCACATTTGCTCAAATAAGATGTGGAACAATGGGTAGTCCAAGTACTTGTCTGGGTTTTCCATTTATCCACATCACCCAAAAGAGGTACACTCTGGATGGACAACCACTACAATCACCTCCTTCATCTCCCTGCTGCTTTATTAAAGGAAAGAGTTGAAATAGTTTTAGAGTGGCCATGCTGTAAATTAAATAACACACTGAAATAGTTTGATTACTAAGGACAGCAAAGGAAAGGTACTCACCCTTCCACCTTCCCTCAACAAACAAGTAAGAGCAGGAAGGGCTGTCACAGCCATCTTTTTCCAGAGGTTAGATGCCCTGAAATAATAAACTAATGCTGTATTTTGAGTTCCTCTTAATTCCTCAGAGAACATGGACCACAACCTATTGCAATTCTGAATTAAAAAAAAAATAATTAGGTTATTTCCTTCTTAAAATATTACAAAGAAAGTATTTGGTAGAACACTCAAAGTGAAGTTGGCAGAGTAGAATTGGAGCACATAATTCAAAGATAATGAGAGTGAATTAACAACTCAAGAAGGCTGGAGGGGTTGATCTGAAAAAAAGATAGCAGCTCGGGTTAGTGCAATTTATCCATGCTCTATCATGTAGTATCACCACTGTTTTAAAAAAGGTTCATTCAAAGGAGTGAAAAACCCTCTATTAGCGCACCTGATCCATCTAGAACAAGATCAGCTACACCTGCACCTGAAAAAAACGTGCCTGCACATGTATACTTGCATATAAACACCTAAACCCTGCAGAATTCCCTTCTTTTGATAATTTTGTGTGTATGTGTAGGCCTCTGTAAGTAGTAGCTTATTTTTTTAATAGAACTAGTTACTCCAAATTCAGAGAAAATCTCCAACGACAAAATTTAACTCAAATAACAAAAAGCATAATTTTAAACAATTTAACTAAACTGAGCTGGTCCAGCTATGGACTAGTGATGAATTGTAATGGACTAGCAGGGCTTTTCATTGCTTAACATAAGCCAGTGTTGCTTCTGTGTAACCAAAAGTGTGGTATCAAATTCAACACCCCATGTGAGCAAGTGAAATCATCATTTCTGTCATCCTTCTCATGGAGATGTTAAGAACACAGGGCTTTCAGAATCCAGACTGAGTCAACACCTTTCTTTTTAACACTGGCAAGGGCTGATTTCACTGCAGTTGTCCAGGAATAAAAATATACTTCACAATTCACGATTGTTTCTTGAAGCAATTTAATATACCAACCAAAGTGATAAAAGCAAACTCCCTCCTCAAAGAAATTATTCTAAACTTTACACTTTACTCTCCAGCATAGACTTGAGAGCTTTATGTCTTTAACAGCTATTTTGCTGAGGTAGCTGATAAAAAAAAAAATCACCTTCTTGCAAAGCATTAACATACATTTTCCCTCACTTAAATACTTCAATTTCAAATACACCACAAAATGTACTCCCACAACAGTACTGTTTTAGTATAAAACTATTTTAGTTCAATTAAAATGTCTAACTATCTACTCCCAAATCTATCTAAACTGTAATTTTCACTTTGAGCACTTCCAGCATAGTCTCAGTTTTGTTTTCCTTTATCAGCTTATCAAATCAGGTCCTGCATTCCAAATGTTAGGAAAAAATAGTCATTAACTGCTAGGTAACAGCAGATTTTCCAATTTAGAAAACTAAATTACATCAACCACAAAAATATGTGTATTTCGCTATCTGAAACTTTGTATTAAAATCTGTAATAACAAAACGTTTTCTAACTCCTAGAACCTGCTGAAGCTTTTAACTTCTAACCTGCAATTCCAGCAGAATTTGAAAAGGAGATGGGGAAAAACTTTTGATAAAAAACAAGTTTAAAGTGATATACTGCTCCTGACATGGTTTAAATATATCCTGGAGTGGAAGCTTCTGGTTTCTCCCTAAATGCTGCCTAGTAATCATGTTGGGCTTTTTTTTCCCAACAGGAGATATAGACAGCTAACCCTTAGCTTACTGTTAACCAAAGAGTGACCTCATATAGTTGAAACTTATTCTCAAATTGGCATGCTCCCACCTTTTCCGTAACTATTTTTTTTCTTTTTAAGTAGCATGAAGTAGCAGCAGAAAGCACAATATTTAAGCCATCTGAGCATGTAGTATTCTTGAATTATCTCACCAACTGGAAGTGCTCTCTGTTACCTCTTTCAAAATTGGAGCCATTATAGTCAATTGTGCAAATCTACAGTTGGCCTTTCATAAAAAATGGATTTTTGACCCATTGAACTGGAATAGCTTTTGAGCAGTTCTTCAGATCTCTGACAAGATATGATACAAAACCTGCATGCCAATCTGATATTCACGTGTACCTACATTCTGTTGATCAGAAAACACGTAAGTAATTTAGAAAGTTCTAAAAATCAGGGTGGTTCTTTTTGTGTAAAAGTTGGTCATTTTAAATAAGTGCAATAAAGCTCCACATATAATGGATGCCTCCACAGTGGTTTTTCACCTCCAGATAACATACTAACATCCGAAGACCATCAGTGGAAAGAAAATCTTAGGATATTTGTTGGCCTGCCCTTAGAAAATGTACTGGTTGTCTCAGCACACCTCCAGGCAGAGAAAAGACTGTACTGCACCAGCCCCAGGGGAGTGCCAGGGGGGGG
>JAOXXN010000395.1:24071935-24084339 GCA_026770055.1 Myrmophylax atrothorax
GCAGGGACTGAACCAGGAGACTGAAGTCTCCCACTAAAAGCGGTGGCTGCCATTCAGATGTGAACCACATCCATTTTGTGGCTGGAAGAAGGAACAAGGGCTGTCCAGCATCTGTTGTACACAGAGGTGAGATTAAGACCAGTATTGGTAAACAAATGTCTTTCAGATGTTGTAAGCAGACTTTAAAGAAGACAACCAACAAATAAATCCTCCAAATGGCCCCAATAAACAATAAAATCCAGTAAAAGGTTCAGCATGCATTCCCTCTCACAAGAGAGGCATTAGCTACCAAACTTAATTCATTTGGTTATAACTTTATTGCCCTATGCAAACTTTTCAACAAGGACAGTGAAGTCTTACAGGTTAATTTTACATTAATGAAAACATTAGCCCATAGAACATGCTTGGGCCTTCATGATTTTTCCCAACCAAAAGATCCATGATAAGCTTCAACTTCCAATCCTCTGCTGAAATTATCACTTTTTTATCATTTTACCTTCCCCCTGCTCTGGTTATTTGTGCTCTTTTCACTTCTGAAACCTACTAATTAACTTCCTTATGGCATATCCGTACAGCACCCAACTCACCTCAGCCCTGCTTTTTGACTGAGATACGAGTGCACTTTTGTTACCTGTGCTAAACCCTGAAAATACCACAAAAAAAACCCTGAAAACTGGAACATCAAATTTCAGTTATATGGATGATTTAAAAAACTCACTTGCATTTTCTAGACCAAATGAAGCCCAACAGCGTAAAAGGACAAAGCTGCTCATAATATTTAGAATGACAGATTCACTTTGTATCTAGAGGCTCTATATCACTTAAGATGCCTACATCAAAGTCTGCCTGGTTACATAACATTTTAGTTAAAAGTAAAAAAAACAAAGCAAAAAACTTGTCAAGTTGACATATGTCCAGAAATGAAATTCTAGAAATGAAATTCTCCACAAATAGTCTGAGAAGATTTCAAAAATTTTTTTGAAGAAAATAAATATACTAACAAGACTACTTTACATCCTCTTGTAATTAAAACTGGCAATTATTTGTGCAAAATCCAGTACAAATAACAAAAAGTATCAGACTAAACAGGTTTTGCATTCGTAATGTTGCCATTGGGATCATCATATCTAGTCATCTGTCACTTAAAAGCCAAGAAATGTTTAACTGTATAGGTGAAACTGTGATGTGCAAGCTAACACATCACTAGGTACAAATAGTTTCTCAGCAATTTGAACCAGCAAGGGAAATTTCACTGATAAATACTGAATATTGTAGTTTATCAAGCGATCAAAGCTTACAGCCCCAGCAATTTATTTTGTTGGTTCAGATTTAGCTTTTCCTTGCTTTACATGGTATTGAGTGTACTAAGCTGGGCATCGATAAGCTAGATGTTGTGGAAGAAATAAGAAGAGTTACAGATTCTATAAGAAGAACCAAGTCATACTAGCAGTTACACTGCAAAGCACAAAATAAATAATCCTCTATAACAAAAGCAAGAGCTACCTCATACAATCTGAATCTAATTATTTGATCATGAAAGCAATAATGAAACTTGTGTAATAGTTCTTTGCATATTGAAAAAGTATCAGAGCATTATCATAGAGGAAAAAACTCTGAAGATCATAACAATAGCTGTACAGCTATTTAAACCTCTGTTAAGAGCTATGTTCTTTTAGAAAGTTTACAAACAAGTATTCAGGCAATTCAAGTATCAGATAAGCAAACAGGAGTGCTTAGTAAGATGCATCCTTAATAATATTAGATAATGTGTTTAGATAAGAACTGTACTGATATAATTAATAACAGAAGCAGAGACCCACAATAGCTGCTGCCTGCATGCCAATGAAGTCTTGTTTAGACACAAAAGCAGAATACATTGCTCAATTCTGCAGCTGTTATGCTTAACAAACAAAAACTTGGGGGTTTGTTTTTGCTGGATTTGTGGGGGGTTGTTTTACTTTCTTTTTTTTAATTAAAAGACTGACATTTTATAGTACACTCATATTTCTCAAAGCAGCACAGCATCCATTTTGAAACAGCTTCAGACAGAATTAGAGGACCTTTAAAAAAGAAAACCAAAACCATAAAATCACATACTATATCTCAGCTACATTTCACTAAGCACAAGAGCAAGAATTTCTGCTGGTGGGAAATTCTACTTTAAACCAAATCAGAATTAAAATCTTCATAGTCAGATTCAACAACGTTTGGCAGCAGAGACTCAGGCAATCACATCTCTTTTTCTACCTTGCCCTTCCCTGTGAGCAAAGCCAATGTGGACAATACTTATTTTGCCCTTCACTAGGCCTGTGAGAACTGATACCAGACAAGTAAAATTCTAATCCCTGGATATCAGTGCTGTGTTATTCACAGCTCACATTGTTAGGTCCCATAATTTCACTTACCCATCCAAAATTAAAGATGAAGTTACAACAACTTAGTTGTTAAACACTGACATTTTTACCCAACCACCTTGTCTTTTTTTAAATGCCATCTAGTAAAGAATTTCAAAGGGCTCTGCTTCTTTAATGAGGCATTAAAATACAGTCATATGACAAAAAAGCAACTCTACTAAGTCTCTTAAACCCCTGGACTTACATTATCAGCTTTTATGTGCCTGTCAACACTCAACAGCAAGAAGCAATGGTTTGCTCTTTGCCTCGAATTTAAAAGCCAGCTAAACTTCCTCTCACTTTCCTGCTGAGAGCTTTAACTCCTTGAAAACTGTCAAAGCTTTGACACTTCAGCAGCAGGTAAATCTAAGACATGATGCAGTGGCCAAGTGTAGTCTCAATCAGCCACTGGCCACTAATTTACTAGTGGCCATTTAATTCACTTCAAAAAGCAATAAAGTAGAAATACTTCCCCTGCACCTCCCCTCCACATATCCACACTGCTTGCAGATCAGCCCTTTTAGACAGATACCAACACTGTCAAAGAACCAGGCACAGTTAACTTGTGACTTGAAAGAAGTGAAACATTTAAAACTGCAGAGATGTCAGCATATGGCTAAAATGCAAATGCATTTCCAACCCAGAAGTTAAAGTAATAGTGCAGCACTTTTCAAGAGAAGTAAGTGCGAAGTGTTAAATACTGGAACTTCTTTACCCAGAACATTTCTCTGAATATCCACATCCTGGATGTGGCATTTGGTGTAAAAGTTCATTGACATAAAGCCTATTATTAATTCATTTTACAAAGGTATCAAGCTAAGTCCAGCTGTGGAAGAATATAAGATTTGGACAATTTGCTTAATAGAAAATGTGAAGTTCATAGCTGGGAAGCCCTATATTCTGTTTGGTATAAACTAAAATATTTTTATCATTATTTAAGTGTACAGGAAAACAATGACAGCACAAAAAAGCCATGCTGTTTCTTTATAAAAAAAAAATGAAATACAGACTTAAAATGAGATCCTTGAGATACTACTTAACAGCACTATACTGAAAAACAATCCTTTCCCTTTTCTTCTGTTCCTTTCACACTGTAATTCCACAGCATACAAACCCCCTATTTAAGTCTCCTAGCCTTGATAAGGACTTGATCTCACTCTCACTCAAGTCAATGGAAAAAGATCTCATAATTAACTTCAAAGATGCGTGACTGAGGCATTGAGTGCCAAAGCTACAGGATGGTATCTTAATAATTTATTTATGAAAATATTAGGGAGGTTTTTCATAATGCGCTTTTTTAATTTTCAAAAAGCTTTTTTTTTCTTGTGATATAAAATAAGAAACTAGCTTTATCTAAAGGTCAACCATTTCTGCTGAGAATGCACAACACTGAGACAGCTCTCCCAGCCTTCCCACTCCAGGCATTTGCTGGGGTGGTAGCCACAAGGTACTATACAGAAGTTACAAATATATTTATGGTTTCAAAGGGGGAAAGGAATTAAAAGAAAGGTATCTGAGGTTCTGCCAATGTTGGCATGTCTCCTTTTTCAAATACCTTAAATACAGCCTGGCATAGGATTTTCTCTCATCACTAGAAGGACTTCAATGAACTTCAAATGCCAAAAACCTCTTTGACTCACTGTGTCAAACCCCAAGGGAAGCACTTGACAGGAGGAAACACATGAAAAAGAATGCCAAGAGTTACAAAGTTATGTTGGACTGATTCAGCATTCAGATCAAACGGCTACAGTTCTTCCTAGATTATTAATGAGTGCTCCAAGCAATTGAAGGCTCTGAGGCAGACAAGAACCTGTACATGGCAAGCATTCCAGGAAGCCTGGCTTGTCTTCTCTGGAACACAACCTTAGCAAAATACACGCTCCTTCATGTTTTAAAAACACGGTATCTCTCATTGCCTCTACACACAACATTGTTAGGCACAAAATACTTCCTACATCTGCAGAATCTTTTTCCTGCAATTCTCGCAAATCTTTTAGCATCTGTAGTAACTTTTAAAGCATTGCACACAAAAAAGTACATCTTTCACAATCTCAACAGACAACCAAAATAATGAAAACACAAAATAGACACAAGAAGAGACAGCAAGTCTTCTCACCTACTGTAACTTCAAATACAGATTTTTGGAGATGGTAGAAGAAATACAATGATGCTTCAAGCAATCGTAACAGATTAGTAACTTGTTAGCTCAAATGGAAAGGGAAGGGCTTTTTCAATGGAGCATAAAACAAGGGTGAGGAATACTAGGAAAAGACAGTGGATGTGTGAACCATACATTTCAGAAAGACAGAGTCAATTTTCCTTTTACTTAAAACTGTTTTAACAACTAATTAATAAAACTTGATACACAGGGATAATCATGTCCAAATGTAGATTAGAAACAGCAGTTTATTATACAGTATAGGTACTTAGTAAAAAAAATCCCCATTACTTTTTGAAGTGCAAGCTCACTATCTGAACTTTCTCCAAACTGCTAACTTCTGAATCCTTTTTCCAGACAGAATGGCAGATAGTCCTGCAGATATCAAAAGCTGTGTCTCGGTAATCTATAAATAAACAGTCTCCTTGATAAAATTTTTAACTGGCCTTACTATTTTTCATGTTATCGGTACAAACATCACATTTCCAATGCAAGTTGAATTTGGGGGGTGGGATGGCAAGGGGGCATGTAATAAATAATTTATTACTGTAAAATCTCACAGAATAAAGTTTTAGGCCTTAAAATTCAGCCAGCTTGAAATATAGCCAATTTAAACAAAAAACAATTCAGGATAATTTCAGACCCAGCATTCATCCAGGTCTTCTGGAAACATTCCTGTGGTTTTACAATCATTTCCTATAGTCACCTTCACTGCTCTTCTGAAGACCTGCACAAGCATGTTGGGGAAGAGCAAAAGAAAAGTGACCGGTTCTCCAGAGAAAACCATGATTACCATGACTGTGGCTCCATACTGTGCACATATAAATGATTAAAATAATTCAGACATAAAACTGCTTAGTACTAGTGTAGTTCCACTGCCAATCACTGCGTCTCCTACAGTAAATAGAAGGTGAAATAGTTTGGCATACATAGAGATTTTTAATTAGGAATGTATACGTAAGAACAGTCTTACCAAAAGTAACTTCTCCTTTGCCAGTCTTGTCAAACAGCTGGAAGGCTACTATGAACAATGCATCTGGAGCACATAGGACTGACTCAAACGCCACGAACTCTTGAAAGGATATCAGCCTAGGGGATGAAGTACAAAGCAAGAGCTATGAAACCACTTGACTGCAAAATACTGAAATACAATATAACGTACATTATACAAAAGAAATAAGAACACAACCAAAATGTGTACAAAATGTTATCCATAGGGATTAAAATTTATCCTAAAATGCCCTATCCCCTATGCTGTTAGGAGGCCTTTATATCGCTAGATGTAAATGTCTATTAGACAAGGAAGCATTCCTCTCAGCAAGTCACAACAGAACATAAAATAAACAAAACACTCAGTGTGGCTACTCACCTCAGCTTTAATGTCTCACTGAACTGCCCTCTGGGGAAGTCTACCTTTCTCCACTGGCAAGACAGAGGTAATAAAGACATAAGTAACTTCCCTCAAAACCCAGTGCTTAGGGCTTTTGGAAAGCAAATCCATTCAAGACCTACATGCTGCCACTCACTTCAGAAGGAACCGATCAGAATGTGTTATCTATTTGCTAGTAACTTATTAGTCATCCATCACGGCTCTCCAGTCCTGTGTGTTGAAGCATAAATTTCAAGCAGTAGTCTGCATGTTCTTCCACAGCCCAAGAGCAGTTTATTCAAATGCATCATTAGAGCCAGGTTCTCCATATGCAAGTAGAGTAGCAAAGCACAGATAAAAGCAAAGATGCCCTTGCTTAAGTTAGTTCATAAACAGAAATAATTAGACAACTTGGCATTGTTTGCAACAGTAGATTTGATACAGCAAAAAGACCTCGAGCTGTTCTAATTTCTCTGGGTCACACCCAAGAGTTCAAACAGAGATCAGACTTCTATTCTTCAAGAGGGAAAGGCCAACCATTCTTCTGTTTTGCTACTTCTCTAATGTCTAGGTTGTACAGTTTAAAATCATCTTCAAATGTGTGGCTGCAGGGCCTGCTGGCAGTCGGGGAGACTTAAGATTGCCCTCTCTCGGGCTGCTGTATGTCAGTGTAGCCAGTGTGGACCTTTAATGGGTTCACAGGGCAGAACGTGGAGAACAAAGATTATTTCCGAGAAGCACAAAATTCAGTGTACAAAATGTCAAGAAACACACACAAAACCATTTTTTTTATTTTATTGGAAACTAACTGTATCCTTAGGACTTTGACTCAGAATGACACTGCAACCAGTTCAATGAAAGCTTCTGCTCAGTATGCAGTAACAGTGAAGAACTGAGTGCTTCAACAGGTTGGAAAAGGCATTCGTTCCATCAAGTTATGATGACCCATGACTACACAGCAATTTCCAGTTGCCCTGTCTTAAAGGAATTAATTTCAAGTCACCCAAAAGTGTGCTTGCTGCACGTCAGCAGCCAAACATCCACAGGGTAATAGAACCTGACTTCCATGAGAAACATAAAAACACGAGAAGAGGAACAAAAGAGGACATTTTTTAAAAAACACAGCACAGAGAAGGCCTAAAAGCTGTTCTACATTACCTCTGTCAATATATATGCAATAAATAAAAGAAATGTAGAGTATGAAATAGTCTAACAATTAACTCTTGAGAACTTGCCATCATAGGTTATTACGTACTATGAGAAGTAAATAAAAAAAAACCTCCTCAGGTATTATTAAGATTAAACTCCCAATTGATGATGCCAGCAAACATATAAGCATGCTTTAAGCTTTATTGGCAAAGAAGCCAGTGACTTATTATATATGCACATATTAGCACATGGGAAGCCATTGAATCAGTTACTTAAAACTCCTTGGTAGCTCTCAGGACTCCCCATTGTTAGACACACAATACACAGATATTCAGCCCTTAAAAGAAAGAAAACTTCCATCTCTTCTAAACAAAAAGAATTTTTTTCAAAAGTAACATTTCTCTCAATTTTAAACCAATATATCACAACCTACCTAGTTTTGCATTTATGCATGTTTACTGTTACAATGTGACTTAGTCTATAAAAGGTCATTATTATTCATTATTTTTGATTAAATACCTGACAGAATAGTCAAAAGACCCAAAGCACTGAGTTCTGTCCCAAAGATTATAATGCACACACAGAGAAAGCACAAAACAGGCAGCAGATGACAAGACTCTGGAATAAGATTGTTTGGAATTATAAATATGAAATCTCTGCCACCACCATTATGGTGAAGCCGCTTTTTGTGAGAAACAACAACTAGTGCATGTCCATATCAACGAACCCCAACAGTGATGAGATCACAGAAAAGAAATACAGCACCTGCACCAGCAGAATCCCCTCACCATGCTAACAACACATTCTGTGCTATCAGGCCTGGATTTGATTAAAAGTCTGCATTAACACTGCTACAAGATTTTATACCGGTAGAAGCACTCTTTTTAAGTACTTGGAAGCAATAACCCCCCTTAATAAGTCACTGATAGATGCTTAAAATAACCCTATATCCATTTTTTAAAACAATTATTCATAGTACTAGGAAGATTAAAAGTGTACAAATTGTGTGGCTCTAGCCAGACTGTTAAAGAAGAGACATTAATATCTGCTGTGCCAGCTGAATTCAAATTAACCCAATTTTTACATGTTAATTAAACCAGCTATTTTCTTCTTATTGTATTTTTGCTCCCTAAGTAGACTAGCCTGCAAGTGATTCCCAACAGATCTATTCTAACAACAACGTATTCATTTACTTCTATTATGACCATACAATACAGTAACTGAGCAGTAATTTTTCACAGTCAATTACATGTGTGATTCTTAATGCTTAAAGATGCTGAAATAATGTGTACTACATAGCCATATGCTCACTTCTCTATACTGCACAAGGGTAGTTGCCTGGGTAACACATTTTCTCTCCAGTTTAGCATCACCCTTTGGGTTTACCATAGCCCCTCACTGTATAACATTAGGTGTTATTAAACAACACATATTAACATGGACTTCAATACACTACTTAAGAGTTATTTTATCTACCTAAACAAGTACCCATTTATGTTACAAAAGCAGAAAAAAACTTAGTGATTTTAACAGCACAGAGAAGAAGCTGAAATGTTTACGAAATTTTATTTCGGTTTTGAAAATATTCTACCAAAGGGTCAAAGTTTTCCTCCACTCTTCTCATTATCAGTGTCAATACTGCATGATTTATTTGGGAAGGCTCAGATCTTAGTATTTTAAAAGCATCCACACACAAGCGCTACAGTCCAAACACAACAACTGGGTATGGTGCAGTAAAGCCACTATTTACTGCTCTCCTTTCTTCCACGCTGCTTCTTTTCATGCTCACACCCGTGGCATCTGGACACCACACAGACACGATACATTCCCACCAGAGAAAGTCTGCATGTAGCCACGCAGAGAAAAAAGCCATTACCCACTGTAATAATACACATAAATGCAACGATGAAGAGGTTTATTCAGAAATCAATGCATATGTTTTTACTGTATCAGCAATTCAAACATGGTAACATAATGGGACACAAATTGAAGCTACATCTATTATTTTACACTGCAAGCTAGATAAACTAAGTATAGTGTAAATTGGTGCATTAGAGGATAAATTTATATCCAATAATAATGGAAAATGCTGGCATTTCCAAGTATTATTTTTGAATACTTCGTCCTTTCTAAAAATAATGTATATGGTATTTCTCAGTAAAGTGTCAGTTACTACAGTCCAAACAGAGACATGCAGTAAATACTTATTTTGTTAGACAGATGTTTAAAAGTACAACAAAAAATTGAAAAAGAATGTTACAGGAGGCAGGATGGAAAATGCCTGGCTTGTTGCTGATGGGCCTTGAGAAAGCCACTGTATTATTGGGGAATTTCTGAGCCAGCTGAAGCCAAATAAAGCTTTTTTTTGTTTTAACTCAGATTAGCAATGAGAGGCTTAAGGCCAGGAACCAGTCAAGGCTCTTCAATCTGCTTCATACAAACAACAACCATGCAATATAATACCTAAAAAATCTGTGCTATTACCAATCAACTAGTTTGAAAGGTTTGTCTGTCCATGGGCAAGGAAACTATTTCCTTTTCTTAGAGGAAAGCTTAAAAACATGCCTCCAGAAGAGAACAGCAGGAAAGCCTACCTCCAAACAAGCCTCTGCCCTGACTTAAGATGGACGCAAAACTTGCTTCCATGGCAACAGATATTCAATGAACAACAGAGTATGCCTTAAGAGGTCTCCTACCTTTGTCACAACAGCAGCTCCTGTAGATAACTTAAAATCCTTAATCTCTGGCAATGCAGGAATTGTGCTAAAGCTACATGAGATTTTGTCTACAGTAACCACTGTGAGATTGTATGTGAGAGCTACTGTTCACTTCACACTCAAAACTTCTTCAGCTCTGGGGTAAGCAATTCTTTGCCCCTTTATATACTCATGAGTCAGAAGCTCTTGTGCTGTCTGCCTTTCACCAATGAGACTCATCCAGTTTCGTATTTTACTCTGATTACACTTGGTACCTATACCAACCTCCTCATGAAAATCAGAAGAAATTAAAAAGCATTCTAAAGAGTGTGAGGAAGAGCCCTGGTGACCCTGGCTCAGACCCTTTCAGTGACAAGGGTCACACTCACCAGTCATGAACAACAGCTGCTTCTTCAGAGCAAAACACAGATCCAAGACAGTGGATAAATGCTTCTGGAAATATTCTAGCAGTATTTTACAGAACTGCACTACTTTAAGCCACTAACAAAATTACCTTGTCATTGCTCTTGCAAGAGACCTTCTATTTTATAATAGAAATAAAGCTAAATGATTGAACATACTCTCACGACCTTAAACATATGTAAGTCTCTAAACACAGACAAACCTATTAAATATGAACACTAAGAAAAGCAGTTTTGTGCTTCTCTTTAAAACTGGGAGCTCTGGCCTGCCAAGTTGGAAAGCATTTAAAAGGAGAAGACCAATGGGTCCTTTTTTCCACCTCTAGATTTCAATGCCAGGAATCAAAAAGCAACTGGCCCTTGACTCAGATGATCATTCTGCAAATTGCTTTACACACCACGAGAACAAGGTACAAATGTCTGGCCACATGGCAAAAAATGCTACAATGCCAGATTAGAGAGATGGATGCCAATCACTTTCTGATCTTCCTCCATTCTTTCACATGTTAGTGTAGCAGCTAAACAAAAAGACAGCCCGAATACCAGAAGATACTCTCCAAAGATACATAGGAACATGCAGTCCCCTGCCACTGCACAGTGTGGATTACAGAAACAATCCTTGCCCATGGCAGGAAGCAGCAATTAGAAGCCTCAATACCACAACACAAAACTCCCGCCAGATCACACCAAGTTAGGAAATCCCAACTTGTCAACAAGTTTACATAGGTTACAGTTTTACATTTTGTTCTTCCTGACACCAGCTTCTGTTTGTGAGGGAGATCCAAATCACAAGGTATGGATTATGCTCTCAATCTTCTTATTACAAAACGGATTTGAAACCATGTAATTTGGAAAATTACATTTTTGCAGACATCAAACCTAGGGAAGAAATCTGAGAAATGCTTAACATTTTCAAACACTACCTGAAGCCACTGCTTTCTTGATGCCATCAATGTTACCAACATAACCTTTTACAGAACTCTTTTACCAAGGTAACAATCATCACAGTAACTCATCTGCAAGGTTTAAGGTGCCCAGCTGCCACGTACATGAGAACAGCTGAGGAGAAAAGAGGGCACAGAAATTCTTGTAAAAATTTCCAGTTATGCTTGGATCTGTTCCCTAGGAAGCCTGCATGCTCTAGTCATGCTTTATTTATCTCACATTTTACTCTCTGCGACCACTGATATGAGTCATGCCAGAAATTTTCTGGTTTCTAAAAATGCCACAACTACACACTTTCAAGTCCATAGCTAATTATTCTAAAGTTTCTCTAAAGATACTTTAAAGGGAGGGTTAAAAAATACATTCATATGGGCGAGAAGGCAGCTTGCCTAGGCAAGTACCAGAACCAAAAGCTAGGATAAAATAGGAGGAAGATGGAGGGGTAGCTGATCTTGCCTATTGGCAAAGTCAGCCCTTCAAATGCAAACCATGTGCAACCAACTTCACTGCTGTCATCCCAAGACGGCAGAGTGGCTCCCTGAGTACTTTAGCTATTCCTCCTCCCTCTTGAAGGAAAAAACCAGCAGCAAAAACCCTTTAACAGTGCCATGGCAAAATAAAGCAGGGGACTTTTTTCTAGGATCTCTTCCTACACCATCTAAACTTACTTTAGACTGCTATTTGAATGTGTTTGTGACAGATACATATAATAAACAGAGACAGAAAGACTCATGGAAGGAAAGAAAAGCAGGAATTAGGGGAGCCAGTCAACCAACATGAAAGGTTCCATGAATTAAAAATACAGAAAGACAGAAAATAGTTTGTGCTGCTAAATGGTAGGTGCAGCTGAAAACACTGTTTCTACTCTTGACACTTACAAGATACCGTATTCCTTTATGTATCTGCAGGGCATGGCAGAAGCAAAGAAACAAAACAAAATACCACCACCCTTCAGGGATTAAACTTTTTGGAAGGATGGCTTTGTGTTTTACAAATGATCAACAGAAAAAGGAACAAATAAACCAATCAACTACGGAGAGAAAAAAGAAGGAAACAAAAAGGAAAAAAAACAGCTCAAACCCCAAAACCAAACAGAAAAAACAAAAACAAACAAAAAAAAAACCAAAACATCCCCACCTAAACAAACAAAACCACAGAAAACACTTACCCATCTTTTGTCTGGTCCACCACACCTGCAAGGAGCTGTACAGTGCTTGCATTTGGCAAACCATCTCCAATTATCTTCAGGTATCGTGTGACAAAGTCATGAGG
>JAOXXN010000395.1:24084349-24111762 GCA_026770055.1 Myrmophylax atrothorax
CATTCTTCTCCACACTTGCATACTGTTAAATGAATACAATATTTAGTGCCTCAATACATCCTCCTCCAGGCATTTAATACCATCACCCATAGCTTCTAATCAGGAGTAGAGGCCTATACCACAGAAGATGACAATTGTGCTACAAAGAACCTACAGTCTAGACACACAGGAAAGAAAAAGAGGGGAGTACTCAGGCAGCTGAAGACTTCACTTCCTAGCCAAAGAATAGCAGATATATGATTTTTTGTTTATCATGTCAACAATTTCTCCATCGTAGACTAGGAATGCTCCAGTATCAAATACTTTTTCGGAAGTAGAACAAGCAGCACACACACACATTTGCTAGCATTGCATGCAGCATCTCAGGCCCACTGAAACTCTCACAGTAGTAGGATACTCCAGCATATTTTATTTCTCTGAAACGACTCCTTTGTGTAGTCACTCTACTTAGGGATGAGAAGGTGGGGTTACACCCACAAAATGCCAGTGGAGCAAATGATCCCACAAGAGTGTCCACCTGGGGGTGCTGTTTAGAAGAACTCCACCTCACCATCTCCAGCCACAGCTGGTCCCTATGGAAAGGAAAACCCACAGATACTCACTCCTCTTTGGTTGAAGTGCTGAAAGAAAGAACTGCATTTGCAGAAAAATGTAACAGAAAACAAGAACTTTCACAGTTCAGACACTAAGAAAGAAAAAAATAGGTCTAACATCTTACCGAACTGTTGGCATAAATTACTCCTGCTTTACACCACAGTTACTGGCATACTATTCCAGAAAACAGCTATCAACAGACCCAAGCATATGTACTCCGAATGGAAGCCTCCAGTAACATGTTACAAATAAAAAAAAGTAATACTAGCACTTTTGAAGATAACAAATAAATAAAATTCCCTGTGTTATCACTCCTACTCTCAAATTTTAAAGCCCTCATTTTCTGCAGAAGGTTGAATTTGAGATCAACCCTAAAAATGTATTTTAAGAAAAGGATAAGAACAACAATTAAGAGGAAAAGAAATCCCAGATTTGCAGGACCATGTGTTAGTTTTAAAGAAACAGGTCTGTCTTGGGGATAACAAATGTTCACTGAGAACAGGAAAGAAACTGCTAATTTCTCTTTTCTTTCTCTTTTTTTTTAAGGCAAGGTAGGATGATAAACCATTGTTGCAGCTCCCAACAGAGCATTATCTACAGTAAAGTAATAAATAAATTAGATGGCTATTGCTATTTGTAGTGTACTTCAAAGACACATGTTTTCTTTCACATTACTCTGGCTCTGTTAAGGGATGAAAACTGTCAGATTTTATTTCTTGCTGGTGCCTGCAGTGTACTGTTATACCTGCTGTAGGCATATAACTCTCAGAGGGATGCCAAAGTGTAACAGTAAGCAGATTATTTTCTTCTAGTGCTATATAAATATCATTTCCAGGTACAACAATATCTTCAAGAAACAAGGCTTCAGAGAATCAAACCCAAACAAAACATAACTTGTTTTGCCATTTATATATTGGTTAGGGCTTAAGGATTCCTGTTCCAATAGACACTGTAACACAAGATTTCTAGTTGCTACGCTGCACGGAATTTTGAATTGTATACTTTTAAAAGACTAACAGATCAATTGATTTCAATGTAATCATTTTCAGAGAGACAGAATCCTTCAGAATCCCGTCCTCAGAAACTTTTAACACAGCTGCTATTGAGAAACAAATCAAATAAGTCAGACAGTCTGTGCTTCTATATTTCATTTTTTTTATCCAGCCTAACCCCCTGCTAGGACACTCAATAACAGAAAACAGCACAAGGTTTCAGTGTTCCCCTGTTTCTTGCCATTGTGATTTACTCGAGTGTATTTGAAATCCAATCACGTACTCTACACTACATATAGAAAATGACCTTGAAAAATGTCAGCTTGATCACTCTGACTAAAATCTAATCTCCTAGGGGTTATAGTAGAAGACTTAGAAAAAGTAGAGGTACTCCTCGAAATTATAATAACAAAAAGAAAAAGACATCAATTTTACTGGTTTTGGAGGAGAAACATTTAAAAATTGATTCTTTACAATTTTATTTTTCCCCACTTCAGCAATTATACCCAGAGAATTTGATACTATACAATAGTACTTAATGGCTTTTTTGCTAACTTATTTACATCTATTTTAGATAGTCAAGTAATAACACATTCAACCCAATTTTAAGATTTTCAAACATTTTATCAGGGGTTTGACATATTAAATATGCTAAAACTTGACTGCAATCAACTGTATTTAAACTGACTGTTTCGTACTTATTTCTACACTGTGGGTACACCACTCCTTCATGGCGATCATATTTTTTAATTCTTAATTGAAGTAGAAATAATGGTTGTCAAGTTATTTTGCAAGTGAAGACCCCACAATCTGCAGAAGCAACTATATTGGCCTCACCACTTAAAATCATCTGAAGCAGCTTAATTAACACTCTGGCCATCATTTATCCATAGAGCATGAAACAACATGGTACATTCTCTCATCCTTTTTCCTTTTCAGTAGTAGGTGGCACAGCAATTCTGTATTACACTGAACAAAACGTTTTAGTGATTATTTCATTACTCCACTTTACAGGGACCCCTTCCTTTCAGTGAAAGGACAAGCAGAAAAGGAAGAAAAAGAAGCTGGAGGTGGCATTTAGCGTGCTCTAGTAAGACCCATTCAATGCACCAAAACAGTAAGGGTGCTACAATCTTCAGAAATGCAAGAGATCAATACCCACAGGCAGGTAGGAATCAATTTTCACACTGTTCTCAGCAAACCAACTAACCAACCTCCCCCTACTCCAAATGAGCATCACCTCATATTGCAGAAGGGTCCAGGCTTCTCTCCAGTGTGTTTATTTCTTTCCTTAATGCTACCACCTTCTTAGGTGAGTAGTCTACTCCCTGTCTGCCTTCTCTGCTGCCCTGCTCCTGCTCTTTAAGCATTTACCTCTGTAAATCACATAACCCATTCTTTTACATGAGTCTTTTTGCTCTTCTGACAGATACAAGATTCCAGATTTAACTTTAACAAGTTAAATCCTGGCTTTCTCAACTAAAAATCTGATTTCAGAGCTATAAATACTGACAGTATATTATAAAACTATAAATACTGGCAATATACATTGTGACACCTACACATACTGTTAATAATAGCTCACAAGGGACAATGGAAAACATACCAAGAAGCGCATAGAGGGTGGGGCGTGATGCTGGAGAGAGCTAAGGTGGAGAAAATAACTTGGAAATGTATGAGGCCTCTTAGGCACTCAACACCTTCAGAAAAATAATTCAAATGCAACAGCTTTCTGAAGTACTGTGGCACCTACCTTGTATGTATTCTTCAGAACCATCAACTTCTGCACTCTTTTGTTCGTACCAGAATACTAAACTAATACAGACACTGTACTAATAAATCTTAGGAAGGCTAGGAATAGTTATTTAAATTTAGTAAATGGGTCAGAGAAAGTCAATTTCACAAAATCATAGAATAGTTTGGTTTAGAAGGGACCTTAAAGATCATCACGTTACAACCTCCCTATCAGGGCCACATACATCTTCCACTAGATCAGGACAAAGCTCAAACCAACCTGGCCTTGAACACTTCCAGGAATGGGGCATCCATAACTTCTCTGGGCAACCTGTTCCAGGGTCTCATCACCCTCACAGTAAAGAGTTTCTTCGTTATATCTAATCTAAACCTACCCTCTTTCAGTTTAAAGTCCCGTCACTACATGTCCTTGTAAAATGTCCCTCTTCACATTACTTGCAGGCCCTCTTTGGTTACTGAAAGGCCACAATAAGGTCTCCCTGGAGTCTTCTCTTCTCCAGGCCGAACAATCCTAACTCTGTTTGTCATCATAGGAGAGGTGCTCCAGCCATCTGATCACTGTGACCCTCCTCTGCACTCACTCCAACAGGTTCATACCATTCTAATGTTGGGGGCCCCAGAGCTGGATGCCATACTCCACGTGGGGTCTCACAAGAATGGAGCAGAGTTGGAGAATCACCTCCCAGTTTGCAGCAAAATACTCAAGCACACTTCTCTCAAGTATACGAGCACGTGCACGAAGTCATTTCTTTGCTTGCGCACTTCTATAGCAGGCCAACACAGAAAGAATTTTAGTTACATAATAAATATGGCCAGCACTTCACAAGGTGATCTTCCCAACACTTCTACAAATTAGAGAAGCAGAGATAATCCTAAAGAAAAAAAGGAAGCAAGGATGGAAGAAGAAAGTTTACCAAATGGTCTATCAGCAAGGTGTCTACACAAACATTTCACCATGTATAGGAACAATATTGAAACTCCCACCACATTCTCTGAACAATGAGGGGTTTTTCTAAGATAGCAATACTTCTTCTGAGTCAATACAATAATCAGTCAGGAATGTATCTGACTTCTTGGTGAGCATTGTTCAATTCTGATAATGGTATTTAAGTATAACATGGTAATAATACGGTGAATGATTAATGGTTGGGGAAAAAACTATCAAGAGTTGTATGCTGCAACAATGGAGCAAAAGATATGAAAAATTTAAGCAGAAAGAGTAAAATATTTACTTTACACATACCTTCAAAAATATTGTTTTCAACTCAGCTGGATCAGCTCTCTTGGTTAGAGCCACCTACAAGTAAATACAATTACATTAATATGCATAATTTATATAAAAGATGTCAAAGTGTCATTTATAAAGAAGAACTCAACAGAACAAGTGAGGAAAACAAATGTTCGCCTTTGATAAATTAGGCACTGCTTTAGTTGGCCATGTGTATTTTACTCATTTCACACAAAGTTATTCAAGATTTTTGTTCTGCTTTCCTTATGCAATTCTGCAGTTCTTAAACAAGCACACATTAGCAAGTCATAAAGACATTCAAGAATCAAATCTTCACAACATACCTCTCTGCTGGGATTCAGCATTATACCATCTTTCCCATTAGAGTTTTACACTTCCAGCACCTTTCATCTAAGGATTTCAAAGTACCTTACACAGTCCACAACTGGTAAATGGCAAGAATAAAACACTCAGACTTACAAACTTGTCCAAGAAAGCAGCTCCATAAAAGACTGAATTTCAATGTAATTATTCAGTTTATTACTTCCAACATTTTAAACTTAGTGTACTTCTTTTTGATAAGGTGAACTCAGAATGCAGAGTATCCAGACTACTCTGCAGATCAGGCAACTAGCCAGTTCCAACTAAAATCTAAGTTCCATTTATCATTACAAACCCAAACTAATTAATTTTTTTTCCCAAAAAAAAACTGAATCAAAAAATATTCAACTCGCTATGCAGTAAGTCCATCAGTATTACCTTGGTGGACATACCATACAATTCATTTGCTGCTTTTGGCAGTAAGTGAAAACATCCCCTCAGTCTGTGCCTGCTACACAGATTTTCTCTTTCCTTCTTCAGGATACTTTGATAAACAATCTTGCTTGCGAACAAAATAACCATCAACTGATAAGTCAATACAGAACATCAATCTATTCCTAATAAAAAAATAAATTACTTTGCAAGCAAACCTGGATTTTCAAAAAAACTTATGAAAAAATCTCTGTAATGGGGAATAAACAAAGGGCAATACATAAAATCTTACCCCTGTTTAAGAATTAAACATCAGACACATTATCAATAAAACACTACCTACCTTTCTGACTCGTAAGACTGTAAAGGCAAATGTCACTGCCAAGTGTATTTCTAGTGTAAGTCTGCATAGCAGCATTATATCCTCACGTGCATATTTAGTAAAGAATCTTTAGTAAACTGTTCCTCACCCTAAGCAGGTCATTTAAAAACTCAAAAAAAAAAATCCAAAAGGAAAAGAAAAAAAAACCAGCAAAAAAGTCCCACAGAAAACCCAAAACCCAGAGTATTTTAATAAAAGTATAGAATTAAGGTTTCTTCTAAAATTTTAGAGGATTTTTAGAAGAGAAAAACCATACCTGAAGTTATGCTAGGACTCAACTGACAAAGTTCACAGCTGGAGTCCCAATTCTGTGTTTGCACAGAAATCTGCGTGAAAGCACTTCAAAAAAATCAAAGTGTAATTGTGAAGCTGGGAATATAAAAATGTGTATTTTCTAAACTGCAAGATGTGCTAAATATAATCACTGTAAGCAGAGATTTAATTTAAGCCCATTTGTAAAAATCTGATAGCCTAGAGCAATTGGGAATTTTGTGGAAAGAAAAAAAAATGTCTATGCTGCTGCAACCCAGAATCTTGCTACTGTATAGGCAAACAAAAGATGTTTGGGGCCATTAAAATATAAAACAGTATCACACTTCATCTGCCTTAAAGTTTAAATTTGGTACTGTTACAGAAATCTAAGCCTAAAGAAGCTGGAGGGAAAAAAAAACAAAGGAAAAGGTACATGCTGATAGCTGAACTCACACTCACTTTCCTTTGGTTTCACTGACAATAAGAATCTTGAGAAACTTGGGAGATGTGCTCACAGCCCACCTGCTACTTTTCGGCCCCTTTTTCATTATGGGGGACTTCGGATGGTGTTTTTTACAGTAAGTTTCTTCAATCATATACTGAAAGACAGGCTGAAGTCGGTCAGGTCAATGAATGCACAGAAGCACTGCAGACGGCCAGCCCATGGCTTTCTTCCATTTCCCAGCAAAGAGGGGAGGAAAGGCATGGTTAACATCACGTTAATTGGTGCATCAATGTGTGTCCACCAATGTCCATTTTGAAAGGTGTATCTGATCCCAGTTAAGGAAAAGAGCCTCTATTATAATGTTCCATTAGAACTTCATGAGGACTGATGCTAATGCAGCCATATCAGCACTAAAAGAAGTATTTAATTCAGCTTTTCATCCATACCCAGCAATGAGCAAGGCTGAAGCTGCTCACACAGACGCAAAAACTGATCCTGCTGACAGCTGTTACTAGCAGATTTACACTACGGAAAAGGTCAAAATATCACTTTCCATATCATTCTGTAAATTGTTCCCAGTTATGTCAGCAGCTGAAGGTGGGCTAAGTAACCTGATGCCAACAAGACTGGAAGACTACAGGTAGCATGCCTGATGAAAAGTGACACACAGAAGACAAAAGCTGCTTCTCCTCCAGTCAACTCAGGTGGTATTTACTGACTGGGTATTTACTGACTGGTATTTACATAACTGGGCTTAGGTAATGTGTTTTGTTACTGGAAAGACTGTCCATATTACTTCATCTTCTCTCCACAAAGACAAAACTGCTATGAGGTGGCAGGCCTATCTCTAGTTGCATGAGGAGGCATTTGATACAGCAGATCTGAGGGAAATAATGTTTGCTGTTGCTCTTTACAAGGAAATTCTGTGTAACAGACACTAACACTTAAACACTAACTTTAATTAAGTAAGGTTTACTGAAGAAAACTCTTTAACAAACAACATTTATTGTAAAAAAAGCCCAAGAGACAACAGAGAGTACAGAAACGAAGGTGTAGGATTATAATCAAGTTAGAACATTATACAGTAAAGACTGGGATAATGTACAGAAAATGTCAGCAAGGATTTTCATTCCTAAGGTAGACACCTGAAAGTCTTTACCAACATACTATTTGTACATGTGCCATATTACATATAGGAAGAACCAGACAGAACAGGCAACATGAGAATTCAATTTAAAAACGCTGAATCACTCCCATTAGCGATAACGTTCAGCAAAGGGAAACACAGGGTGCACAGAGAAAGTGAAAGCTCTGTAAGTGAGACAGTAACACTCGGACTGATTTGCATGCTGGAGCTCTTCATATCCTTAGATTCCCTTGCACCTTGATCTTCTCCCACAGACCTCTTTTCTCTTTGTTGACTTATGCTCAATTTACATAGACATTTATTTTCAGTCTCAAAACCAAATGCAAACAGTCTTCCCAGAAAAATGTAACTGCAGAACAACACAAGAAAATAGAATCCAGTAGGAAAACAAGAATTAATGGCAAGATAGCATTAATGTCAAAAATGTAACATCTGACCTTCTCACCTTTACGGCAAAAATCACTTTAGTAGCCACAGTTTGGATAGAGCAGAAAGGTGACTGAGATCCAGGAATACTTGAGAATGGCTACAATATTCCAGAAATTTTACTGGGACAACAGCAAGTCCTAACCAAAGATAAAGATATAAACATCTCTCATATTGTTTCTTTCTCTTGGTTTAACCTGAATAGAACTCAAGTTAAAGGAGAAAGTTGATAGAGGATACAGATGTCCCCCTCTACCTCATCATCTTTAAGAACTCCTGACACCAAGCAGGTGAGACGCGGGAGAGCAGTCCTTCTCCCAGCAGAGAAACAGCTGTGGCAGGGCTGCCTCGCTGGCAGACAGTGACGAGCTCAGTCTGGTTAGTTCTAGAGAACACCATCTACAGGCACATACAGAGAGAAGACGTTTGATGGAAGGCCCAACAAATGATCACAAGCTCTAGTAGCTTGTGTTGAAATTAAGATTATATTTCTGAAGTTCATCCATTCAAACACAAGTAAAGAACACAACGTATTTCACACCACTAAAAGACCTCAAATCAAAATTGAATCCTCACATCTTCTATAGGTACTCTTTAGTTTCATCACAAGTTACTGAGTCCACCTGTAAGACTCAAACAAATGTGGCCAGTTTTATGTAAGAGGTCAGATTATACTGTTGTAATGTTTCCTTCTTGCTCTAAGTATTCTACACACTTCACATGTGCGACTCCAGAGGAGATCAAACCAGGGTTTGACCTTACCTTCTTGTTTAAATGCATGACTGGAATATTAGAAACCGATTACCGGCCAAGTTTGAATTAGACTAGAAACCTATTAATACTGTTTAAGTATTACGCTAAAACAATACTTCAATTCTTAATTTAATACACCTAACTCGCTTACTTAGATGAAAATCACCTTTTTTCCATATTTATACTAATACTGCCACAAACACACATAAGCATTCTTCTAACCCTTCAAGTTGCCTCAGTCACTTTCCATCATCATACACCCACATCCTAAATTACAAGATGCATTAGCATCTGCCCAGGGCACTGTCTCCTGTTTCAGCTGCCTCAATATGCAATTTTTGTTAGACCAACATGCATATTCTCCCCTCAGCAAAAGGACTGCCACTCCTGCAGGAAAAGAACTTGACTCTGATCTGCAATGGAAAGTGAACTATGCAGAACTTGGCATTACAGAGAAGATTTCAAAAGCAAGGTGTGGACCACCTCACCAAGCAGAACCAGACAACTACAAGGAGAGCTGGCACTGAACACAGATATAAAACATTCTTGCCAGACCTCCCTAACAGTAAACTGAGTATTTCTCCCAGGAAAATATAGTCAGACGGCATTTGGCATAATTACCCAAGGGCTTAAGGCAAGAAGGACTGTAAGAGAAGCTAATAACTACCAACGAGGTGCATTCAGACTGATCAGTCCGAGCACAGTCAGCCTTGAGACAAAACACCTGTGTTCCAAAAACAGTTCTGATCCTCAAACATTACAATTACACTTTGCAAAACTGTAACCCTACACTAAGTAGCAGTTACTGCATTCCTTTGTCTAACAACACCTCGTGAAACTAACAAAAATTAATGCTACTAACAATAATCAACAAAGTATTTTCAAATCCTACAGGCTGATTCAGTACAAAGAGATACAGAATAAATACTACTGAAACTAGACAGTTGTGCTGAGTCTACCCCACATGCTGGGGAACCAAAACAAAATTTGCCAACCAATCTCAAACAGAACTGTTCACTTCCATCCACATTCCATAACAATCATAAATCTCTGCGCAATTCCCAGTCCAATTTTTCCCCAAGAGTAAGGGGAAGCTTCACTTTTCCCGAGTGCATCAAAGCTGACAAGCCTACTTTATTGTGCAGTTACCTTCTAGCTTTGGTCCTACTGTCCAAGTCCCAGAGCAAATGCAGCTGGCTTGCTCATAAGATGGTTCTCACATAAGAGATTTCCAATGAACCTTAGTATTTTTGCACACAAACAGACTGGGGACCAAAACACTGTTATCAATAACATACAGACAGGAAAATCCTTCTCCAATTTGTCCAAGCCTTCCAAGCAGGTACAGAAATCAAGGTGGAAGTAGTACATACCTTAAGAAAAACTGCTACAAGAATTTGCAAGAATAGCTAATTGATGCTATGTAAAATTACATTTAGACATGTACTTCTACAATTTTTCTACTTAAAGGCCAGGAAAACAGAAGGACAATAAAACTACTCCAATAATAACTTACAAATACCTAGGCATTGTCATTATTCAGCAAAATTGTTTAACTAAAGGAAAAAGTGTCACACTGCGACCAATACTACCCACTCCACACTTTAAGGATGGATCAGAAAATGCAGTTAGGAAGAAACTGGACTATTAGTTTGTAGCCAGCCTGCAGACCAGGATAAGGACACAATTACTGTCATTCCTACCATAAAAATCGATGCACCACACTACAGCAAGAAACTGAACCTGAAAACCAACACTTTGTTAAAAACAGAAATTTCTTTCCCTTTTCATGCTGCTATCAGAAGCTCTGCTCTCCAGTCTATTTATCTATCCATCATGAAGTACTACTGTACACTGACAGCATCAGGCCATCTTCTTCCTCAAAGTAACATTGCCTATTGCCTCATAGTTCCTCTACAACACATTCTTATTCCAATGACCTTCGGGATGGTGATCCAAAGATACTCAAGAGAGCTATGTTGGGATGGCCATTATGCAGTGTTAACAACGTATCTCAGTGTTATCCCAACGTATCTCACAAATCAAAGCTCATCACTCACTTGGAGAAATGTAGTAAGTATACATCAGATATATTAGAGGTCCTTCAACAAAAACATTTATTTACAAATGAGCTACTGAGAATGGTCAAATGGCACTTTCATCCAATCATGGATATTTTTAAAAAATACCTGCCCCTCCTGCTCACCACAGATGGATGAGATGATAGATGCTCACACTGTTACTTTGCTCTCCACTTTGCTTCCTCATACCTTTCAGAAATGGAGGCATACCTACGCATTATGAACATGATAAAACATATTTGGTGGCTACCTCAGCCCAGATTATAGACTTTCCCTTTTGATTCTCCCAGGGCATGTTTTGTTACGGCAGCGCTACTGTACAACCAGTATGCTGACCATAAACACAAGACATCAACTGCCTCACCTTCATACTCTGAAACCAGTCATCCCATTCCTCCAGAAATTTGTCTTCTAGAGCTAAACTTCGGCTTACATCTAGCAAGAAAATGTTCATCTCACCCAAAGAAGCAAAGGATAGGAAAATTCTCCAGTGTAACAGCAGGATTGAAAGTAATTCCTGAAGAAAGCAGATGGTTAGAGATACTGGTTATCACTCAAAAAGTGTAATGGAGAAGTGGCACACTACTAGGGCACCATGGATTTTATCTGGCACCCAATGCTATTAGCAAAAAATGCAATGGGTAAGTGACAACTAAGACAAAAGACGGTTGAACACCATCATTCTCACAAGGTGGTACCTTCAGGAAGCACCATCTCACAGCTCTGCAGAGCACCAGTGAGCTCTGGGAGACCCACGTCACAATGCAGTATACAAGTTGATAACTCCAAGGTCCCCATGCCCATGGTGCTCAAGGCTCCCAACAGCTCACAGCTCACCAGAGACAATCACTGCTGGTTTCACCTGGCTTCGAGCTTCAAACCCAACAATAACGCAAATGCTCACTTTGCCCCTGGCATGGCACAAAGCAGTTTTAACACCCTAAATGATCAGGTGCTTCCACAAGAGGAGTCACAAACAAAAGATACAAAACAACAGTATGATGCTGCACCCTCAGGGAACTTCTTGAGAGTCCTGCACTGCACCTGACACCCTGCAGTACACACAGTGACTTAAAAGGAACTTCCTATGCTTTATCTGACACCTTCATAAATTACAGAACCAAGACAGCAAACAATGGCAGGAATAAACATCCTGAGCAGTGTTACAGAAGGTTTCTCCATTGTTTTCTCTCCCAGATGGCAACACAAGGTCCCAGAGACTGAGCATGATCATTTGCAGCAATAAACAAAAACCTGATGCCTTTTGAAGCAAGCAAACATGGAGCAGTGCCATACAGCGGAATCAGAACAGAATCATCTGCTCTTAAATAACTACCAATTCAATCATAAGGAAAAAAATGAAAAAAAATTGTATATAGATGTTCAATCAGTCCCTATAAACTTGTGGAAAATGCACAGGTACTGTCAGAAGTTGTTGCCAGAGTAACTTCTTGTTTGTGACTTCATGCTTGTGAAGAAGCAAGTAAAACAAATGTGCTGGAGAAAAGTTCCTATATATTGCATGTCTTGACTAATAATTCCATGACCCAAATTATGTCGGAATTACTGACAGATAAATGTGTTTTGTTCAGTGTTTTGTTTTCTTCTTTGAACACAAAAGTTCACTTTTCAAGATCCTATTTATAATCAATTCCATCTATTCAACTCTATTTAAAATGTTACACCTCAGCAGATCAGAGAACTGGGAAGGGTGTGGGAGTGGGCAGGAATCCTTAGGTGAGGATGGATCAAATCTACTACCTTAAAAAGAACAGAAGACAACCACACAAGGGAAACGGCATCACATGCCCAAAGTAAACTTACTAAAGGCTATAAATGGTGAAATTCAAAGAAAAGATGAAGTCCTCCAATCAGGAACCCTTCCAGCCACCAAAACCACCAGGAGCATTCCAACATATACTTGCTAAAATGATAACGCAGTGCTGCTTCAAAAAAAAAAAGGGCTATATTTTCCTTTTTCTTTTCTCTACAGCACTCACCACAGTGGCACATTGCATCATGTGAAGCATGGCCATGGGCTTGACAGGCAAGTCACAGTAACCACCCGCCTTTCCCACGTAAACACACTAGTCATTCTCTGACTACAGAAAATCTGGACTTTCACATTACAAAATATCTCTCTCCCATAAAGATTTTTACCTGCCATCATAAAATACATATGCCAAAATATGTGTTTGCAAACACGCTCCCTTTCACCTGTAAGCAAGGGTATCATTGTTTGTTTAACTCCCATCATAGGGGTGTCAGTTTAAAATTGTTACATCATATCCCTGAAGACAGGGAGGGCAAAGTAAAGGCAGTTTAACATTTTATTTCACAATTCTTACCTTCAGTATTAACAACAAACAAATGTCTGGTGTTTAAATATTAGCAGATTACACAGTTGCCACAGGACACTATGGTTGCATGACCTTTATTCTTGCTAAAGATCTGAACAGAAGGGTGAAGCTATCAGAGGGTACTTGGAAATAATTTGCAGTTTCATGGGGGAATATAAAATAACCCAATGAAGACTTATATTGTTTATGTAAGGCAGTCACTATAATAGTAGAGGTTTATCTGCCACTGACTTTCTGCAACCCAGTCAAGATTCTTAAAGAGCTCACAATAACTCTTCATAATTTACAAAAGTTGTAAGATATCTGACAACAATAATTAAAACCCTAATCTCCTTAAGAACTGCAGAAACATTTCCAGCATTTTAGTACATTTTAATTACAAACTATTCTGATTTTAGCTTGAATGATTTTGGCTTCTCATCTGTGAGTCTACTTTATTATAGATATTTGCATAAAGCAGTAACTGTTTCATGAAAACATTAAATTTACTTCTGCTACATTGCCCTCAGAATATTTTTGTGAGATCATTTGATTGCAGTGGAAATAATGATGATGTCAAACTGGACATTTATATTAAAGACAATGATTTTAAAAAAATCCTTAAATTACTTTAGGCAGGCATCTTTAGAGGAGGAGATTACAGATTTAAATCATTGGTTTCCCAAGAAAGGAATTTCCATTTTCTTTGGGGGCACTGCTGTTAAACTAAAATCTAAAAATACCAGATTAAACACAGAGCAGAGTTGAAGATACTAGAGAAATTCTGGCACTGTTCTTTCAATGTCTCTTCCATTTCATTCCTTGGGCACTGGGGCTGATGTCAGCACCCTGACATCACCCAAATAATTCAGTATGTCTGCTATCCCACAGTACCCCACTTTTTAGCATCAACTGTCAAAAACACAGTAAAGTTCCACAAACTTCTTTCTGAGCAGTTGATCCAGCACTTTGAAATGCAAAAAATTAATGCTTAACTCAAAAAAATGCTGAGTGATCAATGAGCAGTTACACCTCAGCTTTCACAACCTGCATCAGCCCAGAAAGTCTTCAGCAAAGAGAAAAGCCAGGGGACCTCACACCAGTTTTCATTGTACACCCCTTTGTTTGATCAAAATGTGGGTCACAACACCAAGTAGTACCCCCAGACTTTCAAAGACACAAAAGAATTGTAGGCACAAATTCACTGTAAAACTTCCTGAAAACACTGAAGGAAAGTAAGAGCATTTGACAGTCTTTCTGTGCATACTTTGCTAAGCTTCTTCCATCATTTTCAAAAGTTGGGTGCCCTCTCTCCATCCTTCTCTCCACACACATCCACAAGAAAAAGGGAAAAGGCTTGCTTACTATCCTTAAGTTGTCAAAGGCACACAGAATAAGGAACTACTAAGTGTTATTTCAATTATACAGGAGTTGAGTTGAATGTTTACAGACTTGGGAATTTAGTATTCTGGTTTGGGCTATTCTCATAACCGAAATGCTCAATCTATAGGTTACATCTTATGGAAAATTAAAATTCAAATTACAAGAGTGTTACAGTCACTGTAATTTTCTTTACTTTGAGAAGAGAAGCCCAAAACTTTTGTAGTACAATGTTCACAATGCAGAAAAGACTGAACCCACTGCTTCACGCCAATCAGTCTTGAAAGAAGAGATGCAGACCAGGTGACTGATCCAGGTCTGTTAACAGAGCAAAAGCAATTGCAGAAAGTTTGTTGTTGCCATGTTTTTCTTCCTTATGAACAGCATCAACATGGGACTAATTCATGATCTTTAGAAAGTAGTTTCCAGTTAGACTGACACACAATGGCAAGCAGTCTTAGACAGGTGAAGTGACAGGAAGGAGGAAGGCTGACTTGATGTCATTGACAAAAACTATTTTAATGGAAATGTGAAATTATTCAAAAATTTCTTCCCCTAAACACGTGAAGATTTCTCTAGTCAGATTCAGACTGCACAATGGGCTGAGAGCAGGAATCAGGCAGACACAGTATTTTTACACACCGTGTTTTTTCTAATGGCTTTTCAAACTCCGTGCCTCACTTAAAGGTTTCTTCTGTCAAAGATCTGTTAAATCAGTGATGTTTCATCAAATAGTAGTTGTCAAACATGATAAAGACCTGCAATAATAAAATACGTGACCAAGAGGTTTTAGTAGCCAAGGATCTAGGGAAGAGTGCAAATAGGTTGTAATTCCAAGGCACAGAAAATGACAATAGTAGTTAACAGCTGTTCAGTAACATTAATTTTCAGACCTCTTTTATCCTAAAATAAGACCTATGTATCAGGTCACACGATAGATGGATGTGAAAGAAAAGTCACATAACAAAGGACAGATGACAATGCTTGGCTGCTACTGCAGAATACACCTTTCAATTATGTCCTTTAAGTAGGGAGACTCCTGCCCTGCTACTGATATGGGGCAACATCCCAGTCTCACTCCCCCACCATAAGAGCACACACCAGACCCCAGACTTGACTAAGTAAATGTAGTGGACACCTGCAGAAAAGATGCAAAGCAACACCACAAACACACCAAAGTACTAAGAGGCATTAAGGCAGGAGATTCCATTCCTCAGTGTAGGAAATCACGTGTGCACACATTTGAACACAGACCTCTAAACCAGAGTTGCATGCACAGACATAGAATCTTTGTGTCATGATCCTGCTGGCGGCCTTTTGTGTTTTGGAGATTTTACCTCCATTTTGATTAACACCTATCGGCCTTTGATGAAAGACATAGTCAGATGTTGCTCAAGTTACTCCAACACTCAATAATTTGCTCTAATTTATTCCTTTAAAACCATTCCAATTCACTGCTTCACTTTGATGAAGTTGGCACATCTGGTAACTTCCCAAAATTAAATATCCATTGGCTGAGGCAAAACACCAAAACCCCAAATAAATGATGATTCTACTGGCTGAGAGAGTTCAGGGAAGCTGGGATAAGAAACAGCAACTTAAATATACCGACAGTTAGAATTTGTTCCTCCTACTAGCTGGATGATTGGCACTGGCTTAGGATCATTCCTGTGAAAGCATCCTCCCCTGTTGACTAAGTGCACTTGCAGGCAGTATGCAAACACTATCAGGAGGAAGGTAGAAAAACGTGTGCCCTTCCATGTTCTGAAATCTACAGGCATTTTTCCCAGTACACAATGTCAGAAAGAAAAACAAAGCACAGAGAGTGCTAGTTATTTTTCTCTCCTCATCTCCTTGAAAAGCTAGCACTAAAAAAAGACTCCAACCTGCCACAGAATCTTCTTTGAACCTTCCATTTCCTGTTAAGTTTAAACTTCTCAGATAGAAATGAAACTTGGCTCCAGGAAAGACCATTTTTAAATCCTCAATGAATAAAGATCAGGTAGCGTTCACCTACAGAAACTGAAAAATGTGAAAATATAAACACAAAACAGCACATGGACCTGGAAAAAGCTGTGGTCAATGGCATTTTACATAACAATTTGAATTCCAGTAAATCAATTTCAAATGAAGTACTAACAAGATCACAGTGTCACAATTAGAGAGGGAGCAAAAATAAACTCCATTGGGGAAATGACAAAAGCAATTCAAATACATCAAATCACTGTTTTCATTCATTTCCTAAAGTTTTCAGACTAAGAAATTTGTTCAACTGTGTACAACAGCTGAGAAATGCTCAACAGTCATCCAACAGCCAATACTTAAATCTGCTTAACAGTCATTCAACAGCCATGGTTTTGATACTCCAGAACACCAATTACATAAAGACACCTGAAAGAGGAGGGAAAACATGGTCAGCTTCTACCTACTTACAAGGTTGGCTACTAAGTATGGTCATCCAGCTACACAACACCTTCTTCTGTATCCCAGCTTTGGAATTAAGGTTACTTTCTGCAACTCTCCAATTGCCCTAATCATCAAGGCCATAGCAATCATAGTTGTAAAGAGCACATGTATTACTCTTCTGATAGGTCTCCATCATTGAAAAAAATAGCCTTTAAAAGCCTAGAAATTTTTATACTGATGGAATTAAAAAAAACAAACAAACAAAGAAAACAACAACAAAAAACCACGACCACCAAAAACAGACTTCAAGAGTTTCAGGGTATATTATCTTCACATGGGATTGATTTACAGTGGGACCTCAAGATTGGAAAATAATTTAAAGACTACATATAATACTCTTCAAGTAAAACTATTTCCTTGATATTTCTGTTTTGAACAGAAGACACAATCAAATTCCAGCTATATAATTTGTGGCTAATCTCAATATAATTTAACAATAGTTCTACAGATAACTACAACTTTAGGACTACCATTGCTGGCTCACCAAAACTTAGACCTTAGCAGGTGAACTTAATTTTTTATTCCGGCAGCTTTTAGCAAATAATATTTGCTGGTCAAAAAGCACTTAATGTGCTTTAAAAGGGTCAGTTTCTAAAAGATTCTTCTTCAAATTACAATGTATCATTAACCATTTGCCTTCCTGTCAGACAGTCCTGTCCCAGATACCCAGGAGAGGTGCTGGAGCAGCACATTCTTTATCTGCGTTCTGCAAAGCACTGCACTTTAGAACAAAGGTGATTGTACAGGTCTGAATAAAGACACGTTTGTGTGTTTCTCTCCACATTACATCAAATTTAATTAATCCAGCCGTATGCGGTAAGATTCAGTGTTAACATCTTTGTTCATTATTTGCATCTGTTTTTAATGAAAGAGAAGCAGCAATAATTTAAACAGCATTAATATATCTGGGAACTCTTCACCTGCCACAAGGACAGATTGTGGATAACGAGCTGACAGTTTCAAGAGAGATTATCTGTCCTTTTCACTGCAATCACAGCAACCTAAAACACTAACAGTATGAGTGCAAAAAATGCAGAAAGACTAAGAAAACATGTGATGTGAAGAATAAAGAAAATTTGTCACTTAAGAATGGAAACACACTTTAGAATAACTACAGCAATCACAAGCAGCATTAGTACTATTTATTACAATAAACTTAGCTTGGCTAAGTTTTCCAAATACGACATCTGGGGTAAAAAGAAAAGAAAATAACCCAAAACCCAACACGATGACAAATCCCCTAGAAGGTCTCAGGTGTCTGTTCCCAGAGGAACCTCCCTCCAGCACTGGTCCAAAGCCTTTGACATTGTGTCTTCTGCTGAAGGGACAAACCAACGTTATTTATACTATCATGGACTGGCTGGTAAGGAGCAAGACTGAGGTCATATGGAGGTCACCGTCATACAGGCAACAGTAACCTCAAACACAAACACATGAAACCTTTCTGTAACTAGGTTTTTAATTTTGACCTCTATACATTTTCATATGGGTATTCATAAAATTTCATAGTGCTTAACAACTAATAAGTGTATCAATGGTTCAAAAACTAATGATCTAAGAAAAAAAAACATGGATTATTGCATGGCTCTCAAGGTTCCTTTATCTTTAGCACTAAGGTCACTCCTCTTTAATTTCCCACATTTCTGAAGAGTTAGAATTTAATTTCTGTAAGTTAGGATTTCATCAGCTACCAGACTGCTACAGACTAAGACTGCAGTCACCTTCTGTATGTGGTGTTGAGCTAGGACTGATCAGCACTGTTAAAAAAACGTGTAGGGACCAGCAAGACTAACCAAGCCAAATACCATCATAAACTTGCCTAAAACAAGAGGCAGTTACTCCTTCTACAGCAAAGTAAGTTCACATTCGAATATATAAACAGGCCAACTGAGACACATCTTTTAAAAAACAAAACCAACACAACACTAAACCATTTACAAAGGCAGTCCGAACTTTTATTTGTGCTTTCTTGGGAAATTCCTTTTAAAACTGTGACTATCAGTCCAGTTACTGGAACATAAAGAGAAAATGAGACAAAACGTTTTCAAAGAGTTGAGTATAAATACTTTAAAGGAAAAGGATGACAATGTTTTCTTGGTGTTTCCATTTTTTACTCCCCCTCTTCTGAACATTTACATTGTTGCCCACTGGCACTTAAATAACCACTGGGTGATTAGTTGACCAATTAGTTCTATGAGAACTTCACAATTTTACCTATGTAGTGCTTACAGTTACATCCCCATGGCCATGTTCTTGCACCAAAAGACCCTGGCCATGGGATGGGTATCCCAGCATGAAACAAGCATGAAGGGCTGACAATGAACAAACCACCATCTGATCCCCAGGAAACACCACAGACCCAACTTTGGTAAAAGCCCTGCCTTCTCATTTCTCTGCTGAGCAGTGGAAAATGCAAAAGTATCTACAAATACAAGGCAGTAAATAATCCTATGGTGGTCATACAAGACAACCCTTTGCAGGTTTCCAGCTTAACGTATTTCTCTGCTCAGTGCCATCCACATAACTCTTTTAAGCTGTTTTGCTGTGAACCATATTAGAGATGTTATCTGATTTAAAGAAAACAAAACTCTTTTTTTTTTAAAAAAAAAGTGGTGTCACTTTTTGATAAATCAGTTATCCACTCTAACTCATCCCAGCACCATTACATTAACATAGTATTGCAACTGAATGTTTAGTATTATCCAAGTTGAATCATTTTTCCATTATGGCTTCATGGCTACAACTAGTTTTTATAAAATCCAGTGACCCGGCAGTTTGGGAAACAAACAGCTACCCATCCACACCAATCCAACCTAAAGAACAGCTACAGCAAGTTCAGCCCTGGCATCAGAATAGAAAGACAATTCAGCCCAGTATCAGGAAGGTTAAACAGGCAAAGAACCAGTCCCAGAGATACAGTCTAGCCTAGCCTTGTACTGCAAAAAAGAACAAATAAGCTCCTAAAACGATGGAAGTAGTGATGATACTAAGACGATTTTAAATTATTTTAAAATGTTTGGCTGTCCAGGCACAAGTCTGCCAATCTCAATGTGCTCTCTAAAAATGAAACTTGTTTGTGTATTTGCAAACTCTACTTTGCTTGGCCTCCAAGGGTCAGATCATTCGCACGCTCCGCTACCTCAGTCACAGCATAATGAAAAATCCATTCCATACACAAGCAGAAAGTCACGTGCGATCTAAGGTTTTTAGGATTCTAAAAGTTTCACGGAGATGCACATCCAGAACTGTCACAGCCCTGACTGAGCATGTAGAGACATTTCAGACATGCTGATCAGGCACCCCAGCTCCAGCCCAGCAACCACACATGCACCGTCTAATGTGTGTTGGCAGAACCGTAGTCAGCATCAAGCGCAACAACCCTCCAAAACTGTGGCAAGTGGAAATATCATTCATGCAAAACACATCAACATTGCTGGCAAGAGAGAAACAAAATCTCCCTCCTCCCAGCTGGGTACCCTAATTGCTAGAAACTCAATCAGGTTCTGGCCCACTTCTCTGTTCTCCCAGACTTTGTGTTGTGTTTTAGCTTCACAGCAGTCCTACCTGAAACAGGGGTGTAAACCTTGTTGTTTGAAGATCCTCCTGGAACAGTCCTATCTTTTCATTTCTCACTGACTGCCTCAGATGCTCCCTAGCCAACAAACTGGCTGTTGTGCTACCTATTCCAGACACCTCATGTAGGTTTCCTAATTCAATTCCAAAGTCAAGTGGACAAAAATGTTAGGCATGGAGATATTAATCGAATGAACCCCAAAAAGTCATCTTTGCCTAAATTGTAGGGTTTGGGTTTCACATGGCCAAGAGTAAGCCAGAGTGTAAGGCAGATCTCCAAGGAAACCCAAAGAGTGACCTTCCTGGTCAGCATAAAAACACTTCTTGCAGGCTGACGAGGCATGCAAGGTATCATAAGTATATGAATCCAACAGCTGGCATCAGGGACCTTACAAGTATCTAACAAGAGGAATGTGATTCATCCTGCAACAAGCTGCATTTCTTCTGGTTTTTTCTCTTAAATGCACATAGATGTTGCACATTCATTCACTTCCCCATTTTCTCTTTCTAATGTTTCTTTTTTTTCCTCTTCAGAGAAAAAGAAAAATGCCATTCCTTATGAGCAATTTCATCCTTTAACACACTGGATTTTGTGCAGGTCAGGTAACATTTTTGGTGAAGAATATAATTGCAATAGCATGTTTCTAAGAACTTGTAAATAACATGGCATTATTTTAAAAATTTATGGAAAATGCATTTACAGTATTCCTTTAAGTGTTTTCACATAGTTTCAGTGGAAATTGCTTTAGTCCAAAGTAATCGAATATAGATTATTTTTATAAGGACCTCTTTGTCTCTCTGCAAATGACTGACATACAAATACCTTCCAGAAAGAGAATGCACCAGAAAGCATGCAACCTTACACTTTACTAGCCATAGCTATCTAGCACCATAAAACATCAGTTGCTCTGTTTCTGAAGGCTATTCTGTAGCTGAAGCAAAACAGCCCTATTAGCAGAGTCAAGTAGTGCCCAGAGGCCTTATGCGAGTTTAGGTTTGGCACCATCACATACGTTTGCACGTATATTCAGCCATCCGACAGCCAAAGCAGCAGCAATTCCGTAGATCAAAAGCAAAAATAAAGCTAAAATCCAGCAGCACATTCATGCCATCTTCCAGGAAATACAGAATCACGTACCTCCTTGTCATAATCCTTGGACAACAATAAATAAAACAGACATTGGCCTAAACAAGCTGGTCAGAAGACACATTGTTATCATTCAAGGCTGTAAGCTTCTGTGCATTACAGTGTCAGAAGAAGTGTCTTTAACATACTGTTTGAAGCACACTTGGAAGAATTTCTTTAATCTCCTGGTACACCAAGCTGCACAGAAAGAGGAATTCATTTCCCAATGCGGTAAGATCCAGGTAACTTTAAATACTTTTCCACAGGCATCACAAGAGATGAGATGTACACATAACTGTTGGGTCTAGTAACACTCTCCTAGGCTCCACGTGAAGCAAAGTCACCCTGCAATTCCTCTTACAGGGACACCACAATGAAAAAGAGCAAGTTTCAAAAACTTGTTAAAACCACTGTCAGTCTCAACATGTGGTGCCATCAGTCCCTCTCTAATACACTGAAGACATACAACAACCTCTTTCATCACCTCCTCTCACTCCCACCTTGCTCTCATAAAGAAAGGTGGGGGCAAGGAGGAATTAGTAGTACAAATAAACAGGTAAACTCAACTGAAACAAAAAAACAGTGTAATAAAGCTCGTTTTTAGAGTAACTCAGTGTTCACTGTAGAAGAGAGCTACATGGACTTTTTCCATGGCAGAATCTCTCCATGAGTGCCTTTCCTGGGATTATTTGGGCCCTGTAACTAGCTGATGTCAGACTAGGACTCAAGCACTCCTCCTAAGGGTAAATGTCATGAGCAAAGACTTAAGCACTGAAAGAAACCAAATGAAACTAAACATATAAACGATGGCAGGGAGGGTAGCGAGGAGGAGTAAATGGTTCGGCTTCTTCTCTGTTCCAGCTGCAGTCATCATTCATGCCACTTTGTACTTAGAGAAGGTTTCAAGTTCTCAGCATTCATACAAATTTAGGGTTCCTCTATCAGACAAATTCTGGTCTTTTAAGAAATCAAGATGCAGTAATAAGTCATAAGCAGCATAAATACATGTGGTCTTGTGAGGAGGAAAGTCAAAAGAAGAGTGTCACGATACATCCAGTGTTTAAGAATTTACATATTTCTGCACAGTTCCAAAATATAACTATCAGCAAGCACCACTGGACCTGTACAGACTGGCAACAGGACTTTCCACATGGGTATTACATAGTGCTATCACATACAAAAGAATTACCATGGTACCATTAAGTGCTATGACACTATTAAGTCTACAGTACACAAACTCAGTGGTGCTTCAGGGAAATAGAAGGGAACAGGGAAACCTCTCCTCACTCACCAACCACTTTCCTCCTCTCCAACACTGAGCTCAAAGAGTGGTTGGAGCCTGTCCACAAGGGACTCCACTCCTTTTGTGGACACAGTAGCCCATCACATTAGAATCCCTCACCTCTTCCTTTCTGAGGACCCAACAAACCCACGTGCAATGCTATGCAATTCTTCTCTTCCATTTTGATGGAGGAAGGGGAAAATGGCATCACTGAGGGGAAGAAGAGTGAATCCAGTCTGCTCCCAGGCACATGCCACCCTACTGCTAGCAGAGGGAAGAGAAGCATGAAAGAAGGAGCCGAACGAAGAGTCACGATGGAGCTGTATGATGCATGAAGGGACACGCTGGGCATGCTTGACAGCCAAGTAATCAAAGTGGCATGGTTGCACCAGCATTCAATAATTTTGTCATTGTTTGGAATTATATTTGTTTAGAATTGCATTGCCATGATGTCTGCATTTCAACCATTGCTTATCCAAACCTCACTAATTCACCCAGTGCAGGCACTGGATCATTTCTGCAGACAAAAAGGCTCATACAGTCAGGGCCTGCAGCAACTCCAATTAATTCAGGCAGGGTGATGTATCTTGCAGGCCTGGGGTGTACACTGGGAAATGTTTGACAACACCAAGACATAAAAGGAGCCTGTGATTGGGACTATTTTTGATATGACAAGGTTTAGAATTTTAAAGGTAAATATGGCAGTAACCAAAAAGAATATGTCACTCCACTCATACATCTTCCATAGTAAACAGTTCCAGAAAAACACAAGAGGAAAGAGAACTAAAAAAAGTTAAATACTTGAAAATTGCAAAATAAATTTTATTTACCTTGCATTAGAACTATCCCAAATATTGTCACAAAAGTCAGCAACAAATCTCTTAGTGTTACATTATTGATATATTTCAGTCAGGCACTTGTTCCTCGAAAGATTTACGCATGCACTTAAAATGAAGCATGCAAGCAGTCCCACCAGGTACTGATGTAAGGTTCATGCCTTCACTAGAACAGTCTTTTTACAACAAGCTCTTTAGCATGCAATATTTGTGTTCACTTTGTGCATAAGGCAATTTTAAAATAACATATACAATCTCGGTAATACAGGTAACCAGTATGTGTCCAATGGATAAAAGCTCACACATGCACACAAAAAATCAATTACATTAGAAACGGAGAGATATTCCACGGTATTTAAAAATCAACTCCTGTATCATTATTACACAGTTCAGTACAAGTACTGAAATTTACTCACATGCTGTTAATAACAGATGAAGTTTAATGGTGTTCAACTGCTTCCATGCTAGGCCCACTGTTTTAAAGTTTTCTAGGCTTTGATTTACCTAACAAAGTTACTTGAGATTGGAATTTTCATTAATGCAATTTTTAGCTGTTTTGAATGTAGCTTAGTGGTTATGAAATACAAAATTTAAAAATATCATATATGCTAGTTCCCATTATAAACATAAATTTCCGACCTTAAGTTGAACAAAGTAGCACAACAGCAAAGGCAATATCAGCTACAAAAAAAGTCTCACAGAGAAGTACCTTAGAACTTCCCACTGAAAATACATTTATATTTTACCAAGCAGTTAAGACTTTAAAAAAATAGCAAATCACACTTTGCACATGCATGAGACAACAGCTATGCCCAGAACCCTGTAGCAGTATAGAGATCAAGGGTAACTGACACTCACTCAACACAAACATTTAATTTTGATGTAAAATACACACCAGGTGAGTGGCAAGGGGCATTAGCTAGACTATGTAACTTCTCTTTAGAACTATCTGGCTCAAGGGCAAAAAAACAACATTGTGATTGCATTGTCAAACACTCAAAATGAAGAAATAAGCATGACACACTACACAAAACATTAGTGCTTTGTACATGTATTGCCATAAAGATGTCACATATAGCCTGTTTTTCTGCACAATGCAGAAAAAGAAGCCAGTACCTAGGATGGTAATTTAGGTGCCAATAGGATAAAAATCAAGTGGAAAATCTCATCTGTGGTTTTTACTGGCAATTTGTGTAAATATATTTATAGTGGAGTTTTCCCAAAACACTTACAGAAAACTTTTTCAAAGTTTAAGAAAAGAAACTGACGTGAAATACACACTGTTTAAAATGTTGTGTAAGTTGCAAAATATTGAGTAATATACAATAAACAAATTAAAAGGGACTGTAATGCCCATTTCTTGATAGCTGAGTGCTTAACTATGCAGCCTTAACAGTATCCCGTTTGTATTTTCCTTTGGACAGACCAAATTCCCAGAGTCTGCCTAAAATGTGAACATTTGAAATCTTGAAAGCAAAGACCAATTACATTCAAGCCCAAAGACTCATATGCCCAAAAGGGTATAATTAAAAAATTAAAGGAAGCAGTCATGCAGGATACTGGCAAGGAAAAGGTACTGAAGGAATTTTAGAAAAAGCATTCAACTCACCAGTCCATTGTTTGGCTGAGGTGAAAAAGGCAAACATTACTGAGATGCATCAGTGAGGAAGTTAGAACACAAATCAAGGCCCGTGCCTGCAAGCACATGTGAATAACTTCAGGCCCAGAAGCATTTTCTGTCGCAAAGTTATTCATATGTGTGCTTGCAGAACCTAAGCTCAGATGTTACTGTTAGAGAACAAAGTGCGCTACTGACCTCAATAAAAACAGAAATTCACCGGTGTTTAACAGCAACTGTTTCAACTCAAGAAGACAAAAACACCTGGAGGTCTCACAAGGTAACGTAATAATTAATCCATTCTAGCTGCTCCCAGGTTGGGGGTAAGTCTCTCAAAACACACTGAAGCTTGCAAACAGAAGCCTTCCTTAGAAGCTATGAGGGCTGTACACCCTGTGGTACAAAGTGCTGTATCTGTCTTGCGATGCACCAAGGATGCTTGTGAAACTTGGATTAAGCCATTATTCTTTTTACTGGGTATCTCTCTGCCAAGCCTGACATCACCTGAAATGTATATTATTCAATTCAGTGTCTTAATTAAGTGTTGAGTCTTTCCAAGATATCCTCATGTAATTTTGGGAATATGAACTATGTTAACTAACCTAGGTAAAAGAAAAAGGACACCACACAAATGTGTAGAATGGAGCACACACGTCTACCTGATTAGACAAACACTAACTATATATACAGTGTTTTTAAAGTCTATGTGACTAATATGGATTTAAATGGATTGCAGGTTATGAACTACTGCTTGGAGAGGAAAAGATGAGTAAAAGGTTCATAAATTCAGTGAATGGAAAAGACTTTGGAGTCTTTAAACACCAATAGTTTGTGAAGATACTGATATGCTGTGCGTATGGACCACTGGGCAACCAAAAATTTAAAAAAGCTAGACAGGACAGCTAAGATTTACAAATAGTAAACACAAGATTTAGGGATGATTGTTTCATATACCCTAGCAATGAGGAATCACATATTGCTCAACTCATTAAAACAGCCTGCAGCTCAGATAATCGAAGTCCTTATTGAGGAAGGTGCTGACAGGAGCAGCTCTGTCATGGACCTGCTGAAATAAAGAAGGGTACAATTCTGGCCAGACTGAGTGCATGTGCTGCTCTCAGTTGTTTGAGGAAGCTTTGTTTTCTGATGTTACCTACACATGTTTCATCACACACTTCAAAAGGACACAGAGTAATTTATTTTTAAAGTCTCAGTATTCAAAAATGAAATGTAATGAAAATAAAGGGTTTTAAAACACCAACACTACATATCTGCCATTATATATGGCCTTGATCTAGCTAATGGCTAATTTATTTTTTCTGAGATGGAAGTTTATTACTAGGCAATTAATTAAAGTATTTCAATTAATTTATCCTTCTGATCACAAAAAGCCTCAACAGGAGGTATCAACCTGACAGGAGAGTACCCAGAAATGAAAATGGCTGGACATTATAACCAAATGTTAAAAGAGAAGGTAAAAACAGGTATATGGACAAAATGGGGGGGAAAAGCAAAAAGGGACTACTGTGCTAAGGTCTGCAAGCAGGAAAGGGCGAGCACCTGTGCCCACCCCGGGATCCGCCAGCCACTGTCTCGAGGACCCACTGCATCCTCTCCAAAAACGTGTGGATGCCTAACACCTGTGTGCGTTTATTTTTATGCATCTGTATATTGTGTAAGTAGGTACACGGCGGGGCTCTCACTGAGGCACTGCCAGGCCCAACATAGCTCGGCGGAGCCGCGGCCGTGCCGTGCCGTGCCGGGCCGGGTCGGGTCGGGTTGAGTCCCGGGTGCCCGACGCGGGTCAGTGCGGGGCCGAGCCGGCACGGACACGGGCACCGACAGGGACATGGGCACGGACACTGGCACCGACAGGGACACGGGCACCGACACAGGCACCGGCATGGGCACCGGCACGGGCACGGGGGCCGCGCAGTGTCATTCACGCCGCTGGTGCACGGCAGGCAGGGCGCAGGCCCGCTGCT
>JAOXXN010000395.1:24126666-24146416 GCA_026770055.1 Myrmophylax atrothorax
TTGTCTTTGAAAAGCACTCCAAAATAACTTCTGGGAAGTGTCTAGCCCTTTGGTCCTAGTTCTTTTTCAATCCATTTTGTCTTTGACCCATGCTGATGAGACAGGGGTGCTGTACTGCTAACCTCAGCATTGCAAAATGCGATTGTATTTCTTCTGATGCCAGAGCTAGCTTGTTTGGAGCAGGAATCTCTCTGCTTGTTACTATACTGTGTAAGAATAACCTTTACAGTGATATAAAAGAGACTAAATTCCGTGGGGTTATCAATAGGTAATTATTAGCTGTGTTCACTAATGAGGAACGGCTGTGATAGGCCCTTTTTAGGCACACGCTAGCCCTGCTGTCATCGCGTCCCGCGAGATGCCTGCAGCCATATAGCTGTGCTGTCCTAGTTTGGCTCGTTGCCTCCCTGGCCTCAAGAAGCCTCAGCTTCTGCTTTTTGCTATTTACAAGATGCCTTCTGCTTTCAAAGGTGCTCGGCCTAAGAAATGTCACACTGGTTTCAAAGCCTGATTCAGCTAGCCTTTTACATATAAAATCTTGAAGGCAATGGGAAAACAGTCTCCAGTGTGGCCAAAAGAATCCACATATGTAGTCCACTGAGGTCTGCAGAGGTCATTCAGGATCATGTCTCTATATAGGAGTGACGGAGCTTTTTATAAACTTCAAAAGAAAGAATGAAGGTTTTCACAAAAGCCCAGAAGCCACTTTCACTGTAAAATAACAAAAAGTTTATTTTATAGCTCACATCTTACTGGGCTTACTATTTTGGACATGAGGATGAAAATTACACAGTTCTTCCATTTTCCCTTTTTCTAGACTTACATTTGTTACAGTGTAGTAATCAGATCAGAGCCTTTTCTGTGTAAAGTGGTGAATATTCAAAGACCTACCACATGAAGTCCCAGTTCTGTAATCAGGCACACGGAGAGAGCTTCCCATGAGTCCAGAGGCCCACTTCAGCCAACAGAAACATCAAAAATAATTTTTAAAGGTGTAAGCTCAGAAACTGAGGCAGATTTACTTTGATGTTTTCCTCCCAGCAAAATGCACATATATTTTATGTTTTTTATATTAATCTCTTTAATTGTTAAGTTTTTTCATTATCTAAAATGTGCTGCAAAAGCTCCTAAGGTGCAACATGAGAGAAGTGATATGAAAATGTATTTTAATTCCTAATATAGACAGTTATAATTATGTGATTCTATGATACTTTTTTCCTTTCCTGATGTTTTCCAGAATGTGCTGTAAAAATAAAAACTTACCACTGTCTCCTGGCATGTGGTAACATGGTACTGGCTTTCTTTATTTTTCTTTTCCGGCCAATTCAAAGTCACTATTTTGAAAAATCAAAGTCTTTTTTATTTATCTTCCACTGGATCACTTTGTCCAGAATAAGTGTCCAATATCAACAAAGAAGAGACGTAGTAACTTAGCAAGTCCCTTTGTTCCCTCTGTGAAAAACGGCAGCCATACATCTTTGCTCCCACTGGCTGCATGGCTGTCAGACAGCAGCATACCAGCATTTTGGGAGTAACTTTCTCAAACGTGGTTTTAATTTATACAGACTAATTTATGTGTAACAGAGGACTCTTCTAATAAAGGAAGTAGAGCTTCTGAATAAACCAACATCCCCTCTCCTTCAGAAAGCTGGAAACAGGAGCTAGCAGAGGCCTTTTTTAATCAGTGTTTGCTTCTGGAAAACAGCAAAATGCTGAGTCTAACTGCTTGTTTTTATTGATATCTTCCTGCTGGCAATGTGTGGAAAATCATGTCATTTCAGAACTAGGTCATTTCAGGAACTTAAAAAATGTACATATGATAAGTAGCTTCAGAAAAGAAAACGTAAACTATGACCGGTGAGTGAAAGTTGAAATGGTATAAATCTTATACCTTTCCATATACATTACAGAAAGTTGTTACATACCATGTGATCCCTTCACAGATGAGACCTTTTTCTTCATCTTGAGTGCCTGGGAAGTCTAGTTCTAATGACTGTTCACTTTACTGAGATACCCTGAGACCAGAGATTTGGGTGGGTTAGTGCGATGCAGTACACGTGCCCATTCTCAAATACAGATGCCTGCCCCAAAGAACTTCCAGTTTCAAAAAGGGCTTAATTTGCTGTCATGGAGAGGGCTTGAAATTCAAACACTTGATTAAATCATTAGCAATTATACAGTAAGAGGTTTTGTAGTAATCGTAACATACAAATAAACCTCTAGGATTTAAGTATATGTTGTTTTTATTATACTCTACCTAGTTTACCATTATGTTTCCTTGTGACAGATTGTTTTCTTCCCTATGGAACACAGCCATTGCTAATATTTCCATTATGCTAATATTCTAAGGGCCAATTATTAATATTGACATCACAACCTATTTGAAAAAAGTACCATGCCATTCATTTTCCTAGAATGAGTTAATTTTTTTTTTAACCATTAGCATGTCAATTACTTGAGACTCCATAGATTACCCAGTTCCTGTGGATACTGCTGTCTGTCATAGCTGCTGAACACTGATTGCTATTCAAAAGCCTGTCATGCTGTAGAATATTTTAGCAAAACCAAAGTGGTTCGCTTCAGACACTCAAAACCCAGGAATTCAGATGGCCAACCCCAGTCTCCAAGAACTAAACAAACCACACAGCTAAGCTCAGATATGGAAAACCCTGCAAACCAAACATCCAACTTAGTACAAATAGTAAGCCAAAAAGTCTCCCAGATACAGAGCCAGGACAGCCAGCTGAGAGTGGCTATTGCTAAACAGGAGGGTGTGCAGGCAGGAGCTGCTTAAGCAAGCAAAAAGTAGGCAAGAGTATTAAAGCTAAAGCAGAGTTTAGCACAGCAGTGATGTAATCTGAATGACTTGCTCTGCAAAGTATTGCTCGTCAAGACGATACATCTTTTGCCCTGAGTGCTCATGAAGCAGGAGCTCTGCAGAGAAGTCAGGATGAGAGTAGCAAGAAGTCTCAGGCAGAGGCATCCCCCAAGCATATGCCAGGGTGATCGTGAATTGCTCCTCTTGGCTGCAGCACCAACAACTTCCGTCGACAATTAAGTTTACCAGTGTCCTTGTCTGCTTGGCCTGAAGCTGAGCTCGAGAATCATCTCACAGTGTTTTATGATATTGGTGGTCACCATCTGGGGCTAGAAAGCCTGGGGAGCAAATGAAGAGTGAGACAAGATGCTGCAGAGGAGGCCAAGGGAGGAGGCTAGAGAGGTGGATTAAGCGCTGCCTGTTACCTTGAAAAGCCTTGGAAGGGAATGGTTGCAAGGATTAAAAGTTAATGTGATTATTTTAACAAATTACAATTACACATTTGTGAGTAGAATAACAGGAGTAAATTCCAAGCAGGAATAACTATGAGGCTGTGAAACAATTTCCAATGAAAAATGGTTCCCGAAGGTCCCTTGTTAAGAGTTATTTTGAACTAATTTGGAGAAGTAAACAGGGAGGAAATGATGCACAAAATAATGAAAATAGTTTCTTACCTAGTAAAACAACTACCTAGAAAATAAAAACAAAACAAAGCCAACTTTAATTGTGTAGGAGTGGAAAGAAATATTCCAGTTTTAAGAATTTGTTTGTTTCAGAGGTCAATGTCTCTTTACATCAGGAGGATATTTGCAACATTTAGATTCCCATCCTTTCTTCAGATTAAACAGACCAGCAATGAGACATTTTACAAAATATGCTAATTTCCTAAACCCCACAGTATACATCTTTCCTTCTGACCAGCACATAACTTTTCGCTAATAATTCACATTAGCCCAACAAATGCACTACTTTCTCAGATCTTGAAAGACTCTTGAGGAGCCTCTTTTTTTTGACATGTGGCACTTGGTTTACCTTTTTGACAACTTGTATTTAATTGTTTAAGAAAAAAGGCAATAATCATGTCCAAGTTCCTTTAGAATTTCAGAAAAGGACCAGAATATTTCATGACAAATTCAGCACTTACCATTGTGTAATTTTAATTCCTAACACATCCTAGGGCTGTTATGTATTTAAAATTATTTCTAACGTAACATGAATTTTAACTGAGTAGAGTTCAACCAAAACTAATCTGCTATAGATTTCCTCTAATGCCTAGGAGCTACAAGTTTTTTAATATACTTCTCTAGCAGAACAGCTTGGTTAGCAGAGAAGCACCTTCAAGCCCCTTTCACCACTGAATAGCTGAGATCCAGAGACACCACAAGTAACATCACCAAAATATGTAAGTCATGTCTTCAAAAGCAGGTTATGCATCCAAAGAACAAACCTTGGGATTGTTTGGGCTGTCAGATCCTGCTGAAATAATTGGAAATTAGGCCTGAGAATATCTGAATATCATAGACTTGTTAAAGGAAAGTCACTTACAAGCCTGGAATGTGAAAAAACCAGGTGTCCAGTTCCCATAGTCAAACCATTGGGCCTTTCATTACCATTAATTTTCCTTATACAGTGCTAAAAGGACGTTTGCATGCTTTGGAATGACTTCATCACTTTTGCACTTCCTTATGCCTCTAAAGCAGCATTTTAAAAAAAAAATAAAAATTCAGGCCGGTATGTTCCTCCGGTGCCTCCAAGGTTAAGCTGTAGTTGAGCAGGAATTGGCAGGATTGCAGTCCCAGTCACAGGTACTTAAAACCTCCCTAAGTTCCATTTTAATCACATAAGCTCTTTTCTAGATCAAGGCTTAATGTGCAAATCCCTCTTGGAAATTTTATCCTAATATCCTGAGGTCATGAAGAAAACCTATGAGAGAAGGAATTGAAATTAGATCATGTTCTCAGATAATGCTTTGCCTCTCTGAGTATCCTTTCCCAAAAAGTTGCTTTGTATTGTAATATGCTAATGGTGATTTTTGGTGCTGTAAAATATATCAGAAAGTCACTAGGAAACTGCCCATTTTCAGAGCAAATGCAAGATCCCTTTAAAAAGGGGGTAAATATTTACATCCTTTTTTTTCTGTAGGTGGGGCAGGAAAATGCACATTTCCTGATCATATAGACCAGACTTACTTTGCATGAAAATCATGGTTAGCAGGTCAGATGGTATCAGGAGTGGAATTAGGATGTCTCAGCATGAGATATTCACTGTGACTCTTACAGAGCACAGTGGCGTCTGTGAATGAAGGGGAAGGTGAGAGGACTATCCGGAACTTGACAGCAATATTAAAACAGGTGATGACTTTCATGGTGCACATAGCAAGGAGAGCAACACTGTTCCCTCCCTGAATAGAAGGCATGGCTGAACACAGAGAATGGGCAAAGTCACTTGCCATAATTACAAAATATATTAGATGGGGTTTATGTCTCCTTTCATCTAAACTGAGGTAGCATTCTTAATACTATATGGTATGAATGCAGAAACTATATAGTTCTTCCTTCACTGTGGACACTATGCAGATAGCACTTTATGATTTTATGGATAAACAAATTGGAAAGAAAACCCTGTGTCTCTGATGTAAACTGTTCCTTCTCTAATTACCTCAATGAAAGGTGACAGTTACAATGCCTGAAGATTTTACTTTTCTTTCTACATAATCTGTTTATGAAAACAGCCACACTAAATCTGAGCAGTAGGAGCAGTTAGCCAGCCCACTTAACACCTAAACATTAGAATCAATTGCAACATTGTACCTACATAAAGCTGGCTCGTCTACTAGTTAAATTGAATGTGTTTCTAAAACTTACCATTTGATGCTGTATGTTCAGTTAATGAAGAAAATGTCATTATTGTATTTAAGTTTTGCCAAAACTTCATTAGGTTCAGATAAAAGCTGGTACCAAGTAATAAATTATATAAATGCAAAAAAATAGAAGGAAAAAAGAAAGTTGCAATAGTTTAGTTCAAACAAACAAGTGAAATAATTTATTTTCATATTCTTCATTGAGTAAAACTTTTTAAAGTTACTTTTAAATGTAGCCTGTGGATTTTAGACCTTTAATCTTTCCTACTCACATCCTTTTCTTTCCAGTCCTGTATATGAAGCTATAAACACTTTTATTAGAGAGGGGGGGAAAAGTAAAAAATTGTGCCGTTAAAGAGGCCTTTGCATGCTTGTTTACTCTCAGATCTCTGAAAAGCAGCTTTTAAAATAAAGCAGAAAAGATGGCTGTCTGACATGCAAGGAAGATTTATCATTCTTCAAATACATTTTAATGAATGTGAAGGGGTTTAAATCCTCCCTCTCTCTGACTGTACAGCTTGCTATTCCCTTTGAAAATAGTTTAATTTCTACTAGCATGCCAAAGCTGCTGAGACTCTGAGACTGCTAAAACGAGCAAACAAAAAAGGTCTAATTTTATAAGAAAATCTGTTCCAGTATCTTAATTTTGCTTTTATTAGTTGCTTATTGCTTGAGATCACAGGTTAATAGACTTGGGGACCAAAGCAAAGGCTCTCTGCTCCACGCTTCGCCTGCTATACTATTTGAAACTTCAAAAAGTTGCATGCTGAACACATCAAAGATTTGGTGGTTCTTTTTAATACAGTAAAGGTATATAAGAGAGCTTTTGTGTTTTCTCCCAAAAGTTAATAAGCATCCTGAACTTTTAACATAAAATCCTGACAATAATTTGGTTGGGCAAATTGAGTAAATCCCATGTTGTGACATGAAACAACCTCTTGTTCCCATCAGATGGAAGACAATATCATGGTATTTTAGGCATAGGAGTCTGCAAATATTGGAGCAGTTTATGCCCGTGGAAAGGTATCAGAAGGAAATACCATCAATAAAGAAAATCAGTGGATTAACTTCTTAATACACCTGGCTTTGTTGTTCCACTTTGCTTTCAGACGTGCAGCAGTTCATGCATTGTGCAGGCTGGCATCCCAAACAGTGCACACTGCTACCTGCAACATCAGACAGGGCAGGTAGAAATGGCAAAGAGTATCCTATTGCACTTCCTCAAGTTTGGTCGTGGCACTTTATTATCCAGCTGACATGACATGTCATCATTACACAGCACGTACATGGCTTGATAGAGCAAATGTGAAGAGTCTTTCCCGAGAGATTGAGAAAATGCCACAGCTCCATGTCTGCTGCTCCTCCACTCCTCCTCTCCTCCTCTCGGCAACTGCAGGTGTGGGTAGTTGAAAGCTTGAAAGCTGGTGAAAGACAGGGTGCATGTGGACAGGTTGTAGTGTAAAAGGAACAGAGGGAAATTATTAGAACTAGCAATGTGAGACAGCAGAGGTGCCTCTGCTTCAGCCTTTGCTTTTAGTTTGAGCGGGCAAAGTTAACAAATGCTTCATGACAAAGTTCACAGATGTTCTGAGCCTGACCTTCTCATAATACTCTGGTAATGCTAGACAGCTTTAAAATTATTTACTGCCTATACAGTGCATTAGAGCAAAATAGAACTGCCTTAGCACTGGATTTGGCACCTTAGGACCAAGCCAGGTGTCTAAGACCACAGGTACACAAATACACAGCAAAAAAATAGACTTCAGATAACTTGATGTGTTGGGTTCTGGAGAGAGTGACTATAGGAGAAGTCAAAGTGAGGAAATCTACCATTCAGCCTAAATAAAGCAGGGAAGGACGAGTAATTCATTCACTTGTTGTTTGATATTCCATAGATATTTCTCTGTTGAAAAATAAAACAGTTTAAAAATAAAACAGTTTTAAAATAAAACAGTTCATTCTTCACATGGGTTAGGCTGGCTTATTCAAAATTATAAGTAAACAATTTTCCACAAATATTTGGACAATAAGGAATAAATGAGATCGTATGGAAATGGAGCATCAGATTTACCAAGGCAGTCCATGTAAAACAGTTGGTCCATTTAGCGTTGGCTCCTCACACAGAGCATCAGCAGTCACTGTGTAGTTTTCTGTTCTGCAGGCATTTGCAAGCAAATATTTATATGAGAGCCTCTTGAAGTGTGAATGTATTACTGACAGTTCATTAAAAAAATAGAAACTACCTGAACTCTTGACAGTTGTTTTTTTTGAGTTAACTTTGCAGAATATTTTTAACCTCTGGCATCTTAACTGTCAATTAGTTTTTCATAATGTAAATAGCAAACAATGGAAGAAGGGCACAGCCCTAAGTTTCCACACAGGATGTATAAACCTGTTTATTCCCTGACCACTGACACTTCTATTTACCTACTAGGACTAATTAGTAATTGCAACCATGTACAATCACTCACATTTTCATGTAAGTCTTCACACTTGCAATGTGCAAACAGGTTTTCCTTAGCCCAGTGCTTACTCACGGAGACCTACAGCCACAGTCTTACTCCCAGAGGTATCCGGAGCTAAGTCAACAAAAATTAGTGTTTCTACTGACCCTCATTTAAATGATAGGACATCAGAGCCTGGAGAAAACAAAGAGGAGCAGCTGTAGCTCATGCAATGGAGGTGTGGAAGAGGAAAGGGCAGTGGAGGTTTGTGCACTGTGTGTGGGGCTGTCGTACCAGTCTGGGCTCTGAGCAGCATCTCTGACCAGTCCACCTTTTCTCTGTGATGTGCATTGATGGTTGCTGGGAAGCAAAGGGGATTCTACTTCAAAGCCATTTTTCAGAAGCTTGAGGAAATCTGAGGAAATCTGGACAGAAAATCCAGGCAAGGAAAAGTGACTAATAGTAAAATGGGATAAAAAAAGCAAAATACTAGAACAATGATGCATATTTCTGTGCCCTTATTATTTCCTGTCACTCTTATACCACAAGACTAGAAGGATATAATACATTGAACCAGTGTTACAAGCTTGTGTTTGAGCAAATGAACTAATACATTCTTTTAATTCCAACATGCACATTGCTAAGGCATTGCTGCAGAAATTCAGTGTGAGAAAGCAAAAGCTCTGCAAGAGGACAGAAGCAGCCCTTTCATGCCAACCTTGCTTTGGTATCCAAGAGTCTGGAGACCTTTAAAAAATATAAATGCTGAGTTTCCTATGTTCCCACTCATTTTTATATTTTTTTATAAACTCTTGTCTTGAAAGGAGCATCAGGCTGAGCTCTGCACTTAGAATTCCTGATCTCATACCTGGTCGGCCCAAACATCTCCCACGCAGGCCTCTCATCCCCCAGTGGATGTAATTTTCCACTATATTTTTTCTGGTCTCTTGTGCTTTCAATAGCTAAACGCAGATAATTTACCTGGATTTTTAGTTGTCCCATTAAAAGTGATTCAAATATGCTGCAGATGCTGAAATTTCCATTTTTGGGGAGGTTACCAAACATCCCTCCTGCTACTCTGAGCCAGGTAGAGGGTATATCCACCCCTCATCAGTAGGACTGTGGGCCATGGACCTTTTCCACTTCATATTTCTGCAAAATAAAGGGCCCTTCACACATGTTTGAGAAAATTTTTAATAAGTTGATGGGAAATGTGTTTTGTTTTTCCCTCAAAGAAGTTCAGTCTTGAATGTACTAAGACAACATTCACATTTCTTCTGAGTTTTAAGAGGGATAAAAGGCAGTATTTACAGCTTTTGCCATGAAGCCAGTAAAAGACATGAAGTAAATAAATAGTCTCTGGTGGGTGATGATGCCTGGATGGATTCAGTCCATGGATGGGGACAACCAACTAAACAGCTTCTTTACCACTGCCCTGTTTTGCTGGGAGCCAAAATCCATGTGGGAGGTTGTGTCCCAAGGTGAGCAAGAGCAGACAGGCAGAGTGTGAGGACAAGGTGCAACATCGCTGTGGAGGGGTCCTGGCTGTGTGCCTCTGACAGCATCCCCTGCCGGATCATTCACAGAGTGGCCTTGGCAGCAGACTCACAGGGGTTATTTAGGTACATTTCTGTCTGGAACAAAGATGTTATGGTGACAAAAACCAAACTTTGCTTTGGTAATGATGTAAAGAGGAAAAAGGAAAAAGCAGGACAAAATAGTAAATGTTGCTGTAGCAGAGGGATGAAATAGAGTGCAGAGTGCTCCACTTTGCATGGCAAAAGTCCTTCAAGCTTCTCAAAAAGCAAATAATCTCCTTTTTAGTTTCTTGTCCTGTAGTCTGAGCAAAAAAGGTATTTGTGCCTATTACCTTACATGATAGTGCACAACTCACCAATAAACCTGGGTCTGATTTGAAAATACTGTTGATGGGAGTTACAAAAGCATTCAGTTTTTGCCAGTGGTGTTCCCTTTTGATGCAAAGAGAATTTGAACTGTAATAAGAAGGACTCCCCTTTACTTCTGCAGAACTGTTAAACTGTTGTTGTTTTCCACATTTGTATATATATGTGTTATATTATATTCTGGTTTTAATTGTCTCCCTTCTGTATAAATACAAGAAGCTTCCCATTTCAATTTTAGTTTGGTTTTTCCCCCCAGTGGTTTTTTTCCCTCCCTCCTTTTCCCTTGGGGGGAGGCTCTGACTCTCTGTGTTAGACAGTTGGCATTTTGCCAGCTCAACCCAACACACATGGGTGGTTCAGGCAGGGAATTGGCAGAACAGGTGGATGCTGCACTTTTCAAGGACTTAAAGGCAGGTCAAACAAAATCGCTCTAAGCTTGTAAAACTGGTCAGTTCATGGGAAAGGGTGTGTTGATGTCTACATGGATGTTCCCTGTAACAAACACTGGCACGTGGTCCTAAGCCAAGCACCATTTCCCCCATGAAACACTCTCAGTGCAAAACCCCTGCACTCACACACATGGAGCTGTCATCTTCTGAGAGCCCCTTGGGAAGTTGCTTAGTGAGCCCAGACATTTGGAGTGGGGTTTGAGCCAGTGCTATTCACTTATTCCAGAAAGAGCCTCAAGACTTCTGAATGCCACATTTGTTGCTTCCTACAGTGGCTGGCAGTGGGTTACAACTGAATAAATGAACAGAATTATATTTGATGAAATATGATACAACTTCTCATCTCTGAATTGATATTTTGTCCTTCTGGGTGGGTTGGTGCATTTTTATATTCCCTGTACAGTGTTTAGATATTACATTGACAGACACTTTTGAAATATATCTAGCTAAATCACAGTTGGGATTCATGGCACTATGGTTCTGCTTAATGAAGTGCCAGTTTTCATCCTTCAGAGCCTATTGTTGAGACTAGCAGATTTTAAAAAAATTGGCTGCCACAAGAGCTACTGACCAGAAATTTTCTTCTGAAAAATTCCATTACCCTCAAACATCACCTTAAAAGTATCCTACTTACTTTGAAAAGTCTCCTGTCCTCTATTTGTATGTCCAGTTCGTGGGAACTAGGAAGTGGAAAAATAGAACTTGAGATAGACCTTTCTTTAAGATACCTCCTATGGCCCTAAAAGGTGGTGGCATGGGTCTGGGCTGAGAAGTATCTGTTGGAGAATCAAGGCTGCTCTGGAAATTAATCTCTTTTAAGATGATGCAACTGAGCTTTGAATTTCAGTGGCAGGCTGAAGGAGACAAGTGGCACCAAGATCCTTTGGATGACATGCTCAGAAACTTGCTTGGGGAGCAATGTCTGCATCTTCTTTGAAGTAAAGTTTTTCAGTTGCATTTCTGACTAATGATAACAGGAATTAACATCACCTGCTGCCATCAGCAGCAATCCTGAGCAATCATCAGGAGCAATCCTGAAAAGACTTGTTCAAACCTTGGTGAAGTATAGACACACATACCACTTATATATAGCAGATAATTTTTCTCCAGCAGCACTCTATGAGAGTCCATAGGAAAGGAAAAAGAGATGATTTCCCATTTTGGAAGCAAAGGGTGAATCATTTGAGGTAGGAAGGGTATCATTAACCACTTTGGGATATGTCCATGACTGTGTGTATGTAGCAAGTCACTTCACAGAGGCAAACAGTGGCAAACCAGGATCAGGAGGAAGAAAGAGGAAGAAAAAAGAAACTACTAGCTGTAATATGGACTCAAATTATTGTTTTCAAAATAATAAACCAGTGATCAATTCAGTACACAGGAGACAGAAGGATTTGGCACAGAGAAAAGAATAAATACTGACTTGTGGACATAAAGCCAGCTTCCAGCTTGCCTTCTGAGAAAAATCTTATGTAAACTGAGCTCAGCATCTACAGGACTTCAAGCTATTCTGGGGAAACCCAATCTTTCCCTGCACATACAAACCCTTTCTTTACTCAAACATCCAAAAATGCAGTCATCATGCTGTTTTCAGGGAAATGCGGTGCTGCTACTGTAGTAGCTAGCAAAACCTTTATCCCCTATGACACATCAGCTGCCTATACACTGTCTTTATGTTCTCATACATCTGAGTCAAATTAGCTAAATTGTAAAGTCATTTAGACCATGAGTCATCTATGCCTGTTTAACAAATCCCACAGTCAGGCAGTTGTGCGCATGGGCAATGGCAGAATGCCACTTCATTCCCACAAAGGGAAAAGCAGCTATTTTTAATATGTGTGAGATTAAAAACTCTGCATTGTAATTTTTGGTACCATTTATAAACTTATAAGTATCATGAGTGCAACTGTAAGAAAATAACCCATATTGAAGGAAATCTGTTTAAATAATTTGAAACTCTTCTAAAATAAATGTCTTCATGTATGTATACACAGGTATACTCAGACATATATAATAGAAATGTATGAATAAAAGCATAGCTACATCTCAGATTAAAGACATCTGTGGCAAAGGCTCTGGCTTCCTTCAAAGTCCTCAGTCACTTGGGAAAACATTTTTCAAATACTTCTTAGAATGTAGTAAAGGTGTTTTCTAAACCAAAGATACAGCTTTAAAAAGCCCATAAGGGCACAGCAAACAGGCGACTCATCCAAGTATATTTAATAGCCAAAGAGAATTGTCAGTTCACTGAGTCAGAGAGGTGGAGTGCTTTTTAAGGCCACCATTTCTCTTTCAGAGTCGATACAGCTGCGGTGAAATGTGTAACTCAAATGTGTTCCTGAAATATCCAGGAATGCAAAAACAGGAGGCTGGATGAGTAGCTGCAGTGTTTACTTGGGGCAGTGCTGAACTAAGCCAAGTCATGAGTGTATCAGCATGTGCTGTTTGCAACTGAGCATGTAGGCAGTTGAAACCTGCTGTAGTAAGCCCCAAGTAGAGCAGTGTCAGGCATTGAGGTCTCTCTGTTATTTAGAAGGTTGTAATTATGTTCTGCAAAAGATAACCAGCAAGAGAAATCTTAATAACCACTGAAAAGTGGGCTCTGTCTGACTATGAGTAGAAATACTGGGGTTTTCTCTCTTGGTGTGCGTACAAGCTACCACTGTCAGTGCAGCATCAGTGAGGGATTTTTTTCATGCACATGGTTAAATACAGGCTTAGGATGTCAGAGGTAGGGCACCCACTGGAGACTAGTGCTCTGCATCTCTCTTTTTCCTACTACTGCCATCTAGGGCAGGATTAACGTGCCTAAGCCTTGTGCCAGGGAAATGCCTTGAGGTAGCCAAGACATTTGCCTAAGACTAGGAAAACCATGTGGGAAATCTGCAGCAGGTTCCTAGTAGTAATTGTTGTCTTTACTGGGCCAAAGTGGCTCTTTGCAACAGAGGCAAGGGGGAATCGAGGACAGAAACCTAGTTTTGCAGACAGCTTACAGTGTGTTTGTTCCTATTCCTTGCAATACCACTCTCTAACTGCTTTCTGCTCTGCAGAACTCTGCAGCCAATACTACAGGCACGTCCCTTGACATCCCCCATCCCCTCTGCATCCCACAGTTCAAGACTTCAACCACTTCTTTCTGGTGGAGCCAAGTGGCCTGGCCAATGATGAGCAGAGTCCAGTCTTGCCCAAGAATGTGTCATCAGCTATTTGGGAAAAGAAGGGAGTTAATTTCTAGGGTTTATAGAGGTGAGGTGAGCTCTTCTGCAGATGACACTGATGTCATCTTGCAGCAGGTAACTATCAGTGGGAGAAAAAAATAAATAGATTTTTCAGACATAAATGCTGTTGGCACACAGGGATTCCAGTAAGAGACTCATGCTCTGTGGTGGCAGAAAGCCCTCTTGCTAGGGGTGGCAGGGGTCGTGGCACATCTGTGTGGTCAATCCAGAAGACAGGAGGCCTGAATTTCCTGCCTGTACCACAGACACTGAAGAAAAATGCTGTGTCTGGGAGCAAAGACTCGGTGTAAGGGTATGGAGACATAGGCTCTGGTATGCTGTCACAGGAGATGTGTGCTGGTGGGTGGAGTGGCTTCAGACAGGGACGCTCACAGACATAGGATCAGGAAACACGTGAAGGCTCAGTGTGCATGCGAGGATGCACAGTAGCATTAACCAGTGTGGATAATCTCTGCCTCCTGTGCCTCTGTCCATGTGAGGCTGCTTTTGTGATCTCTGCTAAGGTGACATGTAGCAGGGAACTAGATCCTTAACTGTGCTCTGGGGTTTCTAAACTGCATGGCTGCAGACAGAAGCCTCCTTCCCTCATAATCAGTGGTGCAGCCAGGTTTTTGGCTGCATGGAGTTTGGTGACTAAGCTCCTGTGTAAGCTTAGTCTAATGAGGTGCTGATTAGCTCATGCAAGCTGGGAAAGCCTGCAAGTTTGGATGGAAGTGGTGAATTCCCTGATAATAACCCTGAAGAAAATAAAAACCAGAGTAAAGTGCAGCAGCTGTTACCAGAGCAGTGAGAATGGAGATGCAAGCAGGTATCTGCCAAGGACAAATTCAGAATAATAACTAGCGAGTAGAGAGAATGCTCATCAGAGAAACAACTTGGAGATACAGATGAAATATGGTCTTTATGTAACATTTCTGCAGAATGAAACTTCTTTTAAAAATCCAAATTTATCACTGGGAGAATACCAGAACACACTTGCAAATTATGGGAATAAAATAATTCTCTTGGCATAGTAATGGATATATGTTTCTATAGTGACATATCTTATTTTGAAATAGCAATGCCCAAGTCCCCTGGCTACAAGAATGCTGTGATCTATGTGTGGTGCACTTGACAACACAAGTTCCTCTGTGTGGGAAGAACAGGTTTAAAACACTCCATTACATATGCCACCAGAGCTGTGCCTAACTGAGATATCCATTGGCAGCAGACATGTTGACATGTAGAAACTGCTTTCCCAGACATGTATGTTTTCTATCAGCAGCCCAAAAATGGAGCAACTAAACACCATCACATTAATACAGCATGAAGCTCAGTAAACAATTCCAAGATCACAGGGTGAGTTAGTATGCCTGTAAAATGTGGTTATCTCTGATACTGCCTGATCTCTAATGCAGAAGACCTTCATTCCCTAAAACTGCAACTCGAGAAGTTCACAAACAGTTAACAAAAGGATTGCTGTGGAATAAAAACAGAAAAATATCCCAAATCTGCATGGGCCTGATGTTCCATGCTGCTTTCCAGCTCCAACAGCTGCTTCAACAACTACTCCTGCTGATGCTGGAGGCAAGTATGGGAATCTGTGTATTAGAAGGTATTGTGATGCAAGGGAGTGTACTTTTGGTAGGACATCCTTTTGGAAGAGGTCAGCATGAGTTAGTTGGATAAAAGACTTTTTTCTGAATAAAACTTTTGAGAGCCTGTGTGGCCTGGAGTAATAGTGAAGAAATTCCAGGAATGATTTTTCACTAAAAGCAAAATCTCATATTATTCAAAGCCCAGGATCCACAAGAAGAAATATGTGACCCAGAAGATGGTATAAGCCATGTGAGATTGTAGCAGTTGTTCTGAATTATTTGACACTGGAGCTGGCACCCCGTTTAGGACCTGTATGGAAGTGCAGTAAAAAATGTAACAAGTCTCAAAGACATTGCTCTTGTTTATGTTGTGTCTTAATATGTGTACAGTGGTTACCAGACAAATAAAACTGATATAGTTTCAGCCTGAAGGAGTGTTTTTATTAGACATAGCACACGGCATTAGAACAGAAGTTAGTAGGGGGCAGGGAGAGCCAGGGGAGCAGGCAGGGAGCAGGCAGGGGAACAGGCAGGGAGCAGGCAGGGAGCAGGCAGGGGAACAGGCAGGACTCAGCACAGCCTTGCTGCAGGGACAGGAAGGTGCTGGCAGGTGCCACCAGACCCAGGGGTGGGATGCTCAGGCACCAGGACCTTTCATTTCAGCTCATCTTCTTGCTCTGCCTCAGCTTTGCTATTTCTGGGAGACGCCTGAATTAACTTTTAGTGACTTTGGAAAAAACGACAAGTTTTGCATCTGACCCCCTGAATTTCAAAGCTGCCTTTGCTGCCAGCCTGTCGGGCTTTCTCCCTGGGAAATGAGATCATTTGCAATGGAAATTGCTCCTGTACTTTTGCAGGGAACCGAATGGAATTAAATAATTTGTAATGAAATGTAGAAAAGTGCCCCGAAATTTCGTTTCATTTGCCTTTCATCATGGCTAGCCCATCCACATGCACATGCACAGCCAAGATTTTTAGGAGTGGCTGATGATTTGGGGATCACCAGCCTGGTTTTCTAAAATCCACTGAGCAGACACCCTTGGAAGAGTCCCCAGAGACACAGCTGGGACTTGCAAGGGCTTCCCTCTGAAGCCTGGAAGTCCTGGGTGCTGTGGATGCTCCACACACGGACACAGCTTTGTCTGGGGGTTTTGTTCCTCTCATTTTTAAGTGCCCAAGGTTCAGGTCCTGCATCCCAGAGCTCACTGCTGGGGCAGCCTGTCCCTGTGTGGACACAACCCCTTTCCCACACTGCTCACCCTCCTCCTCCCAGCCACAGAACCCACCCAATTCAGCTGTTTGCCAGCCAAGCTGACAAACTCGTTATTTCCTGGGGTTGCTTTTTATTTCCCCCCCCAAACCTCGGACATCTCTCTGCTTACAACCAGTCCTAAGATAAACCCAACTTCAAAGCAGCTTCTGTAATGAGCAGCAGGGCGTTAGAAACCCAACACCAGAGGAGCTGAGGCCAGGCTAAAACCAACGTGAAAAGAAGCACCATCCCTTTAAGGAGAGATAATGAAGGGAGAAGATGTTGCTTGGCATGTTTGCAGAGAATCACTAATTAAAACATCGCTTCTGTAAAGTCTGCTGATCCCATTGATTCTTCCCCCACACAGTTAATTTGCTGCTAGGAAGGCAAAGTCGCAAGGGTCCTCATTATAAAAATTTCACTGGCTGCAGCTAATGGTTGTAATTAATAGGTGCAATAAATTTCAAATGGGCAGCCAGGGTGTTCATTAGCTGTGGGCTGACTCAGCACCGCTGGCCTCACCAGTTCCTAAATAACCCATTTCCAAGCAGACAGAGGAGGAAGGGGCTCAGTGGCACAACTGGTGCATCTGTAATTCCCTGCCCAGGGCAGAGCTGAATAAATAATTCCCGGCAAGCCCCGGATTTGCCTCTTTTTGTCCCGATGGTGAATTGTCTGTGTAAACCTCCTCCAGCCCCAGGGCAGGGAAGGGGGGGAGCTTTTCCCAAAAGGTGACTGACCTGGATTTCACGTGGGACCAGCACTCAAGGAACTGAACCCTCTGATGCAAATGCCCAGTGATGGTATCACATCCTGGCATGGGCTGGGTCTGCCTGTTGAGGATGTGGTTTTTAATGCCCTGGTTTTTCTCTGGGCATCCTCAGCCGAGGCTGAGCTTTAAAATCCCCCAAGGTCCTGCTGAGCATCATTCCCTCTGTGGAAAGTCCCAGTGCTGCAGCCCCCAGTGTGCACCAACCCTCCTGGGCATGGGGGCTGCCAGAGCTTTGATTAAAAAATGCAATTTTTAAGTTCATTATCATCTGGCCGTAATTAAAATCTTAATGATTGGCACACTTTCCCCCAATTATCTCCTGGGACTGTCACTGGGGTGACCCAGGAGGAAGGTGGTGCTCCCTCAGAGCATCACCAGGGCTCCAGGAAGGCAAACCCATCCCAGGGCCTGGCAGGATTTGGGAGCTGGTGCTCTGTGGTTCCCTCGCCTAAAGTCAAAATCTCGGCTGCTGCCACGAGGGCCGTGCAGGGGCTGACTGGGCAGCACGGGGGCTGTGTCAGGGCATGAGGCTGCGATTGCCCTCCCTGCAGGGCACCACAGGACAAGCCTGAGCCTCTCCCAGCGCTGGGATATGGCAGCTCCACACCCAGCGAAGCCCGGACGGCGGATGCCTCACTCATTAATGGCAGTTATTATCTCTAATTAGCAGCTCGTCCTGCTCTGCACATCCACTCCTGGGAGCTCGGGAAGGACCAAGGAATGTTGGAGGGGTCTGGCTGCTCCAGCATTTGCCTTTGCCAGGTGTTTCTGGGCACAGAACTGCCCGGGAGTGCCCCGAGGGGCTCCTCGAGCTCGTTTCCTCAAACCAGGGCTGGGATGAACTGGGACTTTGATCGCTGCCTTTTTAAAAATAGCTGTGTGCCTCAATTCTCAGAGATGCTCCCAATATTCCAACTGGTCCAGCATTTTATTTAATGCCATGAATGTTTTACAACCCAGGGCAGCCGAGGGGGTCGGCTGTGCCCAGCCCTGGACGTGGGCAGCGATCAGAGCTGTGCTAATTGAAAGGTGACTGGACCTGCTACTGGGAGGTGGCTGCCAGACAGGCTGAGAGCTCACCTGGTGCTGGCAGCATCTCCTCTTCACACTGGACCTTTTCCAGGGGTCCCTGGCAGTGCCTTCTGCCCAGCAGGGCTTTCATGGCAACGCTTGTCCCGGGCGTGTCTGCCGCAGGCCCCTCTCAGGTGTCCCTGAGGACGGAGCAGACTGAAAACCACAGGGCAAATCTCTCTGCTGAAGCCCTTGTGCTGTGCCTGGGGGCACTGGGGCTGGCAAACAAGGGCGAGAGATTTGGCACAAAGTGCCCAGCCCTGGCTCCTGACCACCAGACAGCCAGGCCAAGGTGCCCACTCCGATTCCTCCCATCCCAGCTGCTCACCGGGAAGCACAGTGGGCTGTGCTCCCTCTGTTCCCCTCGTGCTTCATGCCTGCCTTGCTAAAGGAAAAATCAATAGCATGAAAGGTGTGAGGGCAGCTCTCAGGGGTGGAGGATCTCGCTGGCAGAGGGCAGACAGGCTGCCAATAATCCTGCTCGGGGCTGCTTTGCCCGACAGCCACCGAAACATTAACAGGGGCTCCTGTTTGTGGCTTCCTCATCCCTGGAACTGCTCAAGGGCAGGTTGGACAGGACTTGGGGCAACCTGGTCTAGTGGAAAGTCTCCCTACCCATGGCAGGGAGTGGAACAAGATGATGTTTAAGGTCCCTCCAACCAAATCATTCTATGAACAATTTTGGTGTCAGCGAGGACCATCCAGAAAGGATTTTCCTCATTACTTTCCCACTTCAACACTTTGAGTTGCAACAAAAATGGCAAAAATGGGACTCCTGGTGGATTTTTGGCTGACTTGCCCTGCTCTCCCCTCCTTGGCACCCTCACTTGGTGCTCCCCAGCCCGGTGGGGGCGGTGGGGCCAAGCCATGCGTGTCCCCCCTGCTCGGCGTGAATGGCTCAGGGCAGGCATTGTCAGGGGGGAATTTTCTGAATGAGCAAATCCTCATTAAAAAATAATTAAAACAGCCTGGCAAGATTGGCTTAATTCCTTTCATTTTGACTGATGGTGTTTAGTTTTGATGATTTATGTGGCACAGCCTTGCCAGCTCTCATGCTTTCACTGTTGGAGCTCATGGGATTTCATGATTTTCCTCCTTCCACACCTCCCTGAGTCATGGGATTACAGCTGAATCTCAGCTTTCAGGGGTTTTCAATGACTATTATTTTTAAAGATGCATTCCAGGCTGGTGAAATAAACTTTAAAGCCTGACACCTAATGACTCAAAGCTTAGGAAGTGAGAAAGGAAACAAAAAGAATGGAGGAATTGCTCGTTTCCTGCTTGGCAAAGTGGTTTGGAACCCCCCAGCACTGTCAGGTGGTCATGGAGGTGGAGGGGGCTGCACTGGTGGGGTCTGGGGTGGT
>JAOXXN010000395.1:24173068-24220173 GCA_026770055.1 Myrmophylax atrothorax
ATAAATAACAATTGGTAGCCAGAATGCGGGGGGGGGGGGGGAAGGGAGAGGACGACACCTTCTGCTTGGAAATTAACTTTTCCAGCTTCAAAAATTAGTTTCCAACCTGTAGCCCCTGGATGGTGGCTGCAGGAATGAAGTACAACCATGTGGGGAAGGATGGCTTATGTAGACTCTGGGAGGTTTTGGTGAGCCTTTGAAGCCCCAGTGAGAGTGACAGTGACTGGGGCTTCATGGGCTTGCCAGAACCTCACAGGGTTCATGTCCAGCCCTAAAAAACTCCTGTGCTGGTGCCATGGTTGCTCACTATACCCAATGTTTGGATAACAATCATGAACAGCCCTTCTCCAAAATTACACAAGAAAACAGCTGAGAAGTAAATACAAAAATCAATTACACTAATTAGCTGCCTTTACTGTCAACAAGGATGTTACAGAAATCAAATACGCATTGCTTATTAGTTTAATGTGTACTAGAGCTACTCTGTTAATAAGAGTGGGGTCTTGAATAAGTGCTCAAAACATTCACTACATATTTTCTGCTGTGTTATTACCCATTTTCACACTCATACATATGTTCTGGGTTTGTTGTGTGTCACACAAAATGGCAATTCGGTGGTGAAAAAATGAGAAATCATGACATTTCACATGTGTTTTCAGTAAAATAACAATTTTCCTCCTAAAGGGCCTCGGTTTTTTTCCTCAGAAATAGGGCTATTTACAATGAAAATGTTCCTGTTGTGGTGGAATAATGACACAAAGAAAGGCACCTGGCTGAATACTGCAAAGAGATGTTGAAACGCCTGTATTTCCAATGTTTTGAATGCCAGGTGAGGCGAATTGCAGACTCTAAAACACCAGCTGGATAACTGGTGCTTGCCATCATCAGAGCTGGCCCCAGCATAGCCTGTTCGCCCCAGGATTGTTCCTGATGAGTGCTGCCTGCAGTTATCATTCTGGTCAGACTATAAAAATAGAAACTATTTTGCAGGAACTTTTTGCTATGAGGAACAAATAAACTCTCTGCCCTGCAAAGAATAGCCATTTGGAAGAACTCAACTGATGGAGAGGAGGTAGTTTGCCCAGAGCGTATGTATCATTTCCTATCTAGATGCTGGCTTTATGCTAGTGCAAACAGCTGGAATTATGCACAGTATTTCATTGCAAGCATGTAAAGCAATAATGAACTTTATGGTTCTATAAAGATTTGCAAAATTATTCCCAGGTCTAAAGTTTAATTGTTTAATGTCACAAAATGACTTTGCAATAACTGAGCACTGTCGAGTGGCAGAAGTTAATCACTCGACTGAAGTGAATTAAGATTTTCTAAAGCTACATTTATCACTGTAATTTCAGGCTAATTTCATTTTCCATTCATAAAATATTATTTCAGTTTCTGTATCTCTATGAGCTGTAGAGAAGGAGCTTGCCTGTTTTAGAAAACATGCTTTTTGTCAAGCAATGCCAATGGTGGTGTACTTACTGATAACAGGAAGATGCTAAGCTTGTCTTGGCTCTGCATTCCACATGCCTCTGCACTTGAGAACACATGATCCTTAAGACTAGCTCTTTTAAGGCTCAGTGGGTCAAGTCTTCAGCATTCACTTTGCCTTACCTGTTCTGGTTTCCCAGCAAGAAACAAACACACCAACAACCTTCCTTGAAACAAGTTTGCCAGGATAGACTTATTTGCTTAAAGCAAATCCTGCTAGTCAAAATGCCTATTCCCAGTGGCTACTTAACTCCCAGGATAGGTGAGGGATGCCTTGGAACTTCTCTGATGGACTTTTGCTCTCAGGTACCCAGAACAGGATACAGTTGCTTTAATTTTACTCATCTGGAAGTAACCAGAAGTCACGTATAGTTGAAGAAAGTTGTCTAAGCAATGGCAATAGTCAGTGGAAAGAAATGAGTGTCTGTCTGGGATGTTTTATCCCAGTTATCTCCACTGGCTATAGTAGGAGCCCAGACAAGTACTAACCAAAACACCCCTCCCTGGCAGGCTGAAATTAACCCACAAACCTCACCTTTTCATCTCAGCTAGCACTCCTTGACAACCCACAGCTGCTCCAGACTGAATTAATTTTTCCCTCCACATAAGTCCTGTGAGGGCTTAATTCAGCTGATGTTCTCAGTGACTGGCAACAACATGCCCCATACCAGGGGCTGTCCTGAGGAGGCTGGCTCTTCATCCTATTCAAAGATATCATGGTCTCAACACTCATTCATTAAGTGAGGGAGTACGGTCAGGGCCTGCTCTGTCTGAAGGACACAAGAACTATCTCCCTGAGCCCAGAGTGAAGCCAATGGGTAGAGGACAGAGAGGCAGGAGTACCACACCTCTCTCAAATACACCTTGAGGCTCCTCTTTATATAGCCTGGCAGTGTCTGGCAGTTCACAGAATCACAGACTATTCTAAGTTGGAAGGGACCCACAAGGATCATCGAGTCCAACTCTTAAGTCAATGGCCCACATAGGGATTGAACCCATGACCTTGGCATTATTACAACCAAATTTTAACCAACTGAGCTAATCTCAGTTCCTAACCTTGTTTCAGGACTTCAAAGTAAAGAGTCACTGGGAAATACACATAATTCATGCCTAATTATAAACCACGGGAAGAAAAATGAATCCCAGCTTCCTAAGTCCAGAAACTCAGAGGGGGATGTTGGCTGCTCGAAGACTCTGCAGTTTCCCCACTGTCCTGAGTCAGGCAATTAGTTCTAGAGAGGGATGGGAATGTCACTCGCAGCATTCTCTCAAGCACTCACTCACCTGCATGTACAATCCCAGCTCATAGGGCTCGATGTCCACATCAGCACGCTCGTGCTGGTGGCAAAAGGAACTGGTATTCTTGAGCCAAGAATCCAGCATCCAATATACAAAGAATTAAACCATCTGGTGGATTGGCTCTATGTGCCCTTACATCTTTTCAAATTGTGAATTTTGACTTTTTTTTTTTTAAATGAATGCACTAAGTATTTCTCCAGAAAAGAATTACGCCACTGTCAGTCCAGTTCAAATCTCAGAACAAAGCACTGAACCCTCTCCTCACTTTTAGAAATGGCTGGACACTTGGTATCTCAACTATTTTTCTTCTAATGGCATTGATGGGCAAAGAAAGAAACAAAGCTGATTCCAACATCTCTGCGAAGTTTCCCAAGCACAGCAAAGTGTATTCAAATCAAAGTAGCTGATTTTATACTTATTATTATATTATCATAATAATTATCATTGTTATTATTATTTATGGATTATATACCATATAATCATGTAATAATAATAGTTTTGCTCAGAATAACTTTTCTATTATTTTTTATTTTATTTTTAATTTTTGAAATTAAGACATCTCCCACCACCAATTCCCTTCTCTGCTTCCCCTTGCATGATCCTTGTTACTGTGAAGGAGGTAAAAGGTACTACTTGCTGGTTTTCATTAGTAGTGAATATGAGTGTGGTTAGCCCATATCATGGTTTGTATATAGACAACAGTTTACACTCCCCCTCTACACAGAGCATGTACTCAGATGTTGTACACACATGTAACATGTTGTCCTGGCCCCAAATTGCTTCCAGGTTAGGTTGTCTCTTCAAGCCCATTTCCCCTATATTTTTCTCTCTTGCATTTTATTGGCCTGGTAGAAATTAGCCACAAATCTAACTTGGTTTTAGCGTCTTCTGCACTCGTTTGTTCCAATCTTTGTACACCCTGAACTCTTCCTCTCACATGCATACAATTTATTCCCACACATGGCAGGCATGCTTGCTCATGAATTATTTATATAGTTTTGGTAACTTCTGCTTTTCAAATTATAAAAGGAGAAAATGTTTTCAGTGTAGGAGTCATAATTAGGGAGAAATCCAGGCGGGCGAGTGTTCAAGAAGATGGTAAAATGCCCAAAGTTAAAAACAATACACTGCTTTCGAATGGCTGAGGAAACATTACAAGAGCCTTTCAAAATTACTTTCAGAAATACAGCCGAGTGGCTAAAAGTAGTAACTGATATCCAGCAATGACTAAAGAGGCTTTAATTTCCCTGGTTTTTCCTGAAGGTTGGACGGGATAAACTCATCCACTGTCTAGTATACCAATGGCAGTGTTGTCACCTACTTGCATGGAGGGAGAAGCTAACCCTTCCTCACTTGAGTTGAAATGGCACAGCTTTGCTGGCAAGAACAAAACTAATAACATATACTGCAGGGAAACACACTATATCACACAACTTCTGTGGTACTTTGATCTTTTATTGTGCTGAGAAATAGAGGTAGGCTGCAATTCACTTGCTGAACCAAGTGCACAAAGCAGGGAATTCAGTATCTGATAAAGATACCTCATTCAGGCAGAAATATGGTTAAGAGTTTGAAAAAATAATTTAATTTCAGATGTGTTTTGAAAACACATCAGTGTTTTCAGCACTGATGATGAAAGGCTATGCTAGTCCAGGGATGGAACGAGGGCTTCTTCTCCCCCAGGAACAGGGCAGCAGAGGGGGCAAGGCAGGACTGGGAGGTGACCCCAACTCTGGAGGCCTGATGTCCTCTACATGAGCATCTCTGAATCCTGTTGTTCAGAGACTGTCCAGCCTCTCAGTCCTATCTTTTAGGCTTAAACTTGACATTTCTCCACTTCATGGCTGATGCATACGAAGAAGTATTGAAATAGCATTAGGAAAGAGATTCTTCTGAACTTTCCAATGAAATTCAGTATGAATTAGTTGATAGTAAATGTGGTGATTGCAGCAAACTAAATCATTTTTCTATAAGTATAATCCAAAGAGAATTTACAGTCACTATGCTTTATTCACCAGGCTACACAAAAGAAACATCTATTAAAAATGAAGATCCCTAGTTAAAGATTTTCCTTTTTCCCTTGAAATGCTCTGACATTTTCTTTTTGCTATTCTGCAGCAGAATTATTTGAGCCTTAGTCTGGTACCTCAAGAAAGTCCGTGAGAACTACCAAGCCAGCATTTCCTTTGTAGCATTTCCCAGTCACTATTTTTTGCTCAAAAACTTCCAGTTTTTGAGGTTACCCATACTGATTTGCCTGTCCCAACCTAATCTTTGTAGCTTTCACAGAATGCAGTACTATGATGAACAGGTTTCTGTACTGATTATCAAAGTCTATTTTTCTGCAAAAAGCTGTCCTTCCTGTATTTGAAGATCCCTCTGACAAAAAGTGCCACCAAAAATATCTTAACATTTTGTTTCTTCCTATTGCTGATTTTGGAAGTTGTTGGATCCTTCAGCTTAAGTTGTGTACTCTCAAAGAAATCACCTAGGTGCAGAAAGTGTCAGCTCAAATAGTTTAAGCCTGGCAAAATTATAAAAGAGTGAAAACAGTCCTATAAAAGTTGAGGAATCCATTGGTTCACCAGCTGCCCATCCAAACTAGAACTTCCACTTATCTAAGGCAAAAATTTACAAGAATTCAGAAAAGAAACATTTTGTGCTGCTGAAGTTAATAGAAAAAGAGACTGGAGGCCTAACTCTAAAGAAAGGAAGAGTGAGGTTTAAGGGATTACAGGAGAAGGGAATTGATGCTGGAACAAAGCCTTCAGTCAGGGAGTTGCATCAGTTTTGAGGTGTTCAAAACAAGGCCAATACAAAAGGTTAGCATAACTGTTCCTTACTGGGGTCTGAACTAGATGACCTGAAATGTCTTTGCCAAAGCTATTATCAATGGTACTGTGATACCTTTGTAAGGCAGCTTTTGTACTCCAATAACTCAAAAATGGATGTTCTTTTTAGAATGACATTTCACAGCCTGTAAATCCTAAAATGGACTAATGGCTTTGACTTTTTGGAGTAGAAAGATTGGTCTGAAAAGTAAAGGTCTAGCTTGTGCTTGAAACTTTTGAACCTTTATTTGTTGGGCAAGAAATGACTCACACACTTTCCCTATCAATAATGATGGTTCAGAAGATGTCATTAAATTTGATAAGGTCAACAATTTATGAACAATCATTTAAGTAAATGGGCTCTGAGAGAAAGTCTTTGAGCCAGCCCCCATCATGGGTGGGCTGACATTAGGTAGACAGATGGAGTTCTTTGGAGACTCTGGAAATACTCAGATATTCTCTTACAGACAGATTTGAACTCAGAGGTACATCTTTTTATGGATTAGGGTATTTCTATGTGCATTTTTAATGGAGGCAAAAATATACAGATACAATTTGCTGGCTTGAAAGGGGACACTTCTCACTGCACAGAGAAAAAAAAGATGAGGGATGGTGAAAGTGAATGAGATTGTAACATCTAACACTACTTCTGTCTCTAGTGCTATAGCAGCTAATTTTGCCTTTGGCTGCATTTAAGATCAGCCTCAGGGCTGCTCTAATATATACCTCTTGAGATGACCCTTGAGTCTTTTTTACTCAGCAGTTCCCAGGATACTTCCACAACATGAAAACCTTCCAGAAAATATAGAATTGCTCAGTGTGTCAACCATCATCAAGTTGATGATGCTTTTCTCCCACAATTACATGATGTCAAATAAGGAGACAAATTTTAAATGCTAACAGTTCACATAAAGGTTGTAAAAAATGAGAGACATTAAAGAACAAGCAGGTGTGGGTCTAGTAAGATTCCTCAAAGGGTGGTTGGCCACAGTTCTTTAGCCCTGCATGGTGCAATGTGCACATACCATTTCAGCAGCAGCTAAACAGAGCCCCATCAAGTTCATGGTGGCATCTGGCCCAGAGCAAATAGCAGCTATACAAAATTCATGTGTATTTTTTGTACAGTTCCTTTGACCTGAATATATGCCTCGGAGAACTTCAGATGGAATTGAAAACTGTTTTCACTGTTAAGGTAGGCATACCACATGTAGCCTCTGTACCTAATCCTGCATTCCTCGTGCATTCCAGGCACCCACAAAGTCAATGAGAATTTGAGATGCAGAGTGAATACAGGGCCAGGCACAGCATTTGAATATTTTAAGGAATGTTCTTGGATTTTTACAGTTGATGTCATGTTTTCTACCCCATCAATATGGATTAACAATGGTCCAGAGCAGCAGGAACTCATTTCCTATTCATATATGCTAATTGCATGTTGCTGGATAGTAGGGATTTCTTCTGAAACTCAAAGTTTCTCTTTTTTTTTTTTGTTTGGTTTGGTTTGTTTGTTTTTTGGGGGGTTGTTTTGTTTTGTTTCTGGGGAGGGGGTGGCTTTTTGAGGAGGTTTTTTGTTTGTTTGGGTGTTTTTTAGCAAACGGAATACAGAAAGACTGTGACTATGAAATACAGAAGTGAAGAGAATTTAACACAAACACTGAAATATGTGGTACTCCTAAAAGTACTCCATACCTAAAAGAAGCAAGACCTAAAGTTCTTTCATATATACTTTCCATAGATGAAATCCATCCTTCCTTAATCTGAACCCCAGCTCACTTTGAGGTAAGTCTGTGGGATGGGTTGACCCTCCCTGGGCATCAGGTAACCACCAAAGCCACTCTATCATTCCCCTCCTCAGCTGGGCAAAGGAGAGACAACATGACAAAAGGCTTGTGGGCTGAGATCACTCAGCAGTTACTGTCATGGGCAAAACAGACTTGACTTGGGGAAATTAGTCTTCCTTACTACCAATCAAATCAGAATAGGATAATGAGAAATCAAATCAAATCTTGATACACCTTTCCCCACCCGTCCCTTCTTCCCAATCTTCACTTTACTCCCAAACTCTTTACCTTCTCCCCAGAAACACAGGGGAGACAAGGAATGGGGGTTGCGGTCAGTTCATCACATGCTATCTGGGCCACTCCTTTCTCTTCAGAATAATGATTCCTCACACTTCTCCCTTGCTCCAACTTGTGAACCCTCAATGTGGATACAGACCTTTCTTCAACATGATTCCTTCCCATGGACTGCAGTTTTCATTAATTGCTCCAGCATGAGGTACCTCCCACAGGGTACAGTCACTCAGGAATAGACTGTTCCAGCATGAGCCCCCCATGGGGTCACAATTCCTGACAGCACATCTGCTCCAGTGTGGGCTCCTTTCTCCCTGGGGCCACAGGGGCTGCCAGAAGCCTGCCCCAGTGTGGACTTTCCAAAGTGTCACAGCTTCCTCCGGGCGTCCACCTGCTCTGACCTGGGGTCCTCCATGGGCTCAGGTGGACAGCCTGTCTCACCATGGTCTGCACCATGGGCTGCAGGGGAATCTTCGCTCTGGTGCCTGCAGCACATCCTCCCTCTGATTTTCTAGCCTTGGTGTCTGCAGAGTTGGTTCTCTCACACTGTCTCACTCCTCTCTCTGGATGCTGTTGTCCAAGGTTTCTTTTCCCCCCTTTTTAAATATGTTATCCCTAAGGTGCTTCCACCATTGCTGATGGTCTCGGCCTTGGCCCGTGTTGGGTCCATCTTGGAGCTGGCATTGGCTTTATCAAACATAGAGGAAGCTTCTGATAGTTTCTCACAGAAGCCACTCCTGTCACCCTCTGCTACCAAAACCTTGCCACACAAAACCAATACAGTCTGTTAATCCTATAAATTATTTTTCATTTATGTTTCAATGTGTTATTGCAATTTTTGTAAGCTCTATTGAGGTAATTTGTTAATAGTTTCCTAGTTACATATCACCACACTGTCTGGCATCTTCAAACAACACAAGAATTAGTACAAACCCCACTTGCCATATGAGACAGAAGCGTATACAAAGTGTGTCTTTCTTTAGTAATGCCAGTTCTAGATTTAAAACACATTTATTTTGCAGAAAACTTCATCAAAACATATCCTATCTGTGCAGAGAAAGATGATTAAGTTTGAGATGCTTGTCCTTTATTTCTGCTAGTCTTGCTTCTCATGTGCTAGGCAGCATTGATTTCTGCTGGCTATGGTGCAAATTTTTTTGCTGATATTGTCTGTTGCTAAGAAAATGAGTGGGAGAAGGGTTGTTTCTGTTAGCGTAGGTCTTCAGCAATGATGTTCTAAAGGCTTTTAAAAGAGGGTGGTCAAATGCCAGAACAGGCTTCCTATAAAAGTGGTCAATGCCCCAATCCTATCAGTGTTAAGAGGCTTTTGGACAATGCCCTTAATAACAAGTTTTAATGTTTGGTCAGTCCTGAAGTAGTCAGACAGTTGGACCAAATGATCATTGTAGGTCTCTTCTTCAAATACTCTATACTATACTATACTATACTATACTATAATGTTTTTTTATTTCCTAATTTAAATATCTCCATCCAACCCATCTGCAGACTTAAAAACTGGAACTCCAGGGTTCTGCAGACACATCAGTGTATAATTATGGAATTTACATTTTCAGATAATGCACACAATAAACCTGCTTTTCTCTAGTAGTTACTAATGTCAGGTAGGAACATCTATCATAATTTTATAGGTCATCACATCATCATATGGGTATAGAATCTGCTTTTCACAAGCTCTTTGATTAGATTACTAGTATTAGATTATAGGGGCTTTGCTGATGTTAAAAGCCTATTTACTTATAATTATGAAAATAGTGCCAGAGCTAGCTACTACCTCTCACTCTTTCTCCGCATGCTCTGAGTTCAGGGCACATTCAAGTTATCTCTTCTTTCATGTGACATCTATCACATTTCTCTTGATGATCTGGTGTCATTCACAGAAGACGCTGGAAATTTGGCAGTGTCTCTCACCTGTGTGCATCCCACATGTGAAATAGAGCTTACAGGGATGGCAATTGGCTTCAGAGTTCCCAGTATATTTAAAGGCAGGCAGGGCGCTTTGTTTTGAAAGGCACCAGATGGGCTGGGAAGAAACCTATCCTCCTGCTTCCCCATAGCTGTGGCAAGCTGCAGCTCACCCGAGTTGTGGCTGGGACACCCCGACTCCTCTGCCACATCCTGCCTCCCTGCTGAAGGTAGTAGGGACAGTGCCATGGGCACTGGCCAGGCTCCTGCATGTGCGGGAAATCTGCAATGCTGGAAAAATCCCCAGCAGAAAACTGCCATGTATCTTCTGCTTGTGCAATTTACAAAGTGATGCTGGCATAGGAATCAAAGCAGGGTAGAAGGTCTGTCACAACCTCTGATTTTTAAACTGGAAGAACTGGAGGGAAAAGACCTTTTTAATATACATTTTGGCTTCTAGATAAAATGAAGGGAGGAGGACAGAGTTTAAAAAGAAGGAAATATGTTTATCTCCTGCATGAGAAACATCTCTTAGTACAGCAACATGGAGAACAATATTACTTTTGTAGTCTGATAAATAATCAAAACAACAATTGCTAGGACAATTGGACTTTGAAGCAAGAATGAGATAAGAATGCCAAATCTAGCAAGCAGCTCAATAGCACCAGTACCTGGTTATGGCTCTGTCTGCAAATGAGCCTCTGTGTCTCTCTATCTGCATCTATAGCATTTATATCTAATCCTGGCAATTTGTATTGCACATACTGCATTTCCCTAGATTTAATGTAACTTCACTTGTAACTTCTGAGAAATTATTAGGTGTGATTTTCAAAAAATATCAAACTTCTACAGTGAAGTTCACTTGACTGAGAGCAATATAGCTGTGGATCAGGCACATCAGAAAATCATATCCAGGAATAACAGCACATTTTTGAAGATGCAGAGTGTATATTTTATTGACATAATAGTGCCTCTCAGTCTAATTTTTTTCACAAACAGTTGGTAGATAAGTTTCATATCATGCCTAAGATGTACATATTTATTATATTCAAGCTGCAGAATGGTAATCCAGAGAAAAGCAAATGGTTTTTTTCCTTCTCCAACACCTCATTTTCCTTTGCCTTTACTCTGTTCGATCAGTTCCAATCTTATGGCAAATGACATTTCCTGTATCAAATATCTGCAACTTCCACTCTCTCGTTAGTGACCATTTAACTTGTTTTGATATCACCAGACCCATCTGCTGAAAGACTTGTCCACAGCCCTGTTTTCCTCTGGCTCTCCATCCTTTCATTCAGTGTTGCTCTTTCAGGGTTTAATTCAGACCATGTAGTCTCTTCCTCCCTCCATGCCAGCAGAATTAACAGTCCTCTGTCAGCATCCAAACAGAAATACTGATCTTATCCTCCAGATTCATTCTGGTGAATGCAGTGCTCCCTAAACACAGCATTGTTAAATACTTGTGTATCTGGAGTGTAAATCCTCCAGCTTTAAATTAGCTAAAGCCCACAAAAATTTTTGGGATAAGAGTACAGCATTGCTGATTTCAGTTGCAAACATTTCAAGTCAAAACATTTATATAAAAAATACAAAATACCTTCAAAGGCACCTAAATCTCCCTGGAAGTCTGGAAGACTCAGAGACATATGTCTTGTCTTTTCTATTCCTTGCCCAGATCTCTGTTAGTCTTTTACAGTTTGGAGGAAAGAAAATACATTCCCAGTTCTATTATAAGAACATTTTGGCAGAGGACTTCTTCCATTTTTCTCATGGAATTTTGAAGTTAGTTTGTGTGTGTGCATGTATAAGATTACATTTAAGATTTAGTTGGTCTTCAGCTACCAGAAGTTTTGAGCTGCACACAGATGCTCCTAGGGGTGGATCCCACAGTCTCACATGGTATCACTCTGAGTCAAGAGGGTCTGCCGACGCCAACCCTGAGCACTCCTCTGCTCCTCTGAGGGGCAGGAGTCCTTTTTCTCTCTTGTGGCAGGAGGACACTGTTGCTCTGCTTTGTGCTCACCACAGACTTTTGTAATATTAGGGAAAAGCGCATGTTTCTGCTGGATGGGCTTGTAAGTCTTGCCCTCTGGCCAGAAAGAAAAGTGTGGCCTTGCAAAAGACCTCTTCTATTCTATGCTATCTGGAGGGAAACCTTCCTTTGCTGCAATGTCTAGTGAATCCAAAAGCTTGGAGGATATTTCATAGGAGGAAATACCCAGAAACAGAAAATTAAGTATGCTACAGCCATCTCCTCGTCTTTTCTGACTCTCTACATCATTTAAAGCCAGTGGCTGCAAATCATATTAACAGCTACTGAAGAATGGTTGGCACAGGCTGGGATGACTCCCTGCTGTTCCCTCTGGGGGAATTTTTCTCAAGTCTTCAGAGTTGGTCGATAGGTCGAACAATTACTGGACGGCGTACCTTCCCTCTTAAACCAATGAAACGCCTATGAAAGAAGTAGCTTGTCCTCCTTCTCAGGTGGGTGGCTGGGAAGTAATGTGACTGATTCCTTCAGTGAAGGCCAACACACTTAAAGCACTTCAGCTCAGCAGTGCTAATGCTACATCAGACTTTTCCATTCAGCATTTGGTATCTTGGGCATGGATGTCTCTCAGTGATTGTCTGAACTACAACGAACTCTGACCTTCTGAAATTAAAACAGCTTCATGAAGCAGACAGGAGTCTAGAGCCTTCAGCCTTGGAGGCTGAACTGTGACAAGGCAACACCCCCAACCCACAGTGGGGACAGAAGAAATGACATGTCCCTCTGCAGCTGCTCATGCAGGTAGACTACCTACCTCTAGTTCTCCTCTGGAGGTTCAGTGTGTGGAAGGTAGTCTTTATGGAAGTCTGAAACTGTCAGATAAGTAATTGACAATGACCTTCAGTTTCTGAAAGACCCTCAGGCACCTTTTATTCCTTGGAAACAACAGTTTCACCTAGCTATTTAAGAGAAAATTAGGAATTACTTTTGGAGAAGAGATGTTTTCTCAACTCTTCCTTCCATTAAAGAAATAGTTATGAATACCCTAGACAAAGACAGTAGCACCAGAAGAAGCTTGCTGCTTCTGTTGGGTTATTTTCATTCATCTGACAACAAAAAGCTACAGTGATTCAGTAAAAATAGCTTTTCTTATAAAAATGTCCAATTTTCCCCAAAGGATATTTACATCCCCAGACCAGTCATCCAGTCCAGAATACAATTTTAGCAAATTATTACACTTACCTCTATTTTAAAATGCTAATCCTTAGTTGACTTCGATGGAGTCCTACACAAAGGAAAGGGTCCATTCATGGAAAACTAATTGTAAGAAAGGAACCCTAAAGTAAAAATACCACACCTGCTGTCTGAGTATAGAGTTGCATAAATAAAGTTTTCAAAACAGGTTTTGTGGAACATCAGGACTAGATTTTCGGGTAATGGTTATCCATCCCCAACATCAGCTGGAATTTCTTGTTCCTGAGACTTCTGGAAAGTAGAGCTTTCATACTTTGTTTTACACATCACACATTTAAGAATTGTGTTCTGGGGAAGCTGCATGTTTCCTATAAAATGGAAAAAATCTAAAGCAATTTTTATTTTACTACAATATCTGTCAAAAAAACCCCTGTGTTAAGTCTTTCTTCTCCAAATAGCCAAGTTAAGGTTTGCACCCGAAGTTTGGCATCTTAAGTTTAATGTAGTCAAAATGTACAAGAAAACTTGCACATAATTTAGTAGTCTAATGCATTTGTTTAAAAAGGAAGAGAAGGTTTAATTGAGCATACAAGCATGTCAACTTGTCACTCCTGGAGCAGGTAGTGTCTGCAACTGGGGCTGCTAAATGTTGCTGTAGCTGTTTGAATAAATCCTGAATTTTGGGGGGAAAGGGGCTGATCCATTTTTCTGACACCTGGAGATCCAATAAATAATGGAGGACATTTGGGATGTGCAAAGGATTCAAGCCTGGGGAGAGGTTTGGTGAAATAATGAAGTTCTATGCCTTTGATTTCTTGATACTAGAAGTTACTGGCTTATTAGAATATGGTTAAGAGAAAGACCAGCTTGGTGTTTCAGCTTTGGCCCAGATGATGGAATTGGCTTTCTGCAGTTTGACTCCTTGTGGGGTCATGGTTAACCTGAGGGCAATAATTTCCACAGAGTTCCAACCAAGCAGGACTGGTTGCAAAAATCAGAGCCTCAGTTGTTAAAAACTGAGGTTCAGAAGCACTCATCAGACAAAGCACAGCATTTGGATGAAGAAAGCGAGGGTTTTGGTGGAGGATTTGGATTTGGTGATAATACAGCTGAATACCTAAAACAGTGTATTATACTTGTCAACATAATTGCAGTTGTTTGTCTGATGATCCTATTAAGTGTTACAATTTCTTTTCCTCTGTTGTTTTTTTTTGTTTATTTGTTTTAGGTAATTTTGGAGTGTGTTTCTTAAGTACTTATATATGGATTTTAAAGGAAATAGCTAAGAGAAATTATTATCTAAGTACCATTTTGAGGAGGCTTTTTAGACTGTAAGCAGCTATGATGATAGCCTTATACCTTCCTCCTACCTGTTTATAAACACCAAGGGTTCATACTGGTAATTGCGAAAGGAAGAGAGGTACATGGTCTCAGGAAAGCAACGCGCATTTCTCAGAAAATCATGTAACACAGACTGTTGTCCATAGCACAATAGTTGTTCAGTCTAAAAAACCTGGGGTTCTGGGGCTACCTGTAGTGAAAAACCAGCTAGACTAAATCACCAGAGGAAAGAAGCATGAAAATTCTGGAAGAGATGTGTTTGTGTTCTGGGGTTTTCAGTATAAGCCAGTAGCAGAGCTGGAAAGAGAACAGAGTATTCTGGCAGCAGTACTTCATCTAGCAGGCTGCTGCCCTTCCTGTCTGCTTCCTTGTTGGCATATTTCTAGTTTGCTTATGGACATAGTATCCCAGTGCTAGCCAAACCAAACTTCTGGAGTGCCCTTTGTCCCGGAGATGACCTACTTTCCAGCTCTGTGGCACCAGCATGGACTCACCAGACATCTCAAGCTCCAGCAACCCTAAGGGCAGCAGTAGCCCCAAAGATGATGAGTATAGAGGAAGTTCCATGGACCTGTCCCTGATCCCTGCCTCCAGGAGGGCTGGAGCTGCTCTCCTGGGGGTGCAAATGCAGCAGGAGCGAGAGCCCAGGCTGCACCCTGCAAACCCCTCCTCAAGAGACAGCCATGAAGGAGCAACCTTCTGCTGCCATGGAGACCTAAGGTGCTCAGTGTCTGGGAGTATCCAGAAGGGTCTGATATTATTATCCCCAAACAGCAAATCATTAGGAGATTTGTGTGTCAGACTGAACCCTTGGGAGGTACATTGAAAATACACAGGATATTACACACGATCAGCAAAAATCAGTTAGCTTGCAAACCCCATCTAGACTGGGATTTTCGTCTCTGTTAAGACATTTGCATATTTTTGAATACAATCACAAAACAGCACACTAGTAGCTTTACTGTCAAATAAATACCTTGTAAGTATAAGGATTTCTTTCTCCTCATCATCACCACTCCATTTATCTTTTGCTTAAATCCTTCTTCTCCCAGAAATAATATAAATCAAGCCTCTGGGGCCTATTTATATAATAGGGATTTATGTCATTTCAAGACAAATGGCATTTTCTAAGTTTCAGGGAAGCACCTGTATTAATTGTATTTCCTGCTCATGTGTTGCTTTTGTTTGCAGTAAAAGAATTCATCTCAGGTGAGTTAACCTTGCTTTTAGAGAGGGCACCTGCAGTTATCTTAGTGCTTATTTTAAATGAAAACATGTTGAGCCTTTAACACGCTGAAATAAAGAGGTGCTGAAAAGAGGGTATGCCAATAGGATTAGGAGCTTTTCTCACCACTTGTATTATCAGGATGGAGAATTGAGTCATGCTAAATTACAGGGAGAAGAGATATTCCCAGAAATTCCACAGATTGGAGATTGACTTGCTCCTTCAGTAAACCTGTAGATAGGAGGGGCATCCTGTGCTCAGTCAGATTAGGAAAAAAAAAAAAAAGAAAAGAAGAAAAGAAGAAGAGAAAAAGACACCTCCCTTTTAGCCTTAGGCATCTATAATTGACGAAGATTTTTCTGCTTGTGATTTGATCCATCCAAACCCTGTTAGAGGCACTTGCCCCCAACCGAGACCAAGGCTGAGGTGAATAAGAATTAGGTGACTCACTCATATGTACTATACATGCATTCACATCTATTAGGATAAATGACATGTCATTCAATTTAAGCACAGGCAACTGGAGATTGTCATATTTTGAAAATGACAACTGTTATTTATTTATTGAGAATATTTATACAGGTTCTTCCTAGGTACAGAGAATGCATTTTTCAGCAGCTCCTGCGACACCAGTGAATCAGGTGATTACACAAAGACCAGAAAGGCAGTTCCACAAGTTGGAAAACAAAGCCAGTGGGCTACTGATCACCAGATCTGGGCCAGTGGAGCTAAAATAGTGCAAAGTAATTAGTAATTTTCTGTGGTCATTTTTAAAAGTGCTCATCATGATTCTCTGACCCCTGCTGTAATAAGGAGGTGCTGAAGAAAACACTGTTACATGCAGCAGACAATGGGATTTAGCCCAGTTTTTAGAATTGGGAAATTAAGAAAAAAAACAGTCAAATGCTGGTTTCCTGGATTCAAGGGCAGGGAGGAGATGGGAAGGAGAGGCATGCCTTCTCCCATCCTCATCACACTGTATCCTCCTCCCTCCAACAAGGCTGACATGGTGCATCTCAGGGCACATGCTGTAGACTGGAGGGTTTGACCTTCTTATCCCTGTTTAGATCAGGGCTTTCTGTATCTAACCCTACTAGCAGGCTGTGAACTGTTTGTTTAAAAAAACCCACGTAATTGTTAGCACTGTTCTAATAAGCACAGATTGAAATTATTTCTATCAACACATTATCTTTTTATTTAGTACAGGTTTGTTTATTAAATAAGTAGGTAGGTAGGTAGAGGGGTAGCTAAGTAGCTAGATAGATAAAAAAGAAAATCCACATGGTCATAAAGAAATAACATTTATAAAGTGGCTATTGGTTTCCTACTCTTCTATTAGTAGAAAGTAGGACTATCTTTTATATCTATGTCCAATCTTTGGGTTGGACCCAGCTCTAAATAATCACTACAGCTTAGTGGAACTCCCTCCAAAGTGGACACAAGAAGCCAAGTTTAGTATTGTGGGGTTTTTTTGTCAAATCTGAATGTCTCTCTATTCATTTTCTAAGACATTTACCTTTCTTCAGAGAATCTAGTCAGTAAGAAGATCATATTTTCAAATCTCAGATTTTTTGTCTTCTCCATTGTATATTATTTGGAAATCTTCCTTTTCTTTCCATAAATCTGGATCCTTTGCTGAGCATGTTAAATGGGAAGCTAAAGCTTACCACATAAGTACAGCTACTACCCAATTTTGCATCTGATGGTTCAATTACACAGTGATATGATTTGTTTCACATTAGAAGTCCACATTCACTACTACCTTTGTCTTGTTTGGTCTTTTTAGCACTATACACTTTAGATACACTTGAGAGAAAGGCGCTGTAGCAGTGTAAATCACTAAGTGCACTCAAATGGGAGCCAAGGCTGATCATCTGTTTGGAGAAGAAATTGAGCATTTATTTGTAGCACAAACCACTTTTCTCCACTGAAAGGGTACCATCAAAGTGCAGAGACCAATATTTTTGGTTGTGTGTTGGCTGAAGCTTGCAACCCAAATAAATATCCTATGCTTCATTGAATTGTAGAATCACCGAAAGACTTGGTTGGGAAGGGACCTTAAACATCTTCTAGTTCCAAATTCCGCCCCCGTAGGCAAGGGTGCCACCCCCATTAGATAAGGTTGCTCAAATCCCCATCCAACCTGTCCTTGAACATTTCCATGCTTCTGAAACTCGAAATAAAAGGTGCAGCCCCTCTGAAAACTAGTTATAAGTTGGAACAACTGTAATCAAAAGTGCCTCTTGAGACAGTGCCCAGCCTTGAAACATTGGTTTGTCTGTCTTAGTGCTTGACATTACTGATTTTCCTGAGGACTTTTTTTGCAAGGGACGAGGGGACGAGCAATTAAAACAGCTACAGGTGGGATTTGAAGAATTTTTTTAATTTGTTTATTTTTTTCCAAGTCATCTTGAAAAAATTCTGTTCTTCAACAGGAAAGAAGTAATTGAGATCCAGAGAATTTCAATCCACCCAAAGTGAGGTGTTTCTGAAGTTGCAGGCAGGTATTTTTATCCAAGGAGAAAAATTAGTTGCATTAATTAAACATTCAAAGTTACATTTTATTTCAGAAAATGAAAAGAGTTTACAGAGGGAAAGTCCCATCAGGTTTGGCTTTCTGAATTTTCCCCTCCCTGTATTATGGCCAGGCGGCGGGGAGGGCAGTGTACTGAAAAATTCCCTTGAATTTACAAACACTTTCCTTTGCCTAACACTGTTTGTGAAGGAATATAATGAACACCTGAAATATCTCATTAGTCACCTCTGCAAAAGGGGCTGTGGGAATGGGTGCAGGGATTTAAGTCCCTTTTTTCTCATTTTGCCCCACAGCCGGAGTCTTTGTGTCCCTCAGACATGGTAACCCTCACTCATGCTCTGTCTTTGCACAACAACCTCTGAGCAACAAGAGGAGGCCAGTCATGTGGCTGACTTTTCTCTCCCATCCATTTCCCATGGACCTTGCAGTGCACAAGCCATCTACATGAGGAGCTACAGGATACACTTAAATTGCATTCTTGGCTCACACCCACAGCTGATTTGCCTTCCTCAAAACATGCCATGAGGTACCATCTTGCAGCAGCAGAAAATATGTCCTGGTAAACTTTGTCCTTGATGGATGTAGGAAGTAAGCAACCTCACTCAGGCACAAGCGAAGCAAAAATGGAAGGAAAGTGGAATATGGCCTGTTGTCTGTGCCCCTTTGGCCTGCCAGAGACATTCAGGGAAGCTCTGTGAGTGTACTGTCCAGGAAAACTGCAGCAGAAAAGAGCTTTTCTTGCTGTTTCCAAGGTTTTAGCAAGGATACTGCAATTTGTAACAGTGGCAATATGAAAATGTTGGAAATGAACCAATAAATGCTACTGCAGAGATGCTTCTAAACTGCCTAGTTAATTGTGGAGCTGGTAGAAGTTATGCAGATTGTTAAAGAGATAGTTCAATTACTTGCAGTACTTACTGCAGATCACTAGCCTTAAATTACAAATAATCAACTCACTTACAAATATTAATTGCATCAACAAAGGTGTTCCAGTTGATGCAAGAGCCTCATCTAGAGAGTGTATGTTTGTAAGAGCCACTTACCTATGAAGTTGAACTGCAGTTCCCTGCCCTGTCCTTCATGTTTTGCTTACTTATGACACCTGATCATTGCACCTTTTTCCAGGGATGTACTCTCTGGTGGCAGAGGAATGGATACCATTTCACCAGGTGATGGAAAAGTGCATACACCATTTATAAGGTTTAAAATGATGGACGGTGTCTGTCTCAGAACTTGTGCTTCAGAAAGAAGTTGCATTAGTGGAAACTTTTGGAAGATCAGGTGTTAAAATCTTCTGTACAACTCTTGAAGAGTAATTACCTTTAACAAGGAGGGGATGCCTCAGGAGGCATTTCAGGATGTCCTTTCAGAAAGTACTTTTCCTATTAGGAGGTTTTGAGGAATATTTGTTAGTATCTGGGGAAGCCTGTTACTGTTTTATTCTGTTATGAGCAATGCTTGAACAAAAATATACTTTTTGATATTATTAATTTCTCAATAATTCCCAGTGTCTGCTGTCCAGGTCATAAACTGCATTCCATGCCCAAATAAACCCCAGAATCCTTACAAATTAGTCATGCCCCTAGCATTGGCATAGTTGTCTGGATATTAAATTCTGCCCTTCCTACTTATGGCTTTGTGATGTGATCACCTTAGTATCATCCAATTGTGATAATATTGTGTGTCAATGATGTTTTAGATAATGTCATGTGTCAATCATATTTAATCATTGGAGAAGACAGACAAACATTTTACTTTCATACACATAATCTATGTAAACAAAGAAGTGGAAGAATCAGGAAAAATATATAAAACATATGCAGTAAAACATTTCTTCACAGAAAATTATTTGTATGAGATTTGGAGCTTCTTCTAGTAAGTCTTGCTGTGGTCTTTCTGTAGATCTTGTAGTAAAATCTATAATACAGTCAATTAAAGAGTTTATCAGAAACATCATAGCTGGGAGTCCTTCAAATCACAGCTGATCTTAAAAAGTCCTGTTTGGCACAAAGCAACCACCTGTCAATATTTCAATTACTGCACTACCTGCCTGATCACACTTCAATTGTTTTCCAATAATTATTATAATCATCCACTGCAAGGGCAACTACCTGTTTCAAGGTTTTAGGTGAGAGGCAAAGAACTGAAAAAAAAAAAAAACAAACCAAGAAACAAAACCCGCCCAGTCATTTGTACAGATCTTCCCTCAGGGCAGCTCCTTATTTGAACAGCTGCTGGCAAGGCACAAATCAATCTCAGAGCTAAGCCAAGCCTGGATGGTATGATGCATCCTGATTTCTCAGGGTGGAAAGGGGGGTGTTGTTGTTGTTCGTCCTAATTTGAGTCCTGCACATGACCAGCCGCTTTCCCTACTGGAAATAATTTCTCTAAATTAAAGGTTGCTGCAGTGTTTCAAGCCTGTCAAAGAGCTCTCGTTGGACAGGCTCCTTCAAAGAAAAAAAAAAAGAGTCAGTGTCTCAAATCTTAGACTCTGGAGCCAGGTTTCACTTGATGAAAGAACTGAAAAATCTTTTGCCAGTGAGGATATATTTTTTGTTAGATTTCATGGGAAGAAAAGATTTCAGGTTTGTTTTTATTTTACGGGACTAAGTTACTTGGATCTATTGTTATTTATGTGGCTTTGTTTTCAAGGGAAAAAAATCCCCAACTGAAAATCACAACCCACTCTACTAACATTGCAAACTTCTGAAAATGCTCAAGCTGCAGTGGAAGATAGTGCAAGGTAACCTAGAAATGCTGAATATGTCTCATTATGGTCTCTTACTATTTTGCAACGATTTCATGCCAGTCTCAGTTCATTAAACACGTTTCTTTGAGCTGCTGTGAGTTTTGAAGTGATGTTATAAATATTACTAGGAACAAAATTCTGAAAATCTATTGAAATCTATTAGGATTTCAATGGAGCCAGAAATTCACATCTGAGGATAAAAATCCTGTGGGACAATAATGTGGATATTATTATGCCATTCAACCCTGGTAATAATAATAACAATTTTTATGCAGAGAGAAGCCAGTGAGATTGTGAAGTTATTAATAAATAATACTGCCTGACAACAGAGAAGAAAAATGGCACACCCTGGGATGGGAGGAAGGCAGAAATGGTGACTTACATTCTACAGTTTCTGCCCCAAATCTAGCAACTGGAGAAAGGGAGATGGGCACCATTACTGATAGCATGGGGAACACTTCAGCTCAATGTGCAGCTACAGCCCCAAAAGCAAACATCCACTTCGCTATGTAAGGAAGAGCACACTCCGTTATACAGAGTGTGCAGCAAAGCCTTTGCAGAAACCAGTAGAGAGCCCTGTCAGCAAAGCTGGACAAAGCTCTTCTTCCTCCCAACTCAGAAGAGCAGCGGATCCTGCCGGCTGAGGGACACCTGAGGAGCCAGGCTGTCAAAAACTCCTCTGCAGAGAGAACAGGAAAACGGCGTCAGTTTTCAATAAGAGACAAAAAGAGGAGCCATGAGAAAAGTATCTAAGAGAAGAATGAATGTATGAGAGAAATTACAGTGAAAAAGTATCCTGTCTCCATCTGATAATAACAGAAAAAGAAAACTTTAAATTTTGTTAGTAAAGGGGATTATTGAACTAGAAAATGCAGAAATGCTTATTCCACACAATGTGCAGTCTGCAGAGCTCCCTGCTCTATTACCAGGTCCCCAGGATGTTATGATACTTAGATTTATATGGATATAAAACACATCCAAAATAACAACAAGAGAGAATGATAAACATAAAGAGAAAACAGATCTCTTGGAGGAGAAATCAGGTCAACAGATAATTAGCAGAGCAGAGGAGTTGTAATGCAATGGAGTTCTTCCCAGAAGCCTGTGCAAACCCCACCTGGCAGAGCAGCAGCTCTCCTGCCCAGGGTGAGCCGCCTGCCTGCTCTGGCCTGGAGGATGACCAGGGACCGTGCTTTGGGACAGCAACAGCACTCCTCTTGCCTCTAACCTCTCCTCCAGCTTCTGAATCCCACCATCTCCCTCCTGGCTGTTGCTGAAATACTCATGGTGTTTCCATCATCTCTTTCTACCTCCAACCTTCATTGTCCCAGTGAAAGATCACATTGACTGTTGGTGAGATTAGGGATGAGCTTGGTGCATTTCCTGGAATTCTCTCCTATGACGACCTTTTCTCTTTGCAATATCCACTTTACCCTGAGACATAGTAGTAGAATTCTTCAATTGGTCTTTATCCCCTCTACCCAGAGCTCAGCCTATTTCTTTAGCTTGAGTGTTGGCAACATGAATGCCTTTCTCCACTTTTCCACTATTTGTATCACACCCCTCTGCTACAGAAATGCATAAAGTGATTGTGTTTTGTTGTTTGACTACAGCCCTTCATGAGTTACAAGTATTTAAAATCTGTTGCTCTGTCCTTGATATTTGGGAGATGAGTTGTGAGGCCTGTGGTTAGATGTGTGTATTGCCCAACAAGGTCAAAGGAGAAATGGCTGTCCCAGTTTTCTGAGAACTCTGAGCCAAAAACAATTAATCCACTGACCACAAAAAGTACTTTTTGGAAACTTGTCGCCTGTACAGAGGATGGCTGGGAGCAGGCCACCACTGCCAGTAATTTTAACACACACCGCTTGAAGTAGTCCTGTGCATGTCAGCTACTGGTGTATGACTGGCTCCTGGATTTTACAAAATGCTCTCCTTTGTGTCTTTTACGGGATTAGGCAAAAAACATTGGCAGTAGTGACAGGATATTACTTTTAAAAAGCTATGCATGAATATCTATCTAGAAACATATGTAATTGTTGAGGTCAGGAGCTTTGAGGTGACAGACTTTTACAGAGCTGACTATAGGAAAAACACTTTCAATCCAAGTTCTGTTGGCAGTGCACAAACAGCATATGATAGTCTATAAACTTTTCATTTGCTCAGTTTATGTGGTTGGGGGTTTTTAATGCATATATTTGAAAAAAATACAATTATATCAGTGCTGTATTTATATCAGTTGACATGTGAAATCCAAGTTTCCTTACCTAAATTGTGTAATTTTGTGAAGTGGTGCATTTAGCAGAAGTTGTTTAGGGTTATATCATTAATTTGTGAAGTTAAACCGCATCTCATGGTAAATAGGTTCCAACCCTTGTTGATTTGCAGCCTACAAATAGGCCATCAAGATGATTTACCATAATCCATTTGTCATTTATCATAATAGCTTATAATTCACTCCTATTGCTGTCATTTTCCTCCTGTCATGTTGCACTTCTTCACCTGACCTCTGCTCATCTACTTGTTGCCTGCTCCAAGGCATTTTAAAGTTTGCCTCTGCTTTTCCTTTGCTCATTTGAGCTCCTGCTAAGCGACACTGCTCTGTTGAGCCATCCTTAGATTGTTCCTTCTATGATCGCTCCAAATTGCCTCATATTTTGTGCTAGTTCTGGTTTAAAATTAGGCAGCTACTCAAGTGCTTTGCTGAACTTGGGTGTCCTTCATGTAATTCAGTTTAATCTTTTCCCTGCCTTGCAGGCTCCCCTCACTGCATTGCGGTGATTAGTATTGTTCTCCTCTGACACAAGCTCTGCCAGCAGTGTCAATTTTGCAGTTACATTTCCTGTTGAACTGATGAGAAAAGGTCATTAACTTGTTGTCTGTGGGCTATTCCCAGCTGCCAATGAACTGCTCCCCACAAACCAAGGGTCAAGAGTTGCCCTAATACACAGCTGATAAGCCCCTACTCCAGCAGCTGCAATCTCCATACTTGTAGCACACCATTAAGCACAAATGTACACCTGGCAACAGGATAATGACACGGAGTCACCACTGCAGTTTCCATCAAGATGAGGTTTCAAGGACTCAAACTAATAGCTATTGCAAAAGCTATCAAAATGATATTAAAAGACACAGTATAGCTCTTTCATCCAAGGATACCTGCGCCCAAGCTGGGCACTTTCCACTAATGCTGCTTCACTCTCCAAGGTTTCCACCTTTAATGCCACCCATCTCTCCTACGGCTTTGATTTCTTTTTTCATCTTTCCCTCTATTCCAGTTCTTCCAGAGCTTACACACACTTTCTCTATTCCTGCACCCTTTGCAATAAAAATCCAGATTTCTGTCACTATCTCTTGACTTCTTCTCATCCTCCCTGTACACCACAGACCCTCCATCACTGTCCATTAACCTTGGGAGCCCTCTGACCACCACCACTGCTCTTTGCAAATGCAGAGAGAGCATTGCTCTTTCTATGTCCTGCCCTGTTGATCAAAGGAGCCTCTTGTCCAGCCGGTGGTCCTTGCTGCCCCAGACAAGGAGCTCCTGTCCTGCTGGGGGTGAGCAGGGGCCAAATGTCTATGCCTACAACTAAATCACTTTGCTCACTATTAAGGGCAAGCTAATTTTCGTGTATAGTAGAGTCACCAAGATGCTCTGTAAGTGGTTCCTATAGCAACAGTATCCAGGTGAAAACTCCTGCAAGAGCTCCCCTTCCCCCTTTCCTCTCCCCACCTCTCCTTTCTTTGCAGTGGTTTTTCATGGCAGGGGGTGAGCAAAAGGGATGATAACCAGGATGATTTAACTGCCTCAGTTGCCCACACAGAACACAGACCCAGTGCCATCACTAGGAATGTGTGCCCACATGATCTCTTGGGCAGCTTGCTGGCCAGTGTGGTGTCAGTGACCATAAATGATTGATATGTATGGACTGAGGAAACACCTTCATTTTATGGAAAGAGGATATCAGATAATTTTTCAGGCATTGCAAAGGTGTTTATCTGACATCTTTTCTATTGTACTTATCATCCAGGTCCTGCTCTGTGCTCAGCAGCCCTGACATAAAAATTGCCACCTCCTTACACAGCAAAATTATAATACAGTGCTAAGCAAGGGAGTTAAAAGGTATCCTGGGTTCAAGAAAGGAAATTCTACAGGGTAAGTTGCTACCGCATCCAAAAAGGTAAAATACAGATATCACCTCCAGGCTGTGAGGGCAGGACAAGCCTGTGCCTGCGTGGAGACCTTCACCCAGGACTTATTCAGCCCTAATGATGGGGGGAATGGCCACACACTGTGGTCCCCTTTTGGGTCTGCTGTCCCCATCTTACCATGTGTGGATAGAAAGGACTCTGAGTTATCCTGAGTACAACCAGCAAAACTGAGTAGGTAAGTGTAGACCAGCATCCTCAGCCCTTTATCTAAGCTAGCTGGCTTTGCCTAAGAGATGCTTAAGGTGTGCCCAAGCCCTTTCTTTGGCATCATAGTTTCAGGAAAAACATCCAACAATGTGGTATGGTAACAAACAGGTATTTGGATGGGGACACCATCAACAGAAAAGTGGATTTCCCAGCCACGTTCCATGGTTGCAGGAAATCTTGTAGGTGATAACATAGCTTAGGCAGTGCTGAGTTCAGCTTGGACAAAATTAGAAGCAAGAAGGGGATAACCCATAGGTTATCACACATCTCCTTTGCCGGTGTCTTTGCACAAGTTATTTGACCTCAAGCTTTTATCTCCAGCCATAAGGGTTGTTATAAAATAGCAAGACCTGTAGGACCTGTAAGTAGAATAGATTGTTTTCACGGTCACAACAAAGATATGAAAATTGACAACACTGAATTTGGTTACGTAGCTGATCATGTCCTGATCAAACCAATTAAAAATATCCTATTCGTATCAGGGAGTTTCCACAAGTCCAGAAATTGCTATTTTTCTGCTAGGAATTGTACCAGGTGTGTGATAGTTGCAATATAGCAGCAAAAAATCACAAGAAGCTACAAAACCCACCTATTTCAGTGTCATGTCCCATATTCAGATCTGAAGTTTCTGAGTGATTAGAACTCTGTCATCCTTGGTACATGCGGCTCACAGTGGCTATTTGATATTGGCAAATTACTGACATGGTCATATCCTCTGAGTAGTTGCTGAAAACTGCTAGCAGCCCCACAACCAGTGCTCAGGGTCAGATTTCCCCTTCCCTGCCCCACTAGTTAGGATACAAGTACAGCTGTGCAGTGCCTTATCCTGATGCATCAGATGCAGAACCTTTCTTACTTCTTGCTGTAAGCCTACACCTGCTCACACAGCCACAAGGGATACCCAAAATGTGGCTGTGGCAAAGGTGCTAGGACAAAGGTGCCAGCAGATATCCAGTGTGATGGTGGTTAACCGTAGAAAGGCTCTGTCTCCTCTGCAGTGCCACTCTGTAAGCTAGCCAGCCTTTACAGCCAGAGAAGGGTCTTCTGAAGATATGTGCTACTGCTGTGTACTCAAACCATACAGCCAGGCCATGGATTAGCTGATTAATCCACAATGAAGAGAAAGAGACTCTGTGTTAACATACTTATCACTTAGCTCTCAAAGGGAGAAGGATGGATTCTGCTTTTCTACTCAGGGATCCTTTCTCAGGTGCCAGTAAAGAACCTCCTCTAACCTTTTGCAATGTTAAGTAGACCATGCTGGCCTGATGCACTGTATGGGATCACAGGATAATTTAGGACATGAGAGATCTCAGAAGGTCTTGATCCAGCCTCCAGCTAATAGCAAAATCAGCTGTGAGATCAGATGAGGTTACTCAGAGCTTTAACCAACCCAGATTTTTAACCTCTCCTGGGATGGAAACTGCACAGACTCTGTGGGAAACCTGCTCCAATGTTGATTGAACTTCTTTGTCAAGGACTGTGAAGGGTCAATCTATTGACATTTTAGGAACTCTGGAACCTTCACATTCTGTGGTGGAGTGCATTCAGTGAGATGTCTTGTGGAAGGAGAGGACCAAGAAGAGACCAAGGAAAGGATGTCTGAAACTACCTTAAAATCAATGGCAGTGGGTCCTATCTCTTTGAATCTGAATAAGCAAACAAACAAACAAACCCAGATACCTTTCCTTTGGACTCCTAAAGCCTAAATTCATAGTTTGCCATTGCATCCCTGACATGCAGAGTCTGCCTGCTTCTGCTTGCAAGAGAAAACAAGGAGTGATTTTTCCTCTTGACTTAGAAAACTGCAAGAGAAAAAATCTTGATCAGAATCTGCAGAACATGTAAGGGAATTATTGAATGATCTTTAAAAGTAGCTAAAAATAACTTCAAGTCTCCACTGATCTGATCTGTGCTGTCAGCTCTCCCCAGAGACTGCCACCCTTGGGGTAATTGAGATATGTCATGCATTGTTTGATATGCTGTGGAACAGGAGAAGCAGTCCAGCCAATGAGGACTGAGAAGCAAAAGCAAAAGCAAAAGGCAGGGTTCTGTGATTTTTTTAAGGAACCCAAAAATAAAAGCCAGAAAAATTATTCTGAAAATACTTGGAGACCTGTGAAGAAATGCCGCCTGGCATCTCCAGCCTTTCTTCTGTTGCACTCCTTTCTACTATGCTTCATTGTGTGCACTGACAGTGTGTCTGCTGCCTGTCTCATTGCTTCAAATTAATTTTTAATGTAAAAGATGTTGCAGCAAGGGAAACACCATGATGAACCCATTCCTGTCACAAAGTGAGGGACAGGTCTCCAAGTAAGTATGTTTTTACGAGCCATATTTGGTAGACTCACACTATAGCTGAGTAGTAGAGTTAGTAGAGCCATACTATGCCTGTAGAGCCCTGACACCAGACACAATCCAAGTAAAACCAAGAAGAAATCTTCAAGTGCAGCAAGAATAACGAGACAGCACTGCACAGATGGTCTGGGACTCTCATTTTGTTATAACTGTAACACTGAATATCCCAGACCTGTGGTGATCTTCATGTGAGCAAAAAGCTTCATGACTGGTGTGACCCAAAAGGAGCCAGCACAACCTCATCCTACTTGTCACCAGGCTCTGCACTCTGACTCTTGCCAAAACTTGTCCCTTGGGAAGAAGTGCCCTTTTGGCAATGATGTATCTAGCTAGACCCCCCCCCCAGCTCTCTGCCAAGGTAGGAATACATGGCTGCACGTGGGAATTGTCAGGGTGGGAAGGTTAGAAGCTTTCTGCCTAGAAAAATATACCAACACATTTACTATTTATGTCGGACTAGCAAAGGGAGGGCTGGTGCAAGGTGTGAAGGGAGCTCTCGGGAAATAGAAAACAGCAGGAGAGCTGGATTTTCTTTGCTACGCTATGCAAATAAAGCAAGTGAACATGACTCTGACACTGAGCTGATAAATCTGACTCTCATTTCTCAAGAAGGCTCCTTTTTACCTACCTAACAATATATACATGCATTACAGTGGAGACAAATTACTTTCTACAAATTAAAATCCTGCTGATTCATTTTTATAATTTACCTGCCTCCTCGCCACCAACATATGATTGACAATTGAATAATGCCTAGAGATGTGCAAATAAATGCAAATAAAACATGTCAAAAAATCCCAAAATCAAGGAATTGGAATTTTTTTTCACATGCAGCAGCCAAGCTGATGCCACCAGGTTCATTCCACACTGCAGTGGTCAGTGACAAACACTGCATTGCAAGAAGAAGGAATAACCTTAGCCTTGGAAAACTGTGTGCCTGTGAGAGGAGCAATGCTTGGATTCAGCCACTCTGGAAGCCTGCCACAGCTTAGGGAAAATGTGTGTGAAATGGCTGGAATCAAAAAAGAGCCTTTAATGAACCTCGGCTTTTCAACACATGTTTTTGGCTTTGGAGCTGAGTAACTTTATCGACTCTGAAGAATATACATAATCGTTTCGACACGGAGGAAGCAGAGAGTGAGAAATTACCATAAGTATAGCCAAACATTTGCTATTTCTGAGTGGTTGGCTGTGAACTTTTCCTAAGCTGCTGGAACTGATCAGGGAGATGTTTTCTGCCCGGTGCAGACCTTGTGTTTGTGTTTGCTCAGTATGCTGGGAACAAAAGTCCTGTTGACTTTCCAGCCACGGTGCTGGAGATTCCTGCATCACCACAAGACAGCTTCATGTTCACAAAGGGCACATCATCATGGTTTCTCACTGAGCTGTTGCATTTGCTGGCCCTCGCTCAGTACTGGTAGATCAGTAGGTTTTTTGTTTTTTTAGTTTCCAAGTATCTTTTAACACTGTTGCAATATTCTTCATTCAGCTCTCTTCAGTCAAATCTGCCTACTCTGAGTTGAGAGTTTTTATTCTGCTGCATACCTGTGCAACAACATCTGCTGACAGTGGAAAAACTGGAGAGACAGGGGCTGAAATAGCTGCTTCGGCCACTAGCCATCACTCCTGATTCATGAGTGAGCACTGAGCAAATGACTCAAAATTCCTCTTTGATTTCACTTCCCACCAGGGGAAACTGCCGTTGCATCAACTATACACATCAGCTTTCCATCAGGCCTGGCTTTCAGCCAGCATCACAGTCACTGCTCCAGGGGTCCAAAGGCTGGCCTGCCTGGGGATGCTGGAATTTCACACCCTGAACTCATGTTGATGGCAGGGCCCATTGCAGCAGCAACTCAGACAAGGGGTTGGCTCAGCAGCATAGCACCACCTTCATGGGAGATGGTGGGACATGTAAGTGCATGTCGCTGTGGAGGGAGGATGTGTTTACAGTTTTGGAATTTCAGCTTGGAGGTTCAAATGTTAGCTAATCATTCTGAATGAATCTGGTTTTGGAAAACTCAGTGATACTCCTCTGAGTGAAATGTCCAAGTATTGCCACAGGATTGTGTGAGGAGGGCTGGTCTCCAGACCTTGGTGGCTCAAGCATGAAACTGTGGATCGTGACTATAAAGTGACAGGACAGGATAAAAGTTATTTAGCTAGGTGTTTTAATGGGAGATTTTTTTAAAATAAAGGTTTTGGTTTGCTACCACTAAATTATAGTAATAATATCAGAAACTGCTTAACCACCCAAGGGCACTCCATTGGCTCCGCACTACAGCTCACCCAGCTCAGCACCCAGTGGAGTGTGCTACAAATCCAGTCTCCACCTGGGGACCTCTCCTGTAGATACCATGATGGCACAAAGATCACGCCAGCTACTCAAGAGCGACAGAAATAGCAATGAAAAGGGTACCAGAACTCTGAGGTCAAAATCTAATCTTAAAAGAGTCAAGAAGTGCTATTGATAGAGACAGATGGTGTATTTTCCCCTTACCAGCTACTTAGATCTCTAATAAAAGATCTAGTAAGGATCACTGCTAGAAGTAAACATGCATATCTGTGTGTAGGATTATCTGTTTCCTCTAGCAGTATTGCTTGTCTTTCTCAGCTTCTTTCCAGCATCAAAACAAGCACACCTTGCTGGAGCCACAGACTGTTGGCTCTTCTAGTCAAAAGTGAGCTGGCTTCAGCAAAGTCCCATGTGCTCTCTGCAAAGACTATACTTAATATACAGAGCATTAAACAAATTGGTCTGTGTGAGCTTTGGAAGAAAAGGCATTTGAGTTTGAATGCAGAGGGCAGTCCTGGATAAAACTGGGGTCTCCACTCTTGCAGAGCCACATCTGTGATAATTGCAGCTGAAAGGGAAGGTTTAACCTCTGGGGTTGATGGAGACCAAAATGATGAAAGGATTTTTTAGATGTGAAAAGATGGATCAAGAGTTTTACCAAATCCTGGGTTGGAGGGAAGGTTGCAAATTGCCTTTTCTGTGAATCTGGGACATTTCAGGCTGAAGCAGGTGTGCCTCATATCTTGAATGTTTCAAGTGTGTTCTTTTCATTCCCTCTATTTTCAATTCCCATACTCCCATATTGTATTTACTTGTTTCTTCCAATAGCATGATAGCACAAAACAGTCAAGCTACAAAGCTTCTCTCTAAGTGCCTGATTTAAATAAAGCAAGCATTAATTTTTGCGCCAATAGTAGTACAGCATAAAACAGTACATTATTTTTCAGAATGTGGTTCTGTAAACATTAGACCATTTGACTAAAATATTCCTAATGTATAAATAAAGTCACTCTTGTGCATTAGTGTTTTCAGGCTCAAAGCTTTAACGTGTTACTTTAATGTACAAATATTTTCCAGGGTGAAAAATATAAATGTTACTATATTGAAGTCTTCATTGAAATGAAGCATAAAAAAAAAAGTGATGAAGGCTTTTCTTCCCATTAAAAGACTTTTACCAATTTTAACACAACACCTCTATATCTACCTAGAATATTATGTGTATTGTAGGTTGTTATTCTGTAATTGGTTTGGCTGATTACAATGATTACTCTAAGCTGGCACAATAGTAGAGCTACCTGGTGAAAGTACTTCTGCAGAGCCCAACGAAAACTCACTGGAGACCATATTGTGCGTTTGGAGGTCGGAAATTCTGATTTACAAGAATGACAGGTTTTTAACATTGCTTAAATTTCATTCAAAAATAAAACTGACTATTTTCCAAACACTTCTTAAAATAAAATTGCAAACCCTTTTCCTATGGACTGAGACATTCCTCTTGTCAAACATTAAGACATAGTAATATATCTTGTATGGGCTAATCCAAGAAAGGGTATTTTCAAAACACATTAAAGAAGTAATGCTTTGCTCTCTACATGTGAAATCGGAAGTGTTTAACACCACCGAACTTGCCTGTGATCTGGATAGAGTATTGCAGTGGTGATCTCCTTTGCTGGTGCTGTGCTCTTCCACAGAGTGTGGTTGTCACCCAGCTTTAGATATGTACATTGGCAAGTGTCACCGTGAGGAAGGAGCAACAGGTGAGTTCATACCAGCAGTGCCTGCCACCTGTGCAAGGAGCAAAACTGGCCACCTCTGCACTTGGACATCTTTTTTACACATAAATGCAAACACCTGTGCATAGCTCAATGTTTACAATGCAGGGCTGGACTGCTTTCACAGGCTCAGTGTCTGCTGTCTCCATTGCAAGCAGGGCAGTGGATCGCCAACAGGGACTGCAGGGTCCCAGCAGTTCACATACCTAAGGACAGCAGTCAGGTCTTCCTTGTGATCCCTTGTGCAGGGGATGAGTTGGCTGTCAGCCTCAGAGGATTTAACTGGCAAGTTGAATTATAAAAGCCCAACATTTTCAGCCCTTTGCACAAAGAACTAACACTGCTTTCTGATGCACATCCAGCTCCAGCATCAAGGGCAGCTCACTAATGGATGGTAAAGCTGCTGTGAAAGTCCCATCATGCTCTCCATGGGGGTCCCTCAGTTTGTGAGGGCATTGCACCCCTTTTTAAGGACTGAAAGGCTGGCCAGTGTCCCTCTGGATGCATACTGCCAACGGGTTTCTGTTGGCCATGGGGAGAAACACCCTCACTCTTCTGTGGGGAGTGTTAATTTGTTTTTAGCAAGCAATGACTACCCTTAATGTTTTCCAAGAGAGGAAAAGAATCTTCAATTAATTATGACACTTGATTATGTTATTTAAATTCCTGAATCTTCAGCAAAATCAGCAGTGCTGACTCCCTGACACCACGGGTGTGATTCAATGGCCCTTATAGTAATGCAGCTCTGCACATCTCCTGTTTTATGGACATTCCTTTTGCTGTTCAACATTACCAGGAGTGTGGATTTCCACCTTATGACTTCACAACATTATTTGAGCATTGCTCTGGTGATCACCCAGTGATTTTTAGGCAGATTTTATTTTCTTGAAGGGTTATGCATTCCCGATGAAAATAAACACAGGCCTGTGACTGCAATATTGCCTTTGCTCAGTTTTATTTCAATTGAAACAGAAATACAATTTCAAAGACATCAAAACAATGGGTGAGTATGCAAGGGAGCATTGGGCTTTGATAACATGAAAGACTTTAAGAGGAATTTCTACTGATCGTTAATAGCATGTAAATTCAAAGAGTGATGGTGGTAGCAGCTAAGTGGAATATTGAAAATGGCATCCTGTGTTGTCATAGTGCTAATTGTGTCAAGAAGCAGATGTCTGTTATTCTCCCCTCTCTGCCTCCTTCATCTCCTGAGGTGACAGCTGAGGAAAGCCTGTGGTTCCCCTCTACTGTTTGGTGTCCTGGAGCTCTGTGCACCTTCCTCCAGCCCAACACCCCTCCCCATAATTTGCCCCATTTAGGAGCAGGGGATAGTTTTTAATTTGCACACTAGAAATGAAAAATCTGTGAGCAACTACATCTACCAAATTCCTTGATGGAGGTGGAAGGACAGATGGCAGATTGAAAGATGCAGAGTCCATGGGAGGTGTAAACAAAATATGGACCCATCTGGGTTGTATTGAGATAGAAGGTCTCCTGTGGTCTGTAACCCTGTTAAGAGGCAGCTCTGGCAACCTGAGCAAGACTGTTTTGGCAGAGAAAATCAGAAAATGAGGTATCTTTTATGAAAAGGTACACATTTCAGATACATAAGTGTTGGGAAATTGAAAATAGTGAGAACAATGCTGCTATAAACTCAACAAACTGTACTAGATAAAAATGATCAACAGGGTCTCAGATTGTGAATTCCTAAAAATATTGCTAAATAGATGATGTGGGCTTTAAAAAAAAATATGGAATTTTCATTTATTACCATTTCCTCAGCATAAACCCACAAGTTCCTGAAACTCTGCATGACAAGTGACAAAGACCCTGCCTGACAAATCACCAGTGGGTCTGGCTGCCACTCCTACACCAAGATCACAGAGCCTCCACTGGTGGGTGGTAGGTAGAGGTGTGTGGAAGCAGACCTCATCCCACCCAGCTACTCCCTGTCATTGGATAAGGAGTAGTCAGTAACCTCCATAGTCTCACACTTTTCTGCATTTATCCTGACCTCAGATCTGAAACCTGTAGCTCAATATAATACATTCCCACAGAAACTCTTTTCTTCAGGATCTAAAGATTTTCTGAAAAACAATCATTTCAGTCCAGATACATTGTGGCTAAAGCCACAGGGTACAGCCAGGTGGGGACATGCAACAGTTTGAACAAGGTGTCCTTGGAAAACCAGCAACTATTGCCTACAATTCAAAGTAAGCAAAGCCATAACACACTCCTGAAGAAGGAGTATCTACCCGTGGGAAGGTTTCTCCCCACAGGACATCCAACTGGGAGCTTGCCATCACTTTCTAAAACAGATTAATTGACATAAAGAGAGGCACAGTTCAGGCCCTGGTGCCACTCTGCATACCAGACACTGGCAGAACACAGCACTTAGGTATGGGGATCGGGCACAAGCATTCATCCTGATGCAATAGGCCTCTGTGGTGGTCACAGCCCGAATTCAACATTTCTTACCCTCTTCAACTCAGTGGCTGTTGTTTTACCTGTTTTGCATTTTCACATCTCTCTTGCTGTCTCTCCAATTACACTGTTCTTTCTTCAAATGTTTTTCCAAACTCAACAACACAATATTTGACTTACCTTATCCCCTCCCAAGCTAACCAATATATTTGTTTTCAAGATTTTCCAGCAGTAGGTTGAAGAGCTTCAACTCCTTTCATGAACATTGGGCAGCATCTCCAATCACTTGAAGCTTCAGTAAGAGCAATCAGTGACGACGATTAACAGTGCTCACTACAAAGCTGATGCTGAAGTGCCTCAGACGATCACTGTTGCTCATCACTCATCGTAGCTATAAAAGTCACCAACTTGCATCATGGAGATATACTCACATGAGGGCAAAAATGGTTCCATGTGACCATTCCCCACTCAAAACAGGACACCTGTGTCTACCTATATATAATCTTTGGGTTTGGGGACTTCTGGTACCACTTGTCGCATGCAGAGGAGGACCAGAACCGCAACAGGACTGTGACTGCTACTCTTAACAAGACTGTGACTATCATCCTCACCAACAGGTTTTCCTTTCCTTTTACTTTGTATTCTGGGGAACCATGTGGCACTCAGCACAAGCACTAATGAACGCCATTCTGTTCCTGCCCCAGGGTGCTGGGTTATACATATGTTTTTTGTGTGTTAAAACCATTTTTTTCTCTGTATCACTGTAGTTATTGTGATCTTTTTAGTAAATTGCAACTCTGACTTGTAATCTCTCTTGAGTCAGGTTAATTTCTTCTGTCAGTTTATCTTTAAACCAGCACAGATGGTACAAGATGAACTCGTGTTGCACACCATTAATGAATAGCAAAAAACACTGCACTGCTGAGCAGAAGGAAAACAGGAAATGTATGATGAGTAAGGCCTGAACTGCTCATCTGCACTTACTCCTTTAACGTGTCCATATTTCCACACTGCCATTCCTGCATTGCACCTACACCACCTCTCTCAGCCATCACAAAGCATCACAAAGAATCTTGCTTACCAGTTCCATGGTGGGCAGACCACTGTATTTGAGGGAGAAAAATCTTTCACTGGCTCAATTCAGAACCTGCTGTAAAAATGTACAGCATGAATTAGTCTAACTTGAGCCTCCAGTCTCTCAGTCTTGTTCTGCCTTTATAGTAAGGTTTAAAAAAACATCTCCTTATGAAACAATTTTTTTCTCCATAAAGGAATTTGAGAACTGCAATTAGATCACCATTCAACTGTCTCCGAGGTGGAACGAACTGACCAAGTTCCCCATGCCTTTCAGGTATGCTCTTCAGGTTAGGAAGTATGCAGTATGTTCTTCAGTTTAGGAAGAAGGCTGATTGTACATTAGCATTTCAATCCAGATGCAACCTGGATCCAGTCCATTTTATCCACTAAAGCCAAACCAGAATGTCCCTTGCTTTATCCTAACCTCTTCACTCATGAGACTCTTCTTTCCTTTCTTCTGTCTGACCACAAACATCCACTATTTTTGTTGTTTTACCGATGGCCATCACAGCCCAGTCCATCCTCTCTTGCAGGGTGTCCTGTGCATTGTTTTGGTCTCACTGACAGCCTCAGGGCAGGAAGGCCAAGCATGATGCTGGCTCTGCATAAGCACCATGTATGCCTGTTGTGACAGAAAGGTACTACTAAAGGGTGTGTTTTCTCAATAAACAATGTAACCAGCAAGCTCCAGGTATATGTATAATGTCAAAGTTATTTTTTAAGAAGAACAGCAATTTCTAAATATTTCATTAGGACAGTAAAAAAAAAACCAAAAAAAACCCCACCTATTTATAACTGTAATATATAAATATATATTCTATTTAGGCTGAGTCACAGAGTTTCTGCAGCTCCATCAAGTTGCAATCAAATCTCTACCCATTGGTTTTATAATTACTCTTCTAACTGCTATAATTCATCTAAGGCTGGTTTACTCCTTTCCAGACCCTCTTTGTGGTACAGACAGAAAGCACCTACAAAGAGGAACAGACAGGCTCTACTGAGGCAAGCTTCAGCCTAGTAATGCCTGAAAATGACATCCTGGGAAAGATGTACAGTACCAATCTAATCTTACTCATTCTCACAGGCAATGAAACATTATTTTGCTCTCTCTTCTAATGGACATTGATCATAGAGTAGCAGAGCAGGGAACAGAATCCAACACACATTTTTGTGAAATCCCTTAAATTTCTTAGCAGCTAATACTTCATCTGTGAAATATCCAGTCAGAGGCCGGGAGAAAGACATTCCTAGGCTGAAGTCAAGGCTCCCCATAGGCAACACATAGCAGCATCCATCTTGCGGCCACATCTGCACAGTCCATTTCTCTTCTGAGGCACCAGGGATCAGCTGCAGCCAGAACCTGGCTCTGAAGAGACTGAAGAGCCACATCTAGTTGCAGCACTGAGTGCTCAGGAGCTGGGCCCTGCAGCGGGAGACTCAGAGAAGTGAGGTCATACCTGTCTGATGAAGTCTGCTCTGTATAACACCCTCTACATTTTTAACATATCCCTTAAAAAAAAAGTAATATTCCCTAAAAATCCACTGAGGCAAGTCTTGAAATGAATCCATCTATGCAACTGGTTACATTAAAGGTCTTGCATTTCACATGTATAATTTGGAGTGAATTGCTTTTTACAGTGATGCAACATGTGATGTGCTCACATATCCTCTCAGATGCTGCTTTCTGCTTAAGAGAGATTTTCACCTTTTCCCATTTTAACCTTCAGAGAGAAAAGGGGTAGGTTTCTCATATTGCCTCTTGCTGCCACGGTTTCCTTTCTGCCCTGACATCCTTCTGGGATTCTCCTCCATGGTGAAATGCCAGCCAAGAAGAAACTGTACTTGGGTCTTGGCACCAGCTCCCTCCCACCTGCATGGAGGGCATAGCAGGCAGCTTGGGAAAGGAGAAGGGAAACTAACATCTTAAATACTTCAGAGTAAGATTGATCTTCTTCTTCTAGAGCTTATGTATCTTTGTGCATTTCTGACCTGAACCAGATGTCTTTGGTGTAAGAAAGCTCTGCTGAGCTGAGCACAAACAGAACTATTACACCTTTGTTTTCAGGATATTTTGCTATCACCTGGCCACGCCAAAGCTTTCCCTGATAGTACTGCCTGTAAAGGATCAGTTCGTTACCCGAGTCTTGAAAAACAAGGTCCCAAAGTTGCTGCCAGGAGGAGAGCATCACTGACCAGCTCAGTGACTGGGAGGATTCCTTGTTTTAATCTTTGTGGATGTTAGTCTTGCATTGTAGAGTTCCACTGCATCCTATCTGAACACTGCAAACCAATTCCAAGAGGAAGGGAAATGCAGCCCATCACTCACCCTCCTCAGCTGCCCTGTCCCACCTTTTACATCTCACAGACTATCAGCTCCCTCGGGAAGGAACAGCTTTTATTTTGCTCGTGGTAGGAGGAACACAAGGCGAGAGCATTTAGCAGGGCTGGTTTCGCCTTCTGGATGAGTCACCGAGCTGCCCTGCCTCCATCAGGTGCAATGTAAATCCAGACCAGTGCCTGTTCCTTTTCATTAAGAGCCTTGAGCTCACTGCAGCAAAGATGAAAAGGGCTGGTCATTATCCATTTCATGTGACCCATTCACTTGCTGATGGGATGGTTTTCATCTCCCTGACCTGCCTGTAGGCAAGCATCCCCCAATCCCCTAATCTGCTTTTTTTGTTGTCCAGCATTTATTTTCCTAGGAGCCTCCTCAATAGTGCCTCCCTTACCTTCCCATGCCTCCCAGCATCAGAAGCCTTAAAGGGTTCCAGCTCACCCTAACGAATTCCAGAAAGTCTGAGCATTTATTATGAAGCCAATGAAGAAAGGATTTGAGAAAAGCACAAAACACAATGTAATAAGAGAGCTGGGGAGATGCAGAGCACAGATATAGCCTGGAAAGGCTGGAAGGTGAACTGGAAGGGGAGGTGGGGGCATTTGGAAGCTCATTAAATGAGGACTTATCATCTGATTTATGTAAATAACTTCAAATGCCTTCATTTATTAAAAGTATTAAACTGCATTACTGTTTGCCTTTGGTCCCCTAATTTGGTTGCTAATGTCTAAAACAACTGGTGAAATTAATTTGAAATTAATGTTCCTATATAATTACTTAATGAATCTCACATTTGCTGCCCTTAGTTCTGAGTTGACAAAGAATCTCACATGCCATGTGTAAGAGGTTGGAATACTGACTGCGATTTTAAAATGGTTGCTAAATTATAGTTTGCAAATATTTTACATTTATATCACACACTTTGTCTTGAAGGATCTCACTGTGTTTGAAATGTTACATAACATCTATTCTTTAGTAAAAATTCCATCACAAAAACTTTCTGGGCATCAATCTTCCTACTTCCCTGCATGCCTTGAAATTAAAGCAAATTTAGCTCTGTCATTATGCAAACACAAAATCATACCTGCATTAAAAGATTATTATTAGGGCTGTAAAGTCAGACAGTTAAAAGATAAGAAATGCTGGAACTGTAACTCTGTGGAATATAAATTCCTTTTTCCATATATATGTATTCTCATAGTCTTGAATTTTATGATCATGTATTTTCTTATATGCACCCCCTCCCTCATGGGACTTACTAATACTTGTTGGTGTTCAAGAAAAAGCAGGATAAGAAAAAATAAGGTTCAAGAAAAAGCTAGCAGGGAAAGGCATCCACTTGTGGAGTCCTTTCCTCATTCCTTACAAAAGCTACAAAGGTTGCAAAGTGTGTTCCTCCGTTTCTGGGTGGCTTACTTGGTACCCCATAAATCCTGATCAGCAGAAATGCTGAATATGCACAGCAGTAACCAAAACTAAAGGAACATTTGAACGTGCAGAATGTTTCACATACAACCAAACCTAGTGAAAGATGAGGTCCTGAGCATTTAAAATTATTGTACACTTCAAAAGGGGAAAACACTTCTCCCTCTCCCAAGGACAGTGGAAAATTTATTACGAGCATTTGCAGAACACATGGACCACTGTGGTATGGAGACCCATGCTCACTTGTTCTGTACAGCAAAGTGTGGACACTGCACAGCAAGCAGGGAACAGGACACACTGTGACTCAGGAGCGGAAAGTATGTGGGGAAGCTGTTGGGGCTGTTGTGCAAGAGGGAGTCAGGGGCCAGATGGGAAAACAGAAAGGATATTCTGAAACAAAAGAGTTCAACTGAAGGCTTTCCAAACAGCCTTACTTTGGACTGCTCACCATTTTTTCTACTTACCTGTGATTTTTTATTTCTTTTAAGGCGCACATGGCTTCTTAAGGATCAAGGCCAAAAGAGAGCACCAATTTTGTTGGCAATCAGGAACCTTCCAGAGCTTTCCTCCAAGTTAGCTGAACAGTGCTTTGTCTTGAGACATCCTCAGTATCTAAGTGAGAGCAAGTCAACCTTCCCCACACTGCAAAACACCCTTTCCTTCATGTGGAGAGACATGTGCCACATACCCCAGCATGGCTCAGATTGAGGGTACCGGCCAAGAGTCCCATGGCTTGGCTGACAGGTGGATAGGTCCCCAAACACAGGGTAACATCAACCTAAATCTCCTTCCCACAACAGGGAACAGAGACTACCCAGCAGTCCACACCCAACCGACACATGCACACCTCCACGGCCAACTTTCTTAACTGGAAAGCCCAATGCCTCCTTCGCTCAGATCTTTGCCAAATTTCTCTCTCCACCACATTCCCACCCTTGCTAGGCTGCAGAACTTCCCAAATGCCTGTCCTGTGTGTCCTCCCTCACACCCCCAAACCCTTCCTACCTCCCACACTTCAGACATTCCTCTGCTAACAGGAAGCACTAGAACACCTCCAAGAAAGACCAAAGGAAACCCCTCCTAGCAAGGCCAATCTAAAAAACTCAAGCAAATTCCTCCCAAATGGGAAGATCAGTTCCATCTAAACTTGAACAGCAGATGCATTAGGGTGAATTGCTACAGTGACATACTGGCCAACCACCTCAACTTCCCTCTAGAAAACCAGGTTTCAGATCATAATGCAGCAGCTAAGGGCTATTACAGCAAGAGTGCAGAGCCATCAGGCTACCTCAGCCTAAGCTTTCCTTCCAATTCTGCTTTGGTGAAAAAAAAAGCAGAAAAATACTAACACATCTGTGGCTCAGCAAAAACAAAGACTTCTTGAAGTAAAGATGCTTTCCCACCTTCATTGCTGCTACCAATTGATGGGACAGGGCTGCTTTAGTCAGGTTTCCAGAATCCTGTAATGGAAAGCCGCTGTCTCTATCCAGCTTGCACCAGACATTTCCTTTAACTGTGTCATCTTCTTTTGGTCTCTTGCATTACTCAGCTTTCCAGTATCAATGTGTTCATAACACCAGCAATCCCACAACTGTACTTAACATACTTTTTTCTTAAACTCCCAACACTAACCTGAGGAAGTTTGCATTGCTATTTGCCACGCAATACACAAGACTTTTCATTTGCTACTTGTCAAAATACGAACTCCAGGACTTCGTATTCCACTGAGTTGGGCTGCATGAGCCTCACATTTCAATGTGAATTTAAATGACTCTAGGGCAAGCCTGCTTGAAAGGGCATCCCTTTCTTTTCCCAAGCAGCACCGAACTGGACAACCTGCCAGCATTCAACACCATCTGAAACATTTAGTTTTGCAGAGCCATTCAGATGGCAATGGAAGGTCTCAGTTTTTACAGAGTTATCTTCAGAAAGCAGGAAGGGCCATGGTGAATCTTGCCTCCACCACAAATATAGCACCACCTAATAATCTGGGGGAAGGGAAACTTCCTAGCATTTTGCATTAATAAATGCCATTATAACATAAAAGACTCAGTTATTTAGTTAACAAGGTTAAAGCATTTAATATCGTAACTGCATGTGCATCAACTAATACCTTTACTCTGAAGGCTCACTTAAAATAATAAGTCTCTAGTGAAGTGCTGGAAGAGCAAGCAGCTAATTCAAATTCCATGAGACTGTAACTATAGTTGCCCCTTTAATAAAATAAAATCTGGAGTCATCGCTGCATCTCCCTATGTCTTTGCATACACCAGCCCTAACAGCTCCTTTGGGGAAGATTCATGGAAGATGTCATAGTTTTGTCATTTTCATTTGTTTCCTAGTTCAGAGTAATCTAATCCAGTCACTACTGCCCTATCTATCTGGCAACTACTTATCGGCATCCATGAAACAAGTTGGAAGCTTGATTTCCGTTCTCAGCAGGTTGTGTGATACAGATGAACTGCTGTAACTGCCACATTGGAGGCAAGCAATTATGAAATAAAAGTGTTGAGGCAAAACAAGCTTTATCACTCCCTAAAATTGTTTTCTATCCCTGTTGCATTTTAATTGGAATACACCAGTACTTTATTTCTTTTTGACGTCTCCACATTCCCGGTGACAGAAATGCTCATTAGTCTTAATGCAGGTTACATGTACTTAGTTCCCCATGACAGGAGCTGGTGCAAGACCATCAGCCACTGACAGATCATTAGTGGCACTGGAGACAAGTTGGTGAATTCCATCACACAAGGCATTTCAGAACCAAAATAAAAGGTACCAGGGGAGTAGAGGTTGAATGTGTGACTAGGCTAAGATTAAAAACTTTATTTTTTATACAAAACAATAATAAATCCAAGCAGATAATGAACTATGTGTCTTCTCATTTTCCACCTTTTCTTCTTCTCCTCTCAATACAGTCTATCCACAGCTCAATGTTAAACCACTCCATATTCTGCAAAAACTATGAAGTTTCCATCTTGTATCCATGTTTTTCTAATTCAGCTCTGCATAGAAAAAGAGATAGATATACTGAAACACACAGGTACAATACTGTTAGATGCTTGACTTTTTAAAAATTAAATATACTGTACAATACACTATCATTTTAGAATATTAACATGTCATACTGCTTTTTGATTCATACCAGTAACCTTAACCTCACTTACTCTGTAGTTCCTAAACTTCAGCTTTATATCTTACATCACCAGAAGTAACTTCTCAGAAAAAAATCAAGTATTTGTTTTAATCATAGTTATTGCCCTCTGCCCCACCATATGGCACAAAGCAGCATCCATGAGCCTGCAACAACTGCAAACAACTGGAAAAACCAAAACAGTATCTTGTACAGTTATTCTCAAGATTTCCTTAAACCAAACAAGCACACTATTCTGAGTGATTTAAATGCATGTGCTTCCAAGACAATTTTAAGCTTTTTCTTTGCTTTAACAATAGTGTACCCTGGTATTTTTATTTATGTTTGGGTGCAATACACCTTGCAGTGAACAATTCTGAGGGAAAGGATTGCTTTGTTGCCCTTAGTTGTGTCCAGGCCAGCAAGTCAGCAACCACAATTGTTACTGCTCCTGGCCTGTCCTCACTTTCCTACTCAGGTGCCTCTGAACACAGCAGGCAGAATGCAACCTGTCTCACCTCCTAGTCTTAGCACATGTGTATCTAGAGATACAGAAGTCCGAGTCTCTAAAAATATTTCAGGTTAGTTTACATAATTAGCAGTGGTATTTTAGAACTGCAGGACCTCAGTATTCGCTTTCTCGAGATGAAATAAAACCATGCTGCAACCAGGCAACACTGCAAACTAGTACAGAGTCACCAATACTACAGGCCACAAATGAGGCCAGTTACACAAGGTTTGTCTAGATCAACTGTGCTTATCAAGAATTATACTCTCTTGAAAGTCTCTTTCATTACATATCAACATGTTTTCCAATATTACAGTTTAACTGTCTTTCAACCTTATAAGCAAAAACTATACCAAAGATCTTTTATGTAGAAGATACACAAATAATTGCTTTCACTGGAGTGCAACAAGGGAGATCAACTGGGGAGCTGTTTAAGCAGGCTGCATTACAGATAGTTTGCTTCTTGTGCAACATACTGAGGGATTAATTATAAAATCTGGCCTTGTTCTGATGCTTGAAACAATTTACGCTATAATTATGCATCAGCAAAGGATTACTGAAACTACAAGTGACAAAGAGGATTAAGCAACTGGTTTACAGGTACCCAAATTGCTACCGCTTTTTTTAAAGCATGTAATTAACAATTACTTTGCTGCTGTTGCTCATAAACAGCACGCTCATCACACAAAAGAGAACCTTAACATCATTACAGATCACTGATCTCTAGAAAATTTGTACACTTGGACAAAACCCAGCAGTGCTATTTGAAAGTACAGACAAAGGTTTTGCACACCACGTAGCCCAGAAGAGAAAATCTCTGATGCCTTGCCATCAATCTTTGCAGCACAATTCAGAACTTTCACATATACATAGGCAAGTAATTAGAAAAGGTTTTAATGGCAAATTCAGGAAGTGTCAACAGTATCACAGCTTGCACTGCTCTTTGCACTGTTTAAGTTGTGTAACAGAGGAAAAGTCTGCCACCCCAATATCATAAGGCATATTTCAGGGATCACAGGATAATTACTAAAAGATGAAATATTGACCAGTATGTCAGAGTGCTGCAATCCCTAAGTCTGGTTCTGAAAGGCTTTACATAGAAACACAAAAAGCAGAGCTTTCATTTATTTCCATTTCAAATCTCTATTTTTTTTAATTAAGTAGATTTCAAACTTTCAAATATTAACTAATCAGTGCCATTTGAAATGATTTACCCATCTTCTAGAACAGTAAATTAAAATAAAATTACCTTAATTGATTGGAGAAATCATCTTCTACATTGTCATCATCCCAATTGTCTTCCCAGACATGTGCATCTTCATCTTCATCTAAACCAGTCCAATCTGAAGACAGAAAAGGAGGTCTAAGTATTGTATGCTGCACTGCCTTGGTACCATGTGGTACTGCCAGATTAGCCCAGCCTCTGGGCAAGGAAGAGTTCTGTTAAGTTTAACAGAGAAGTCTGGGTCACATACAAGTGTTTATGAGACAGAAAGATTTAAAACATGTATTGCAGTATCTTGAATTATAATAAAAATGAAACTTGGTTAAAAAAAATCATTACACACTTCACATCATGGTTTGCAGGATCACACATTCGTAAGAGATACTCTGCATACAAATGGACCAACTGCAGCACTGTGGCAAAAAGAAAACATTGAGTACTTGACTCCTAAAAGCTAAACAGAAGGTGTGCTATCCCAGCTTGTATTTAAGTATTTTTTTCAGATTAAATAAATATGTATTAGATGCTTCTGCTAAAACACAGGCACATGCTCCATTCGTTCAGATCAGATGCAGTCAGTCTATGGATAAATGCCAAAACCTCATTCATGATGCAGAAGTAAAGGCAGACTGGGACAGGCATCTGCAAACAGCAGCTGAGACCCATAACCAGCTATTTCTGGGTCCCCAAGGCAGCAGAAGCTGTTCCCTCACAGAGGCCATTTGCTAACCTTACTCCTGTTTTTCCTATAATAATGTGGCACATCATTCTTGACAAATTACTCATCACCTACTTAAAGCATCTTTATTAAAAAAAAATAAGATTAAACTAAATAGTTCAGAAAAGTAATGAAAATAAAAGGGTCAGAATCACCATGAAAACACAGGTGGGCTTACTTGATTGTTTTTGAGTTTCTCGGTTTACCCCTACTGAAAGACACCAAGATTTTCATATGCTACAAAAAAAAAAGAAGCCCCCTAATTCTGTCACGACCTTGTAACTCTCAGTCTGCTCGTGTTTTTAAATAGAGAACACTGTTCTTCCCTTGCAGAGCAGTAAAGCCACCTGCTGCCCACCCACAGACAGCTCTGAGGACTAAGGCCTAAAGTGACACTAAACACTGATGGAGGTATGGGGGGTGGGCAGGGAAACTGGTGGGGTAAAAGATTAAAAACCAATTCTCTGTGAAGAGCTAACTTTATAAGAATGAAGCCTGGTCTTTGCATATTCTCTTCCTTTTTTTCTAACACTGACAGGCAACAAAACCAATATTTGAGATTCACCAGGACACAAAAATCCATTTGTAACTGCTTAATGACACATGTAGAAGGCATTACAATTCAACTTCCCTACTCAAATAAATTACATAATGATGAGGGAGCACAGAAATCCTCCTATGAGAGCAAAAGAAAAAAACAGGAAGAAAAGGTGAAGGTAAAATGCAACTAAACCCCACATTATTTGGGTACAGTTGTATTGCTAATTGCTCAAAAGAAAGGACTTGTATTTTAGAACCTGCTGCAATAAGCTTTGTTTATTTATATACATCAATTTTTTTGTCAAAATCTACCAATTATTTATCTGGATTTCAAAGATACAAAAAACAAAGCTCAGATCAGTTTAAAATTACGAAGTCAAACTTTTCTATCTACAAACATATAAGTAGCTGGGACAGAACTGCCAACTTGAGAAAAAAAGAAATCTCCCAGTAACTCATATCCAGCAAAACAAACAGCAGCTTCAAGCACAAAAGGTCAGTTTGGCAGACTGAGAAAACGTGCTCCAAATGACAGAGTGGAGTCAGAAAGGCCCCTTGATCCTCCAGCTGAAGAGGGGGAAGAGAGTGAAAGTAAAGCCTAAATTACATTCTCATCACAGTAGTACAAGAGTCTACAGTATCTATGTTGATACTTTGCCCCAGAACTGCATAATACATTTATCACTCCCAGGGACATTATATGCCTGTGACTAAAAAACGACAGAGCATTATTTGGGTTTGAAAGTATTAAGACCATTTGAAAGCCCATTACCATCAAGTATTACTAATATGCATCTACACTGTACCCTTGTCATGGCTGGGCTCCTTAAAAATGTATTTAACATGCTAATCACTGACTGTCCTATTTTTGCACTTGGGAAAACAATTTTTAGGATTTAGAAGTTTTTTTAATCCTCTGCCCTATCATTTTACACATTACATTTTATACTCTCAAATGCACTGCACAAAAAATTCTTAAGTGATTGACTCACACACATCTGAATCTGCATACTATGGCTACACCATCCTTCAAAGTGTTCTACAAAACTGGGCACTTTTGATACATAAACTTGATTTGATAAATTGCTTTAAGAACAGTTGGAATAAGCGCCAAGAGCCAGTGTTTTCATCCCTTATGACGGCTTTGCATTATCTAATTTCCTTTGGATACAAACTGGGTAGTAGAAGGCAAAGTTTCTTCTGCTGCATAGAAAGTGGAGTTGTACCTTGAAGGGACAACAGCGTGGGATGGGTGTGAGCACAGTTACGATGGCTCTCCCCTAAGCACTGCAGGTACCAGTCAAAGTGGTCTGAGCACTTTATAACATCTCAAAGCTGTGACCTCACTTGAAGATTCAAATGGGCCTCTCTAGGGGTTCTTCTTTTCTGCAAGGCAGAACAGCAAGAAGCTGTAGCCGCTCCTGTTAAAGTCAGGCTGCACAGTCCTTTGTTTGAGCAGCACAGGTAGATTCAAGCAGAAGTCATTTCATTTCACCTTCCATAACAGCAATTCAGTGCTCTGACTAATCCAAGGTTCAGACGCTTCAGAGCCTTCCCCTGCTGTGAATACTTAATTGACATTAGATAAACTTTTTTTCCTGATTAGGAAACACATATGAAAAAGAAGAGATAGTCTTCTGAGTTTACTTCAGCTATTATTTCACTTATGTTATTAACTTTTTCTGTCGACAAGTGGAGAAATAGTATTTTTACCAGTACTAAAGGATTCAGAATACCTAAGGCTTGTAAGACCACAGAAAAATGACATGTAATGAAAACATGACAGAAAAAAGCCTCTAACTTTTCATCCATCAGGTTATATATAATTTCTCATTATCCACAAGACAATTCCCAGAGTTAAGGACATCGAGAACAAACCTGCCCTAATAGGGATGTTTTCCCGATTATCTCTGTAAATGGACATTAAATTGCTTTATTGAATTTCCTCATTTAGAGTATTTGCACCTATGAATAGCAAACTAACAAATAAATATCTGTGCTTTAAAAGGTAAAGAGATTCCTACAGAGCAAGTAATTTCCTTCTCACACTCTTGTCCACCCTAGACTCAATTTCCAGCCCTCATTCCTCTTCTCCCCTTGGGATTCTCATCTCCAGTGCCCAGATGCAGGAAGTTTCTCCCGTACTTGTTCCCATCTCCCTCGCACAATGACACAGCACTTCCAGGGCGATGTGCCCAGCGCCGTGACACCGCACAGCGCCGGG
>JAOXXN010000395.1:24226008-24239673 GCA_026770055.1 Myrmophylax atrothorax
CCCGCAGTAGGTAAAGAGGAACTGAGAGAAATGAAGCTGAAAGGGAGTGTTGTATTGCAGTATGCATTTTTACTTTACTGATTTACATATACTAAGATTTCATTAGGATCATACAAATAAATAGCAATAGCTGACATAAAAATATGTTAATATTATTAACATCATCAAAATTATTAAACATCCAATAGACCTATTTTTTCCATAATGATAGTGAAATATTGCCAAGACAACTGCAATTGGCTGTTCAATCCCTGGTTCAAAGCAGCAAGTACATCCTGGCCCAGAATATTCCCACACAATGACTTTCGGAAAAGATGTGTGGGAATTAAGATAAATAGTAATCACTCTGAAAAATGGGGGTAAAGGAAGCAGCAAATGCTGGGGTAGTGTATAAATGGGCTCTTGGTGCATGGAGTGTTGGAGGTCTCTGAGAAACTAATTAGTAAGCTGAAGGATAGTGATTTGTGTTAGCAATTTTTTTGTCCAAAAGGTTGAAATATCTGAGAAGCAGAGGTTTTGTCCTCCCATGTGTTACCACATGCAGTATTTTGGATCTCACTATATTCTTACTGCTTACAAACAAGAATTCCCTGAGTATTGTATGTGTGTTGACTATCTCACCTTTTTTTAAAAAATGGAAAAGACAAATATGTTTTATTTCAGGAAATTACTCCAGGAGTTGTAGCAAGTGATTTGATTCCCAAAGCAATACAGAGTTTTAGTGTATGAGTTGCACTGTCTTGGGGTTAAAATTCAGAAAACAGTTTCACCTGACTGAAAAGCAGATTTGCTCGTGAATTAATGGGAATTTCCCAGCTATGCTAAGTGTCCTCTCTTTTCCTACCTCCTGGTTCTTTTGTCTGAGGAGTTGCTCATTAGGAGCAAGTTCACAAAGAACAACAAATGGAGGAGACATATCAACATTTTGTTTTACCTGCAGTTTGGGGACAGCTTTGATTAAATCCAGATTAGTGTTCTCCACAGGCACATATAAATTAATATGAGGGTGCTCAATATATTTGTAGATGAAGAAAGGAGAGAAAATTGCTGTGATAGAATATGTTCTCTTTGGAGGTTAGAAACACTGGCCTTTCTTACTACTTTAGATTGGGCAGTTCTCTCCTCCAGCTGGTGGCTTTTAGAACTCGTATCCCTAGATGCGGATCAGATACTTTTAACTGCTTTAATTTTTCTGAGCAGCTAAGGCCCTGCCCTCTGTAAAGACCCTCAGCACCAAACTCAGAGTAAGAAACTCATGCAGGCAGCTGGATGTTTAACCACCAGGCAAGGCAAATACTTGCCTCACAACTTGCTATTAGATAGCAGCAAAACCTTTCTTCCCTTTTCTGTTATTCCTATTGCAATTATTTCTTCTTCCTGTCCTCCAATTTCTTTGACATGGTTTGTTTAATTATTAGTTTTTCTACATTTTGCTACTTAAAGTTTGCAGCTGGGTTTGACATGACACACAGGCAGACACCTGGAAAAATCATTTCAGTCAGGTGCAGAGCTCGAGTTAGCTACAGGAGATCTCATTGCTGGTCAACATCATAATCCACTGGCACTGGCAAAGCAGCCACTGACATGAGAGACCCTGCACCCATCTCCTTAAAGGCAGTGGCCATGTTCCAGTCCTCTTGGTGGGAAGCACTGTGTGCAGCTCTCCAGGACTTCTTGGAGGAAGTTGGTTGGACTCAGTCCTTACTGAGTGGGTCCTGGGATAAAAACAACTACATTTTGCCCTGCCCTAATGCAGGCACAGCTGCTTCCACCAGTGTTCTTTCATATCTTCCTTTTCAAGCAAGATTCATGTTTGGTTCTTTGAGTATTTTATTGACATGTCCATATCATTCCCCAGAAACTTCAGGATCCTTTATTCTCTTTTGTTTTTATTTTCTTGTTTGCTTCACTAGGGAAAAGGAGAGCCAGGGAACAGGCATTTAAGTTAGGATTATAGCGTTCAATCTTTCTACAGTATGATAAACTTATCATGGCCAGCTCCAGGGAGTCATCACCCTTCTGACCTTTAGGGTTCATGTTGGTTTTGATCTGCATTGCAGTAATGAACAGTGTTTATTTCCTTTATGAGCAGGATGACACATGCCTCCAGAGACAGAAAGACCCCAAAGGAGAGGCACGCGGTAGGCCCTGTGTGGGAAGCAGTGGCAAGGACATTTGCCATTTGCATGTTATCCCACTGCTTGCCCTTGCACTGCTGCCAGCAGCTGTGTGGATCAAGTCAGGACAGGCTGCAGGAAAACAGTAAGAAGGAACCCAGTATTCCTTTTTGAGATACAGTATAGTAAAAACATCATAGACCTGCTTGTCCCACCCTGTGAAACAAATAAATGGACTAAGGACAAATAACTCCAGTCCCCAGTTTGTCATTGTCACTTGATCCTGGATGTTAAAATGGGTATTTTTTGTCACGTACAGCTGGCAGAGCATAACATAGATGAAGACACATGCTGTGGAGCCAGAAGGTTTCTCTGTTACTGTACTGTACATCCACAAGTCATCTACTTCAAATTGTTCATTTCACAAGTGGTACCAAGGTGGGGGAATTCAGAGACTCCAGCTGACAAAAAATGAAGAAATGGGATCATTTCTCCCCCAGACAGAATGTTTATTGTATTTCTCTCACTTTGTTCTTTGAATCAGTATTTCTTCACCATTTTTATGCTACACATCTTTGTTAAAGTCACAACTTCCCACAATGCTATTAATTTCAGTTTTAGAGGATTGAAAGAGCAAGGGCACAATTAATTACACTGTATGAAATAGTTAGATTTAACAGGAAACTGTAGAACTTTATTTTTCTAAATGTTTCTTAACTTCAGCACTAAGTGCAAATGTAAGGCAAAAGATGCTGGACTTTTTAAATGTCAAAGTAATTTTGGCTTATTCCAACCTTTCCATCTGACACATTAAAGTAGCCCTGTTATTCTGTAAACTTTATAGACTCAGTGGGAATACAACACAGCATTTGCCAGGACCAGCTTTAAGGGTAGGCAAAGTAGGTAGCTGTCTACCCTAACAAGTAGCTAGATGCAAAAAAAAAAAAAAAAAAGAAGAAGGGAAAAAAAAGCAAATTTGAAAATATAAAACATTTTTATTTGCCAGCAGTGTTTCCTGATCAAATTGTCCAGAGAAAGTAATATAATTCTTCCAGTATTTTATCAGACGGTGAAGAAACCCATGGGGGAGGACATGAAAAAGTCTTTCTCTCTGACATTAAAGGATGAAGTCTGGCACCATCTCCTGCTGCTGTGCTATTTGAGGTGACCTTTAGCAGCCCATGGGTGAGGAGGCTGGTGGGAGCAGATCTGCTAACCCTGCAGAGGGCAACACACCTAAACACGCCCGCTGCTATTGAAAAGCCTTGCCTCTACAAGTAAATACTTTTGGAATAACTTTAGAGGGGTTTTGTTCAAAATCAACTGCCTTGCAGCCATATGTAAAAATTAGGGAGGGTTTTTTGTTCTCACTTTTAGTTTTAAACAATTTAGTGTTTTATCCCACTTCAACTGCAAATTGGGCTAAAGCAACTGTTCTGGGGTTTCTTGACTGATTTCTTTTAGCTTTGCAGTTACTACACTGGAGAGAAGCATTGTCATTTTAGGTTTCCAGCTCCTGAAAACTGCAGTCTTTCAAGCTGCACTCTTTTAAATGGAAAGCAAGACAGAAATGACAGTGGTACACAATGAAAGAATAACTTCTGGGACCAGATATTCAAATCTCTTACTTCGGATCAAGCAAGCAAATTAAGGTAAAACCCAGAGGGACAAATATACTGCACAGATCAGCTTGGAAAGCATCCTTTTATAGAAACAAACGGGGAAGTAAAACAGTGCTTTAAAAGTACATTAAGTATACTTTATTCCTCAGCTCAGAGTTAATTCAAGCAATAAACTCACGGATTTCACACAAGTTAAAGCTTCCTACAAATCTCACAACTGAGTTCCCAACTGAACCTCAGGGGAAGCTTTTATAACGATAACTCCCTTCCCCCACCTCCCAGCTGACCTGGAAATGCTTACAGAAGTGTGCTTAGCACAACTCTTGTCCTAAGACTTTTTATTATTATTGTTATTACCTGTGTTTTTCTCTGAACCACCTATATAAAAGAGAGGGGATTTCCCCTTATACCAATTAAAACCCAAATCTCACCTCTCTTTTCTTTGCTCTCAACAAGTTAACCCCTGCTGAGCTCTTTCCCCCAAGGCATCTATAAAGCCTCACAGGTGAGCTTGCTGCAGTAAATAGAATGAATCAGCACTGATCTCCCAACAGATAAACAGGAATCTTTTATTCTAGCCACCTGGCTCTGGATTTACCAGCCAAGAAAATGGCTATGGTTTGGGTTAGGGTGGATTTTCTTCTCTTTTGCAATATTCTTCCTTTTGTGTTTTCTTTCCTTTAGCAAGCACTCTTGTGAGCAAATTTGCTTTGGAACATCTTCAAGCTGTGATTTTTCTTTCCTCAAAGCTACATTCTGATACATTTTCTTGAAGAACATTATCTTGTTTTCTGTATGTTCAGTCTCTTAAAGTCTTTCATTTGTGTCAGAATTCTTTTTTCACCAAGTCCTTAAAATGTGGATGAGTTTGTCTCACCTTGACAAAAGTACTGTGGAAATATTTTCATTAAAGGTTTAATTGTAATTACATCTAGTTGTTATACCTTGGGGAAAATGAAAAGCTTTGCATGGCTTTGTATGGAAGTTTGTCTTGTCTCCCTGTGGTTTTGACCATATGAATGTAGAGTCAGGAATTGTAATAGTTCACTTAAATATTTTCTGTCCTAGATGTGCATGAATCATATAATTGTTTGCCTATTAAAGCACTTAAGAATAACTAGAAGAAATGAATGGCATTAAGGAGTCTAACAGGTGAATGGGCCATTGCTCCAAATTGCTTCAAATTTTTATGATTGTTCTCAAGTAGGGAGTAAAGTGGGAGGATGAGAAGACAATTCTCCTGCTCAATTTCTACCTCTTCACTTGCTTCATGTTATAAGTAAGTGTTTTATAGGACTGCTTTCAATTTTTTCTCTGGTCCTGGCAGAGGGTACTGTCCCATTGTTGTTAAATTTCACCATTCCTTGTTACCATCAAATAATGTTGAGTCCTGTTTTCTTGAGTACTTTTAAAAAGTATTTCTGAGCAAATACACTTATTTAAAATGTATAATATGGATTTTGGTTTGTGCTGCTACCCACAATTTTTTTCTAAGCCTATCACAGGGGAAAGAATAAGAACCATGTGTTTTGAGTCTTTAAAATGTGTGCCTTTTGTCTCCTGGGTTTTTTTACTTTCTTCACTTTAAAGGGAATGATTTTTCTGAAAAAAACGCTCACAGAAACATTTATCATCAATCTCATGTACAGTTTGGGTGTTTCTACCAGATAGCAGCATAGATATACTCGTTAGAGTTCATCTGGGGTTAAATTCTGGGAAAGCCACAGGAAAACAAGCCCTTTATTTAACTGGCATTTTATATCTACAAGGGTGGTTGTGTTGCAAAAAGCCAGGCAGGATAAATATCCCTTGTGTTCAGAGGACTGCTTTATTAACCAAACTGCTGCTGAATTTATAATGGCTATCAGTGATTTACTGGTTTTGTTGGGTTCCCTACACACTACAATGTATTTAGGTGCATTGCTATATGTGTTTGTTGAAATCCTTCTTCTCGTGAGCTGAATTTTGTGTTCAGTTACTGTCTGTGAATTATTGCCTGGAAATGGACTGTTAATTGTGTTGGGGACAATAGATGCCAATATTTATTTACATAAATAAACATTATTTTATGCATAAAGCATTTTTAAAAGAAAATTTCTTTCTTGTAGATTTGAAGAGAAATATTGTCTCATTTTCTCACTTGGTGACTGAGGTAAGAGTAAATAATTTTTCTATGTTGCACTTTCTGCAGAAAAAGATGGGCAGAGAAATAATTTGTAATAAATGAGAATTAAAGGTAATTAGTAGAACAGGACAACTCAGAGGATGGGTAATAGAATCCAAAGCCTTTTCTCTTCCAGGTGTTCAGGTGCTGGGTAATGAACATGTCATAAATACCTCCCTGGCAAGGTCACCAGTTTCAATGAGGTTTGTGTCAAGAGTGGCAGGAAGGCATTAATGCGTGAACATTGGTCACTGGGAGAACGTGCACCCCTTCTGTCTGTCACAGAGGGGTGAAGACCAGTCTGTGTTGTTTAGATCCACCCCAGCCCCATCGCCACAGGACCCTCTGCCAGGGGAGGCTGTTCCCACGTGCCCTGGCATGGGCTGCAGCTGTTTGTAGTAGCTGTCCTGGGAAGACCCCTTGGACCATGGCACTTGCTGTGTGACTTCTACTGGGTGTTTTTTACCTCATGCATCTCTGTACAAACTGCAATGGCAAAGAGTTCCTAGCAGGCTTACGTGCTAGAAGCAGCAAATTATGGTTTATTTTAGGCAGGAGATGTACACTAGATGACTGTGCTAATTCTGGCATCACACTGTAATTCTCACAGTCTGTTTCCATGTGAAAATCACTCCTCTAAGGAAATGCCACACTTGCTAACCTCAGTCCATACTCTTCCGAACTGTAGAGGAGCTGGGTTGGATCCTAGGTATGCCTTTTCTACTTGAGGGCAAAGCTGCTCACAGACTTCTTAGACCAAAGACAGAATCTTTATTTAACTGAGAGTTTGTATTAGCATCTTTAGAAATTTAGTTTTTGTTTTGAGCCTTTCGAAAGCACTAAACAACTTGGTCAGAGGACCATCTCCAGCACTAGAGAGAATTAATTCCTTTTTTATCTATGTGGGGAATACAGTCTGTGCACTTTCTTAGCACTCCTAAGAGGTGTGCAGGAAAGCTAATGCCTGGAGCTTAGCTGCATATACCTCTAAGTATTTCTAATTGAAAAACACAAAGCATTGTTTTCTCTTGGAGAATCGATTCCCACTTAGAATTTAGGAAAGAATGCAACACTGAGATAATCTCACTTTTCCCATCATCATCCTTTCATTCTTTTGCACTCCTCTCTCTCCCCAGACACAAGGTGACATATCCAAGTACTTGTCCTTCAACAGATTCTTCAGTGAGCAACAGAGCAGAAAGCCCTAATATCTATTCATTTGTAACCTGTCATTCTTAAAGTATTAAGGACAATTGACGTCACATGTCTCAGGTAATTAGAATAGTGAGCCTTTGCTCCAGATTTTTAAAGTGTCTCAAACTCTTAATCAGTACATTTATTGATGTCTTTCAACATAGCTGTTTCTTGTCAAGTGTGTGTTAGATGTGGAAAAAAAACTTGCATAGTGAATTGTGCATGAGAATTATATTAAAACCCTCTTTCTATTGCTTTTGTAATCAAATAAAATATATTAGTGACAACATGGTATTTTCCACATTCAGAGTAACCAATCTCTCTTTTAATATGGAAAACTGCTCAAAAGCAAAATAAACATAAATGTCAGGAGGTACACTTAAACAAATGTTTTAGTACTTGTTTTCCCAAGTTTATATTTCCACATCAAGCAATATTAACTATGATAATAGCTAATACCATTTTACAAGCTTTAAGGGGCTCATAAAAAAGTTGTTGGATTTCTTCAGCTTTTACTGATCTTAGCAAGCAAATGCAGCCATTCTTCACCCCAGAAACCGAAGTCCAACTTTGGCTACTAACACAGGTTTATGCAATTTTTGTTAGCTTCAGGTATATTTCGTTAGCTACAGGAGATCTCTAGGACAGGTACGCCACAGTTCTGTGCCTTCTCGCAGAACAATCTTTAGGGCTTGCTAAGGTATTGCCATTATTCTATAGCTATGTTAACAGGGGCTTATCACGAGTAGGTTTTTGAGGCTTACTGTCACATTCTTCATTTCATCTGTGCTATTCAATACACTCTTCCCCAGCATCACTTTAGCAAGGAACAGGCAAGTCTTTCAACAGCTGATACTATTGCTTTGGTCCTTCGATGCTTTAGAGCAGTGGTTACTCAAACTATCCGGCAAATGAATCTCAGTCTGACTTCATGTACAGAATAGAATGGGAAAAAAACCAGTTTTGAGTGCCTTTGGATATGAAGGCAGAGTGAGGAAGCAGTGTGGGCAGTGGGAGATTCATGTCTTTCTTTGCTGCAGTTTTTTCCCCTTAGCCACAGCACACCAAAAGCAGGACAGTGTTTCCACAGCAGAGATTTTGCATGAAGAACTGGAGTGAAGTCAGAACAGTGCAAAGACCAAACATGGTACCCCATCCCTTTGCCAGTGGTTGCCCTTGTACACCATATTTTCTAGGACTTCTGCCTTGTAGGATGTGGTATATTTGCAGTCCTGTTCAGGGACTCATTTGAACTCTTAAACTGGGAATCTTGTCTTTTGGGTCAGGTACTGGGGTTTGTTTTCAAAATTGGACAATAAATTATTAAAAAAGAATGAAGAGGAATATACTGTGGTAAAGCAAAAGCTTAGGGATGGCTTGGTGTTGTCACCATCTCCTAGCTGTCTCCCAGCTACAGGATATTGCTGTGTGTCTCCCTGGGGAATAGGCATTGTAGGCAGACTGGGAACCGCATGTAGGCACACACACTCCTTGAATGGGTTATTGTGCAAACCTTTTGCAGATCCAGCTTGTTGGGAGAAATAGGGATGACCTCAGGTAGCTCTTCCTTTCATTGACACTCTCCTGTAAATTTTCTTCAGTTGTGCAGTCTGTAGCAACAGCAAAAGCAGGAGAGAAACTCAAATAGGTAGGGTGTAATCCAACCTGAGTCGTAGTGCAGCTCCTGGTCCCCCGGGAAAGCCACTTGCTCATTACAAGACAGCTCTTTATACCTACAAACTGGGTACCTGATTTGCTACAGAGGATACAAAGGAATATATTTGAAGTGTACTTCTCAGGAGTTCCATTTTTCATGAATTTTTCCTTTCTTCATCTGATTTTTCTTTGGGACTTGGAGTAATGGACTATAAGGATGTGGAAAGAGAGAACTCCTTACTGAGGAGTCTGCGCACACTGTGTATGCAAGTATATGACAAAATACATTGCAGGCTTCAAATGAACCCCCAGTTTCACCAAAGAGTGGAAGACTCATGGGGTGTGAGGCAGCTGGCAGTGTCATGAGTGCTGTGAGTGCTTGCCTTTTCAAAACATGTGTTGTTGAGCCTTGTTGTTGAGCTTGATTACAGACAGGGTGTTAGCTCTGTCCAAGTAGCACAGCATTACTTTTCTTTTTTGTGGTAATGACAGCTCTCCAGATACAAAAAGCAAAACAAAATCTTCCTGTGGATGGTTATCTTCATCAGCCAAGGAGATATACCTCAGGACTACAGAACATTGGGTACCAAAGTGATTCTGAATTATAAACCTCAATGGCTATTTGTTCATAATGGATGAATTCTCTGATTCACTTTACTTCTTTCCTTATGAAAGCACTTGTTTGGAGATGACACAAACTGCTTTCCTTAAGAAATGAGTTGGATCTGTGCATACATAGTAGTTTCTTCTTTTTGTAATATATTACTCAAAATGGAAAAAATTGGGAATGCAAAGGTAGTACTGAGCAGCAGAAGGACAATGCTTGCCTCCCACTGAATCATTTCTGCCTCTTTAAAGGATTCATTTCCTGATTACTGAATTTTAAACGTAATATTTAACCTTCACCTTTTTTAGTTTGCATGCACATTAAGTAAGCCTGATAATTAAGGATTGTTGCTCCATTTTGAAAATAAGGGGCCCCATTCTGAAAACCATTACTTTTACAAATAATCTCAGAGGAATAATTGATGTAAAAATAGCTGTGATTTTCCTATACAGATGATTACATTTAGAATGTTACCTTCATTCATTTAATTGGAAAGTATTTACTTGCATCCCTTTGACTGCTTTGAAATTATTTTACATGGGTGTCTAAACATGGACACAGTGACATATGGCTATGCTTATCACTTTGTTAGTTCACCAAGAACCACTTCAGCTGAGCTGCAATTGCAAAATCTTCCCATAGGAGAGGCTAATTGGCTTGTGCTTTTGTTGTTTATGGTGTCACCTTGACACAATTCAAGATCTCTGTTGAATGGATGCTAATCCATTCTTATTGTAACAGTTGGCCTAATGTTGATATAACATCTATCTATATTTCTCTTTCCCAAGGAAATACCTTATAATTCAGTTATGATAGTAAATATTGTATCAACTTGAGACTTTGTGACTCCATTGAAAAGTAGAATTTTAGTGAGTACAGATTTTGGCTTTCTAAAACATAATTCTTGATCAAGAGGAAAAATATTGATACTGGTTCTGGTGAAACTTTTATTTCAGGATTGGGTTAAAAGAAACTTGGTTTCATAGAAGTGTCTGGAGTAATTTTATTGTTTTTTTAAAGCCATATAATATATCTAGATTTTCTGTTGCATTATATATCTTGGGCTTTTTCAAGACTAAGATTGTGCAGACTAGATCTCTCTTTCTTCAGTTACATACCCACAAAAATGAGTTATCCCATGCACTACATCTTGTCAGAATTTGGAGTGGTATTTCTGGGAATCTAAGAACTGGAAAGGGGCCAAAGTGGAAGACAGGGATAGAATAAGGGCTTAGCTTTATCCCACTATAACTCTGCTGACTTAAGAATAGCAGCTTAAAGCTTTAAAGTATGAACTTCCTTTCAGATAGGAGCTTTTCCACATGAAATTTGGGAAGGAGATACAATGGGAGTTTGAAACCTTACTTCTTGGTTAGGGAACTGGATGTGTTTGAAGTGAAAAGGAACACTGTTCTTCACTCCTGGTATAGAGGGCTCAGATTCTCCCAAGTGGAGCAACCAGGTGAAACACTTCAGCTCATGATGGCAGAAAGCCAGTGGGGGCAATTGCTATCCTGACTTCACTTCTCATCCCGTTTCAACTGGTGAGTACCTCTGAAGCAGAGACTGGAAGAATTTAAAGTTCCAGGTCTAAATCTGAACTTGATTTGGCTCAGAACTAGATTTTTAGGTTAAAGTGTCATACTGTCCCTCTGGCAAACCAGAGGTGGTGTGGTAAAAATGAGCAGCTTTATAGTTTGTTACTGCTCATGTTCTTGCTAGGACAGATCCAGCTTGGATGTCTAGAAAGCACAAAGCACACTGGACCTGTGGCCACAACAAATAATGAGTGGGTTGGTGTGAACATTTTTATCTGCAGTGTGTATTAATTGTTCTTTACTTCCTGACAGCAGAAGATGAGCACAGCTGAAAACAGAGGAATGTTAGGGTATGCCTGGGGAAATGTGGAAAGCTGAAAGGCAAGGCCTTGTGGTCTTAATAACTATTGTAATAAATTAGCATATGCTACAAATAATGCATCAGAAAAAGGAAAAAAGAAGCTGTCTTGTAAAGCAGGACATAATTCTGCAACATGTCTACTGTCTCTAGATAAAGGTTTGAATGGTTTTCCCAAGAAGAAGCTTTATGCAATTGCATACTGTGATGTGAATCAGATTAAGGGAAGAAAGACTATTTATGCATGAAATCAAAACATGCTTGTGGGGAAAGGAGAGAAGAAATCAACCCTTTCTTTCACCTCAAATACAATATATGTGCAATGACTAAAAAGAATGAATGTGTCACCTAGATTACTGACCCTAAGTGATTTCCCACTAAAATTAGCATGAATCATAGTGATGAAAAACTGAAATGGAAAAGATCTACTAGAAGACCTAGTACCTTACACCTCTGTGTAAGTACAGGAATCTTCCTGATGATATCTATATGAAGCAGTTCACTGCTCATTAGTTTGTGTTGTCGTCAGTGCCATTTGACACAGGCATTTGCTAAGAAGACTTTACAATGACTACCACATCTGTTCTTCATCCAAAATTAGAATTACATCAATCCTCTTCTTCCAGAACAACATCCTTCTAGAGACACTTTTGGTCCTAGGAGTACCTGGAACTAAAAAATATATGTTGTTGCTTTACACCTTTAAATACAATGGGTTTTCTTTTCTTTCACGCACCACAGAAAATGTACTAACTGTTCCTGTATTCAACAGCAGCACAGAAGCAAACAAAGGAAGATGCTTGGCTACAGTGAAATAAAATAATGCAGCTGAAGGATTTTGAATGACACCAAGCTGGATTCTACTAAGTGGGAAAGGTGCATATGGAGGTGTTTGTGGTTCCCAAGTTTTAGGGTTTGTTTTGTGCCATGTTTACCCCCAGAGTAGGTTAGAACAACCTCAGGGTTCCTCAGACTGCTCCCATATTGGGATGGCCCCCCCAAAAATTTCCTCCTGCTCCCTTTTCTCCCCCCAGTTTGTCCTTTCTGCTGGGCTGCACAGGAGTCAATGACACACTCCTGACTGTGCTTGCTCTGCTCCCACTGAGAGTCTTTCAAGCAGAGGGCATCTCTCAGTCAGCAGCAAAACATCAGAGCTATAGGCCACAGTCTGGCTCTTTGTATCCAATAGGCCAAGCTTCAACGTGAATTTAGGGTCAAGTTTGACACTAATTTCTTTTTTAATGGTAGAGATGTACTATTAGGAACAGAAGCATTTGGGAGTGCCTTTGAAGATAGACAGTATGTGAAGTAAGTCTGAAAGGTAACTCACATATGCAGCTTGGCTTGGAAGTCTGGGCAAGTAGGTTCATTTCACTGCAGTCTCAGCATACCCAGACTAACTGCTTATTTATCTGAATCTGTTTACACCAGTATGATTCTGTAGACATATTCTGTGCACTTGGAAACTGCCTGACCAGATTCTTATCTGACATGAATTGATTTTTCTTCACTAATTTCCATAGCCAGTAATTTCTCATCCTGAGCATTTTGCATGAATCTGAGATGTGAAGCCAGACTATTTGTTGATCACCCTCAGGATGTGTGTGACTATGCTGTTGTTCAATTCCTACCAAAGTCAGCTGGAAAACTGTCCACTAACCCCAGAGGCTGCTGAGTAAACCCTATGGGAATAAAGGCTGCAAGTGAGTGTGGAGATACAGAGCTAAATCCATTTGTGGGAGGTTTTATTTTCTTTTAAAAGGTGTGTTTCAGGTGTGTGGTGATTCTGTGTTTGTGAAATCCTTCCACATCCTTGCAGAGGTGGCAGCAGTCTTGTGTAGGAGCTGCTGCTGTCCACAGAAAGGAGGAATGAAAGAAAGCCCCTACATGGATGACCTCAGCTCAAGTTTTGTTTAGATGCTTGTGGCTGACAGAGTTCATGTGTATGCAGCATGGAACAAGTGTGAAGACTGATCAGATGATGCCAGGTAGATAGGTTTTTTAAAGGATGTTGTTCCTCAGTAATGTGTCAATTTGCCCCACATAAGCTAAAATAATTTAGATAAATTTGATCTGCTCATGTTTTTCTGATTGCTTGTAACAATTTTTCCAAATACAATGACCTTTAAATGTTATTTGTAACAGCAGCTGTTACAAAATTCTCAGGCAGAAATCAAACTTATGTTTTATTTAAAATAGATAATGGGCATTTAAAAATAAGAGTTCCCTGGTCCTGGCACAGACCTAGTCATGGGTGTCTTGATATGTAATTCAGCAGAGATAATTCATTCAATTAGACAAGAAGTCTGTTGAACAAATATAAGCTTCCTGCAGCCCAGCATGTCTGTGGACCAATGAACTTCCCTGTGACTCAAGATATTTTTAATTCTGCTCTGGACTTTCTCCAGG
>JAOXXN010000395.1:24239773-24256541 GCA_026770055.1 Myrmophylax atrothorax
GCTCTGGACTTTCTCCAGGAAATCAGTAATAATTACTAATTGTATTTTTGTAAGCTAAATGAAAGGATGCATTCTTTCTTAAAACTCTTCTTTAGCTTTTGCAATTAATTATGCTGCTCTTTTGTGTGATTAATCCTTGTCTTTGTATTACAACTTCACCTAATCAAATAGTACTATGTAGCATCCCAAGAGTTCTTAAATGTAAAATATTTTCTCCTATTTTAGTGTCACTTTTTTCTTTTGTCTGCTATTCATATCTCTGCTAAACTTTTATCAAAGTGATGCTCTATTAAAGGACTAAAGAATTCTAAAATCATCAGGGGAAATTTGCATGAGATTATTGTATCTTGGCAAAGCGCCCCCTGCCATGTGTGGCGCTACAAACTGATTTCTACCAGCTGAGGATATGTCCTTACATCACCAACACATACTAAGGAAGTTTTCTGATAAAACTGTTCCAACAGAAGTTCCATCAAAACACTTAAATGACCTCAGGTTTTATTTTAAAACCTTTATTATATGAAATATATTAGAAGAGACTTACCCAACCACCTCATATTATATATTAAAATTATCCTCTTGCAATATGCCCACAGTGGAAATGTCAGGCAGACAGGAGCTGGTTTTGAGTGGTTTAGAGAAAGTCTTAAACACTTCGATTGCTGTGCAATTTTGTGGCAAATCTTACTTCTTCCTTTGCAGCCAGGAAAAGTTTTTTCCATGGTGAAAGTGGAGCACGTCTGTCATTCCAGCGTAGCATGGCTGCAATATGGCCAGTATTAACTATTCAAAAGTCAGGAGGCTTGTTTGCATAGAGCAAGGTTCTTGCTTTATAATAAATCATTTTCTCTTCCAGTTTCTTCTTTTTTTTTTTAGGGTGCCCTGGGGTCATATTTCCAAGGGCCCTTCTATATTAAAATGAATGAAAAAACTAGACAAAATCAGCTTCAGGAAAGGTGGCAAACTCATTGCTCCAGGACCTGGAGCTTTTAGAATTAAGGTCTTACCAGCCTTGCAGTGGAAAAAGCCAAAGTGGTTGGAGTTGCAGAGGAAATGTAGTCTTTTTATCACCATAGCAGTGTCAGGAGGTCAAGGATGATCTGAATGTCTATTCCCATGGAAACCCTCTCTGCCTTGAGCATAGTAGATGATGGGTATAGCCCATTTGAAGCTGCAGCAAAGTGAGCTGGGCTGGACTCCAGGACACACCAGCCATTCATCAGGAAGGCAGTGAAGAGGCTGCTTACTTGTTGTGATGGGATCGTCCTCACAGTTTAATAATGAAAAAATATGTAACAGCAGTAACTGAAATGTTCTGTGCCAATGTAACTACAAGTGGTTAGTGAAAAGATAAACTCAGTGCCATCACTGTGGGATGAGTCAAACTTCTTGCTGGTGACTGCTACAGTGGATTCCTTTGTGAAGCTTTTTGAACAGAATGCCTAATTGCAAGGAGAATGAGCAGGCAGAAGAAAACAGAAAACAAGTAGAATTAGTGTCTTCCATTAAGCACTTAATAAGTGATGAAAAGTAGCTTTGAATATTCAGACAACTGACCTGCATCAACAGAGCATTGAGTACATGTTTACTTTAAGTATAGCTGTAATCTCTTGGAAATAAAATAAAATAAAATAAAATAAAATAAAATAAAATAAAATAAAATAAAATAAAATAAAATAAAATAAAATAAAATATATAAACATATGGTGCTTGGCTCCACTTGCATGAGTAATGTCAGGGATCTGCTTCTTGAATTGTGTCCTTTATGCAAATAGTAAGTCACAAATGTGGTAAGGATTTATTTTATGTTCCTTCAAATGAAGATGGGTTGGCTGTATTCAGTATATTAAATCCTTCCTGCTGCTAAGCTTAAAGAAACTGATTCTCTTGTAACATATTTTGATTTGACTACTGTAGCTTCCAAGTGCTATAAAGCACTAGAGTAGTTTGCCTTGGCCTCACACCTAGTTACAGTAGTGCTAACTTTAAAATTGCTGAAGAAACCCACATCTGGAGTCAATTGAATGAATTCTAACCAGCTTTGGTGGTAATATGCAAGTAATATTTCATCCTTGTGTGTATTTCACTCATCTTATAAAAAAGATGCCTCATTCCAAGACTCCTAGACATATTTCTTTGCTGTCTCATATATCAAGAGTATCAGACTAAGCAGACCGCTTAAAACTGGATATGCCGAAACACTCTTCTATCCTAAACAACGGTGAATATTTTTGCCAACACTTCCATTTCCTGCAGTGGAAAAAAATATATAATTCCAAAGCCTTGGCCAGAATCTGCTTTCCTTGAAATGCATGGCAAATTTGTCAACAAAACACTCTCTGGCTCTGTGGTGGGGGGAGAAGTTTAACAGCTGGAATTAACCAGCAGAAGTAATGTGAAGCAGGCTGAATCTTTGTATTAGGTTTAGCCTAATGCTGGGGTTCAAGGCTGAGCTTGCATTTTGATTCATCTGTGCCAAAATCATGGAAGCGACATCCAAAACCAGAACCAGAGAACAGCCTCTTTTTGCTCTGGATTTGGCCCAAAGCCAGACCAAGGCTATTGGCATCAGTCCAGGAATCCAGCACTGAGACACCACAGGCCTCAGATACAGCAGCTTGAAATTCTGGCTTTCTACAATCAGAAATATTACCCTGGTGCACAGAAAGTACTTTTATTTACAAAAAATGTTGTAAATGTAATTAATCCCCATTTGCATGGACTCTTCTTCCTTAACTGTTTGCAGGGGGATGAACAGCCATATGGGAGACAGGCATTAAGCTAAAGAACCCAGACTGGTTTTTTGTTGGTTTTTTTGTTGTTTTTTTCTGAAGGACCACCATTGGTGCAAGGCTCATTTCTTGTAGTGCCTTGAACAGCTATTAAAAGCAATTGTCATGTTGGACAGGCTGTGAGTTGAAATCCAGAAGTACCATGCTATTGGTGCTCCCAACATTTGACTCCTCCACCCCTCTCCAACATGAATTTAATGCAGGTGCAGACACAAGCCTAACATAAGGGAGCAATTTTCTGATTCATTCATGTAAGACCCTGAGGGAGAGTAGGAACAAGATGTACAAAGGTAATATGGCATTGTTAAAAAATTAACTTTGCTTCTATTTTATAGAGCCACAGTGCTGTGTTGCTTAGTTACGTGGATCAGGAATTTAACTGTAAACAAGATATTTCACTCTTCGGTCCCTAAGGTTTTCAGCTCCATTTGAAAAGCAGTTAGAAATGAGCATCTTTTTGCCAAGTCCCTGGGTTGCCTCTTGCCATTACTTGTCCCCTCTTTGTCTGCTGCTGCTGTTGCAACAGTGCTGGGAGATGGAGGTGGTGGTGTCCATGCTAGCGTGACCACTGCCAGGCTACAGCCACACTCCCCTCTGAATGCTGCACTTGTTCGGAGACGAGACAGACGCTTATGTCTTCTGGTTTGGTTTCTGTTTATACAAATCCTGGCTGCATGAGTTCCAAGCATCAGGAGTTTGCCAGCTGGACTATGCAGTTATTCAAGTCATTGGAAGTGGAAAAGGGGTTAATTATGCCAGTATGTTGTTACATCATCAGTGGAAATTCTGTTTCTGCCCTCAGGATCTCCACTGCTGTGTCTGCTCAGAACTGTTAAATATGACAAGGTCGCTCACTCTGCTTTAGTAACAATGAGTGCTAACAAATTTGAATGTTGCAGGCATTGTCATTGCTTTACAGGGTCATCCCTGTAAGTGCAAGCATTGCCTATGCCTTGTACCCAGCAAACTTTGCAGTGAGTCAGATGCCAAGTTACACTGTGTTGTGTTAGAATCTGTTTCTAAAAATACAGTGACACACAACTTTTCTATTTACACTCTAAACAAGATTAGGCCACTAACAAATACAGAAAAGATGAGGAGACATAAGTGATTGAGATTAAGAAGTGAGGCTAAAGATATGAACAAAATACTTAAATTGATAAGGCAAACTTTCAAAATATTTTTCTCCTCCCTTTTGCTTCTGACTCTGCAGATGGCTGGGGAGAATTTGTCTTTTACAACACCATGTATTGAAGCAACTTGTACTTTTGAAGTTTAGTCACCCACTAATTACTAGTCTTTCATTAACAGCACAGACATAAATGATGCAGCACTTGCTTATATCCAGTAGTCTCTATTGTTGAGGATTAGAACAACAAATCATTAGCTACATGCTTGTTAAGCATGCTAAGACTGTTTATGTAAACTTCATTGCTCTTATTTTGGCTCACACAGATGGTTGAGGTACGTCAGATAATATTTCTGATTTTAAAGAGAGGGCTAATTGCCTAAATGTCAGACGTGCTGAGTATTGCTTGTCTTGCAGAGAATGGGAATGTAATGTGGGCACAGTTCATCCTCACTGGGGGTTGCTGTTAGTGATTTCTTGTCTGGTTACCAGTTTGTACAAACAGCATTGTCACAGTTGAGAAAAACTTCTAGGGTGGCAATGGTCATGCGGGTCTCTGGAATTGCATGTTGTTTAGGAACAGTTTTGCCTTTCTCCACCAAAGGTGCTCTTCAAGGGAATATCTGAAGGCTGAGGCAAACATTAATAAGCAATGCACTTGTTTGGTTAAGGTTTCAGCCTTGACCTCCATCTTTAAGCCCTTGTTTGTTATTAATCACGTGCTTCCCGAATCAAAGAGAACATTTTTGGAGAGGGAAAATTGTTCTGGGACTGGAGCCTTACACACCAAACAGTCTTGCCCAGATGACAAATAGCCTCTGCATGATAGCCAAGGTTCATCCAGCTGCTCGGCCTCGTACCAAGTGATTGATGGTGTTGATGTTCTAAATAGGCTAAAGATATGCCAAATATCAGAGTTGTAACAAAGTCCTTCAGATAGATACTGTAAATAGGCAAGAAGGCATGTTCCCAGCATATGGCAAATCTGAGAGTGGTGTCAGGATTATAAGTAACCTCACAGGGTTTGTCTGGTTTCTTTCAAAGTTAGACAAAAACAGTTTTCTGTGCTGGAATGAGCAGGGTCATGCGAGGTCTGTGCAAAGCTTCCGATTACCGCCGATTTTCTCTGTAACTGGACACCCTTTGGAGTTATAACAACGTTTGATTTCTTAGCAGAGATCAATAAACTGTTTTTCTACCATGGTTCTGAGGAGGAAAGAAGAATAGGATGTGCTCAGAAGTTGTTGTCATGAGTTTTTATGTCTTAAAGGAATGATGAATTCATACCTGAATAGTTTTATCTTGTTAACACAACAGTGCTCATTCTTTCTACTAAGCCACAAAGCACTGTTCATTGATATCCTACAGGATCAAGCAGCTGCACCACAAAAGCAACAGTTTCATTGATCATTCCATTCCCCCAGAGAAATTTCCTTTATTTTGTGCTTTCCCTCTGCATCACAGTAAATGCTGTTCCCTGGACCAAGCAAAGCTGTATCCCTGGTAGGCAGGGAGCATAAGCAGTCTTGGCAGTGCCAGGATACTGAGGGACAAGCTGCCCTCTGCTCCTGCTACAGGACCGGCAGAGGTTAGAGTCAAGAGTGTTTCTCTACACTTGATCATTCAGAGGTGATAGTTAACCTGTGTTAAACTAACCCCTCCCCTCCCTGACAGCTAGCAGGATTTCAGAGCCCTCACCACAGCACTCTGTCTGTTGTAATCCCCTGCTTCACTTTTCATGTCTTATCGGCCACCCTGGTATCTCCACTGGGAAATGTGTATTCCTCGCTCTGTAAAGTCTCCATGCAATGCCATAATCTTGCTTTCTAAGTGATTAACCCATCTTGTTTTTGAGAGTGTGTTTGAATGGTTTTCTAGGAATGACACTGAGGAAAGCATCTTTTCTAAAAAGGCCTTTATGGGATAGGCTATTTCCTGGATAAAACCATTTCCTCAATAATTGGAAGATGAGTCACACCCACACATGGGAAGCCAATTTCTGTACTGAGTCACTCCAGTTTGGGGCCAGCAGTTTTCTACACATGAGAAGTGTCCAAGCAGCCTCTTCATTGCACCAGACCTGTAGTGCAAATTGGCCAGGAAATAGGATCAGCTGACTGCAGGGTAGTAAGTTTTAGCCAGACCATACCAGTAAACTCGGGATCAGCAATGTTCTGAAGCACCAGCTGAGCAACAGAGAATGGTGTTTTGTAATAACCAGCTCAGTTTGGGGCCACTACATGAAGTAATTCGCCCAAGTTCCTTTTCCACTGGGCCCGGCTATAATCAGCTTCTTAAGTGATCGGAGCTTTCTAAGTTCTCTTTTCTGTCATCAGCACAGGCTGGCTGGAATCAGCTGAAATCCCAGAATCATGTATCTTTATTTATTGCCGACTCACTTCTTGTCGGCAGTTAGCACGTTGCCTACAGAGCCAACAGGCTGTCAGGGGTGATTAGTAATTAAAATGTGCACCATTCAGGGCTCTGTGGTGCCTCAAGTAATTTTGTTTGCATCCAGCCTGGAAGCAGAACAACAAGCCATGTTCTAATTCACACTGTAATTTAAGTGTAAGCCTGTGCATGGATGTTCTTATCTCTGCGTGCTCCATTTCAATAGAGCTCAAACTTGTTCAAAGGCACTCAAGTTAAATCAATAGTGAGAGCTCAGAGAATGAATGGAAAATGAATAATCACGCAATTACCTTCAACTAATTCAATATATAAATGAAACCAGAACTAGCTTTTGCAGTGAATTTCTGTGCATAAGTAGCCCTCGGTGTGATAGATCAAATGCAGTGCTAAGAGTAAAGCTGGTCATGGTCACAGTCATACTCTTGACTTTCATGTCATCTGGTGTTGGGAACATTAAGGCCCTCATGGAACACCATGGGTACATAGTCTGACCTGCACAGCATTGTTCATCAGATATTACCTAACAATTCGGGCATGGGGCCTGTAACTTCTGCTTGAATTATAGCCTACATTTCAGAAAGGCAGACAATCATGACTTAAAGGCTACAGGTCACTGAGACTCTACCCATTCCTATATGACCTGATCTGAGGTTAGTTACTCTCCTTAAAAGAAGTCATCTTTCAGTTCTGTAGCCTTTTCTCCAAGTTGCATGTATAACCTGTAATGTTAATGTTAATGTTAATGATATTCCTTACTCTTGCTGATTTTCAGTTGTTGGGCAAAATAAATCAACATCCTTGACTTTGGCTGGACTGATACCACCAGCTACTTCCATCTGGATTTTCCACTGCAATGAACAATTTCAGTAAAATTACATTTGGGAGCAGGAAAGCTAGCTTTGCCAGACAGCCTCAAGAGAGGGGTCATGATCTTGTTTGCCTTTCAGTCAACAGCCAGGACACTCATGGGCTGAATTGAACTCGAGTTCAACTTTCATATCTGCCTGAGAGGGTTACAACATGCCGGTCCCTGGCACGGCTCTAACATAGTTATGTTGTGTTTCTAAGCAGGGGCTCCAGGACACCTTTCTGCTGACGCTGCTCTTTGCGTGGAGTGCTGGCATACCATTTAGCCAGAAGGAGTGGCAGGTAGACATGTGTCCTGAGGCTGGTGCAGAGAATGCAGATTACAAAGGTGGAACACCTCACCTTAAGTGAGAAACATAAGTATAAACATAAAAAGTGGAACTATGCCCATTAGAAAAAATGGCAACTTCCTATGCCTTGCAGATGAGGATCTCCCCAGCTATGCTCCTAGAAAGTGTGCTATTGAATGCCCTTCTCTGCTATAGCAGGAGATACTGGATGAAAAAAGTTGACTGTTTCTCCTTCTCAGCAATTTCAATCTCATGTGCTTCTTTCAGAAGTGATCTAAAGGAAAATTTCATACTGACTAAAGCAAAATGTTTTTTCTTTCATGTAGAAGAACTGAAACATTTTAGAACATCATTTAAACTGTTCCTTAATTTTGGCTGCTAATTCAGAGAATGAAAAATTATGTAACAATCCTGGATAATGCTGTCTCTCTAGGAATGACTTATGAATAGGCTGTACACAAGGAATGGTTTATCTGATGATGTGTTTCCTTATATGGCCTTTACTGTAAAGAAATAACAAGTATTTTTTGTACTTGTGGTTATATGGGTGTAACATTCATTTGATCTAAACTCAGTCTATTTCTACTATGACTTGCATACATTAGTATCAACTCATTGATCCTCCTGGGGCATCCTTCAGTGATGGAAGAGCTGAAGACATGATGGAAAACTACAGCAGAACTAGAAAATAAATCAAGCCCTTTGCATTTTGGTCCTGTGCCCTGACAACATTTTCTCCTCTTACTCTTTGTAACAGAGTACGTTTTGCTGGATTTTTCTTATTGTAACACTTGCGTAATTCAAACTCCATTACTTATTCTTTGGTCCCTGCCTTCCTTTCTTTAGATATATTTTCTTACTCCCCTCATCTCTTGGCCAGCCTGAATTTGCTCAGTCCCTTAGGCTTTCCCCACATGGCAGGTTACACAGATGTCTCATTCTTGCTGCTCTCCTGAGCTCTCCTCTAGTCTCAGTGCTTCAGGAAGTTCAGTGCCCACCTCATTCATTGTCCTCCCCTTGCTATGATGGAGCTGTTCTCACTATAGAGCAGATTCGAACTAGACTTCCAGAATTTAACAGTTGTATTGGGCCATTGAAATGACAAAGCTGGTTCTAGCTCTTGCAAACTTGCAAAACCTTAAAGTGGACCTAATGTAAGTTTGACTTTGTATATCCCCTGCCCGAGCACATTCAATCTGCTCTGCAGCTTTGAGTCTCCCAGTTACTTACAACCAGCTATTTGTATACTCAATGGGCTCTACTGTGTGAGGAAACTGTTTAAAAATACATTTTAAAGAGATGTTTTCACTTCATGTATTTTTTGCCAGTGGTGTGGTTTCTAAAAATGTTTTTTTTAAAACCTCTGTAGCGCACAGCTATGAAGCTGCACCTCAAAAGCTGAAGCAGAACTCTTCACTTGCTGAGAGTGCTCAAGGGATCTGCTGTTGGAGCACATTGCAAGCCCTATGCAGTGCTTGAAGGCTTGATAGGAGTTTTACTTCTTTGTGTTGGAAATCCAATGGTGATAAAGTTGTGCAGAAGCAGGTGGGAAAGGTTGCTTAAAAATTGCTTCAATATGGCCCTTGCTACAACATTATGTGAATTGGCCTGGATATTTAAAAGACAATTAACCATAATGATCTCACTCTGTCACTTTTCCATTTGTTTCTACTTTTCCTAGGAAAAAAAAATACTTTGGTTTATCAACGAAGTTCAGTTGGGGTTTCTGCCTAGATCTGTGTTCGACCCATCTTTCTGCCATGTCCGTGTCTGCCCCAGGAAGGAGCACTAAGGGCACTTGCAGAGATGAAAAGCAGCATAAACAAAATTATTCCCATCTAATCCTGCTGTCTTGATTAACATCTGCTACGTAGCAGGTCAGCCAGGTCCAGCTTCAAGAGGAGCTGAGCGTGCCAGTTTGCCCTGTTACTCAGTGGTTTCTCTGTTACTGCAAAGCAGCTTGTGTGGAGATCCCATGGGTCAGCAAAGAGGTGATGGTTTGTCGGCTGGGTGGGAGCAGTCTCCTGAAGGACATTTGCCTGCTGTAGACAAAACGGTTGCTCAGAGAGGCTGAAAATTATCAGACTTCAGATAACCATCAAACCCTTAAAACATGTTCACTCCTTGGTCAATCTACAAAGTAGCAGATGTATCACTCTTAAAACAACAGTAAAATCTCATTTTACAAAATTTATTTTTGAGCTGTGACAGGCTCAAGGTTATTTTAATAAAAGAACACAGCTCTTTTCCTCTGTCCTGTAAATTAAATTTTCATCTTGGAGAAATGTTTGTCAAGTTATAAAACAAAAGAAGTCTGGGAAAGATGTGGAATTCTTATGGAAATGAAGGCAGAGGTTGCTATAATTCTCAACAGCAGACCAATATTGGCAAGTTTTATCCATACATCCTTTGCATGTACTGCAGGAGTAATTGATGGCTGAGCCCCCTGTTTTCAAATGAGGTGCTAAAAGCAGGTTTCTGGCCACATGGCAAGAATAGTTTCAGTTATTCAAATTAAATTTGCAATGAACTTTTCTACTCTGTCATAAATTCTTTTTGCAAAATGCTGTGAAATTAATTCCTCAAAAGCAAGTACAAGTGGAGTAAGGTTTCCTGAGAGAGTTAATATCTGTTATGTGACCAGCTGATTTATCCAAAGGCACGTTCTTCTTTTACAGTCAAATTTCTTGCATAAAATCTCAAGACAACATATCTATTCAAAACATTCATGATTAATTCAAAGGTTTTCAAATATTCTTTTCAAACTTGTAGAAATTTTTAAAAACTATGACCCTCAGTGGTTCCTGCTGAATTTTGTGTGCCCCATGTTGAGCAGAATTAATTTTGTTCTTTTTTGCCATTGGCTTAATTCAAACAAAATCTTCCAGATTTGTGTTTGCTGTCCAAAAATCATTTTAGTTTCTTTTTAATCTGCCTTAAAATTTGGTTAAGTGTTAGATTCTATGCTGAAAAAAATTATCTTCACACACTTCTATACAATTTGATACCAAATATGTTTGGAAGGCAAAAACATTCCAAATGCTAAAAATCATTCAAAAGGGAACAATCAATCGGGTTATGGAGTTTAATTACTTCTTTCTCCCCCCAAAAAATAATTAAAAAACACAATTCTTCACTCACACAATTCTTAAGGGAAAAAAAAGGATAAAAAATAAAGAGGGTAGCAGTGGCTGGAATAAGAACTTCTGAGGAATGGTTCCCCCCACAAACACACTGGCAAAATAGGTATGGAAAATGTAAGTATGCACAGCTGTGTTTATTCCAATGATTAGACATTCTATTTCTTGGTGACCTCTCTGCATTGAGCTGGCAAGACACCTGGGTATGCTTAGAACTGTCTCATTCATACATTTACATTTATTCAACTTGGACCTTTCCTTCTCCCCTGCCCTTTTCTTCTCTAAAAAGACCACAGAAAAAAAAAAAAAACGGTTGAATCTGGTGCACTCCTTCCTGTCCCTGCTTTTTTTATGTTCTCAAGATGTTGGGTAAGACTCTACTTGATGTCTTTATTCATTTTGAATGAGGGCATTGACACTATTTTAACACTGAGTATAAAACTTTCTTTTTCAGAGCTTTTTCAGGCTGAATAGAGTGAAGAGGTGGCTGCATGTATTGTGAAATGTGACTGCACACGTGCCATACCAGGAGGGCAAATAGAAGTTAAACCCCAGTGTTTACATCTCCTGTGCTCTGCATCTGCACATGCATTTTATTTATGCAAAGTATGTGTGTGTGCATATTCTGAGCTATCTTTGCACTAGTACCTGGCAACTCTGGTTGATATTAATGGATGTTTATTGGATATGGAGAGGTTTGATGACAAAAGAAGAAGATTGGCACAGAAATTTTGCAATCCAGACTGCATTACTGAAGGGCTGATGTGGGACAGGGTGGGGTTAAAGAGTTTCTTCACTGTCACCAAACAAGTTTGGTACAGAAATTCTCCTGTAGGTTTTCTGAGTCTTAATCCAATGCCCAACCTGCTACTTCAACCTTCCTCTGCGAGTGTGCATCAGGTTGGCAAGCAGGGCTTCCATACTTTTTTCTCTTCTATTTTCATTGAAACTAGAATTTCCAGTAATTGAAAGTTGCTAGATAAATTGAAGGCTATTTCACTCCAACTCATGACAGTTTCTCCCCCCGCTTCTTTGGATATCTAGGCATTTCAGAGCACTAAATACTGGCTGCAAACTGTAGATCCAGTTCTTCTTTTAATAACGGCATCTTAATATATTGTCAGTTTCCTCAGAGTTACTGTGAGTCTGAACTGAAGAACTATGACTGTATATACACAGAATTAGATTAAATGAAGTAAAGCATCTGTACATAAGGCACTAATTTTCCTTTCTTTTCAAGCTATCTGTAATCATTAGCTGGCCTTCACACTGCGTGCTGCATACAATACAATATATCATATCAGCTCTGCTCTGTCAAATTGGCTTTCTTTCTTCCTGCTTCAAAACAACAACCCAAAAGCTCTCAATTGCCATTGGGTATTAGTCAAAGATGCATTTGATTTGCTGTTTTTACAGCCAATGTTTGGGAAAGAGTGACTTCCTTACATATATTAATTTTTACTTTATATGTGATTAGGATGTGTCCTGTGTAGGATTGAGTGTCCAGAGCTTTCCACTGGGATTGGTAGCAGTGGTTCATGCTCAGCCCTCTACATTTAGAATTAAACTATATGTTCTCAGGATGTATTTAAACACAATCTAAAGAGAGAATTACTGGGATATTTCTTGTACCCTACTTCACAGCAAGGCTGAAAAGTCCTAAAACTCAAACACAAGAAAACTCAACATGGTAACTCATGTCTTTGTGTGACTCCTGATATCATTCTTCAGAGCTGAGGAAGTGTAGAGAGATGGAAAATACTTCACAACAAAACAGACCTATAATTAGATTTGTAGGGAAGAGTAAATAAAAGATCTAACTCTGAGATAAATGGGTTTCTGTGTATTGGTTTGCCTGCCTTTGGTTAGCCTGTTAACGCATTGGAATCTGTAGGGCCAGGTCTGTGTAATTTGTCGGTAGAAAAGGGACATAAATAACTTTGACAACACACAGGGTGGAAGAAAATGAAAGTATAAGTGAGGAATAGAAGCAGCTAGTCTGGAAGGAGAGGGAGACCCAGCAGTGATAGGAATGCAGTATGAAATCTTTTCTTTGTACTTCAACTGGAAGACTCTTCGGATGGACCATTGAATACGAAGTCAGACAAAGTACTAGCTTATACATTCATGTTACTAACCTTGTTTCATGGGAACAAGCCCTACTGGAATAGTTTCTTCTGGTGGCAAAGCTGATTTAGCAGATTTCCACCACCTCAATTTCATTACTTGAGCTAAGGAAAAGCTCAACTATTTTTTTTTGACCCCTGATATTTTTAAAACTTGGATATCTCTCTTGCCCAGTTTTAACATTGCTGTGAAGGACTTGTCCTGTTGAGCATGAACTGAAGCCCCCCAACAGGAACAGTGAGCTGGGAGTGCTGCAGGTGCCAGTGATAGGGGATGTCAGAGGGATGTCCCCTGTGCAATCAGAGAAACCATGTGCTCTAAGTACCCTCAGGAGTTTTACAGGGATTTTCCTCTGCTTAGCAGAAAGAGGGGGATGACTCTCAGGGTTTGCTGTCCAGAAGGACCCAGTCCCCCAGTGAAATGTAATGGGCAGGAGGTGACGGGATCCTTCAGACCCCATTGGCCCACACCTTGGAGGAGCTCAAGGAGAGCATCTCCCTGGGATGGGATGAGATGGGAGCCCAGCTGCCTTGGAGAGATGCACCTGAGGCCACGTCAAGGTGGAGAGATCTAGGGAGTGCCAGGGAAACAAGTTTGAGATTCCTTAGAACTCAAAGCCTTTTGCAAGGGTTGGGGTAGGGCTGGTTTCCCAGTGCCAGGTTGAAAGGAGGGCTGGAGGGAAAAGGTTGGAACCAGTAGCAGTCCATGCCCTGGCCCCGGGCAAAAAGGTGGTGTGTTTGCCGCCTTCACCCCTCCCACCTTTCAGCCACATTAAAGCCCAATTATTCACGCTTGATGTCAGCAAGGCAGGGCCCGCTACTCTACCGGCTGCTCCCAGATCCCTTCCCTGAGGGGCCAGATTACCCCCGGCAAGCACCACTTGGGGTGGGGTTCGTGGGGTGCCCAGGCAGGCAGGGGCCCAGGGCCAGCACCCGCAGCCCCACATGGCGCCTGCTTCATCCCTGTCCTGTGCCAGGGAGACATCGCTCCCTTGGCCTCTGAGGTACGACAGGAGAAGCAGCTGCCTGGGCTGACGGGTGGGAGCCCTGGGTCCTGCAGCACACACGGGCACCGCCTGTTCCTCAGGCACAGCAGGCATTCTGCTCCCTGCGGAGTCAGCCTGGGACGGAGACTAGAAGGAACCTCCAGCTGCCCTACAGGGCGGGCAGGGGTGGTCTAGGAATTCAAGAGGAAGGCAGTAGGGGAGGGAGAGGACTGAGCTGACCCTTTTTTCCTCTCACCATTCACATGCTCACAGATTTTTATCAGGCTTTTTAGCTGCAGGGCAAAGTGTTTCTTTATAGTTCCTTCCAAAGCGAAGCTGCTGCCAGATCTGTGCTGCGGCTTCAGCAGCTGTATCCCATCCCCCCAGGCTGCACAGCCCTGCTCAGGAGGGCTGGGAGCCGTGCACAAGCCTGGCAGAAGGAAGTTTTTTGGAACTCACTAAGAGCTCTGTGGACACAGTGCTCTGGGCACTCCGTAAGGGCTTTTGCCAGCTTTCACCAAAGCATTTACCAAAATGCACTTGGTCATGGCAACATCCCACCCCCGCGCTGTGGCCGTCGGGCTACTGTGGGAATGGGGATGCGGGCACTGCGGGCTCCCCTGCCAGGCTCCTCTCCTCCCGAAGCAGGAGTCACAGGCCAGCCTGTGGGAACCACGAGAGACAGGCAGAGGAGGTCTGGGGGTGAAATCCACGGTGACGGGACCCAGTATGAGCCCAGCACTGCTCTCCCTCCCACCAAGCCCAGTGTCACACTGGCTGTGTCCCAGGACAGGGGCTGTGCAGCTCCCACAGGTGGGGAGGGGCAGCTCTGCCTCTCCCAGGGGTGACGGGGAAAGGGTCACCTTCTTGAAGCCAGAATTAGACACTGCTAGGGCCTGTTTGAATTAGTGTTCTCTCTCTCTCTTTTTTTCCCCCCTTTCCCAGTGGAGACTTGGTCGTTTCTAATAGGAAGGTTTATTGTTTTCACATCTGATATTTCTTTGATTACTTAAAAAGAAATCCCAGAGGCTTGTTTTCACAAAATAGTGATTGCATAATTGATGTGATTATGATGTATTTTGCTGTGTCACTGCAGCTCAGTTGATTATTTTGAGAACCTCTGAGCACCGTTAGTGCTGCCATGTGTTGTGTGTGCGTGGCCTGGGCTTTCATCCCCCTCCACATGTGTACAAGAGCCTTTCAAACACTGTTTCCTCCATCGGGGACTGCATGAGTCTTTCCTTGGAGCAAGGAAAATTATGCAGACCCATAAAGAGCCAATACAGTGAAGTGACAAATACCATGGAGTGAGCTGCAAATCTTTTTCTGATTTAATAGTGGCTGTCTGGTATGAATAATCTCCCTAAAATCAAATCTACCATGTGGATGAGCACACAAGTGAAGTCATGAGGCCAAATTCTAGGCTCTTTCCCTGGCTAAAAATGTACAAATAAAGAAAATGCAGAAAAATTCCAGTCAGGTGCACTGGAAATAAAATTCTCCTGAAAACAAAAGCATGCAGCAGATCATTAGTGGCAATAATTAATTGTAGCCTGAGAATGTATTAGCTGTCTGCAGGTAGAAATATTTAAGACCTCATCAAGAGAAGTCTTGGGAGAGCAGATTGTTTTCCCTTTACTTGGCTAGAAGTTTTTAATTATTTTCAGCTTGAGGCTAGAGGCCATCTAAAGAGTCCTTTCTTTCTCCTGGTGACATTGTTTTTGTTTCTTTGCTGTATTCTTCTTTTTTCCTTTTTAATTCAGGAATGAAACACTGTCCCCAGTAAAACTTCTTCGCCAAATTTCCAGATTTCCGAACCTTTGTTTTTTCTCAACATGTGTGCAATTTTCACTATTTTTGTCCAGCGGTGACCTCTGGAATTCCAGAATAATTTTCCCTCCCGTTTCTGGTGCCCTCACGTGACCCAGGAACACAAACATCTGAGAGACCTCTGGGCATCTTCACATCTGCTGGTATATAAGATCAGAGCCATTGTGTGATGTATTTTTAACAACAGGTGTTGAGCTTGGAGAAGGGTGTGTTGGTTTTTGAGGGGCTGAGCAGAATCTGCACTTAATTCTTAGTTCCCAGGCTATTTAGGAACAGCTTAAAAAAACCACACTTAATCTGTTTGTACAAATTTAACATTGTAAAACCACAATAAGGAATTGTTAATGAAGTGCAAGCCTGGGTTTAGTTTCAGCTTTACATCGCTGCTGTCCTAAAAAAACAAAAAAACTCCACCCAAACAGAAAAAAATCCCACCACCAACTTTAAAGCTGAGCCCAAGACTCTAGTTTACAACTTATTTTCATGAAATAATATTGATTGATTACTTGAAGCCTGTTAATTATTATTTAGTCACGGTTTTCAACACAAACTCCTTACAACAGCAAAACAAACAGCATGAATGTTTTATCTTTTGCCAATTAACACAGTTTGAACACAACTTAAAATAGTCTGTTAGCTCAGGGTCTGATTCACAACTGCATCTCTCCTGGTTGCACCACTGTAATCCCGTTGATTTCTGTGGCAATGCAGGAACCTCAATGCAAAATAAAAGTTTTTTTAATTGACACCCCTCCTGCAGCCATGTGTAAAGGAGCTCATGTCATGCAAAAGCCTCACACATGACTCTTTCGTGGTCCATTAGTAGAAATTCAGCATTTAAATTAGAGAAACAGTATAAGCAGAGTGTTTTCCCCAAAATATCATTGAAATCCTATTTTCACAGAAATCTCTCTCAAATTTCTAATCTACAGTGGTGCTTAGTGTTCAGTTATCTGCCAGGTATAAATGGCATAAATGGATGATTACTTTAAATACATCTTCTCTGAGAAGGGAGTTATGGGACCTCACAAAAGCGTCAAGCTGTGACTACTTTCAGGAAATCACCTGGAAATAAATGATAAAGGTTGCTTGCAAGTCCTTAGATTCTCATTGCCTGTTTAGGCAGATAATTGAATTCAGTATGAGCCATGATTCCTTTCTGGTACTGCTAAGGAATAAATTATTTAATTTTTAGG
>JAOXXN010000395.1:24256641-24275549 GCA_026770055.1 Myrmophylax atrothorax
AAGAACACTGCACTGTGTATTCTTACAGCAAAACTAATCCTTTTTACTTACACATAGGAAAAAAAACCCAACTGCAATTGCTGACAACTGAAGCAATTTTGTATCAGGATGTAGTGAGAGCTATATGAAATATAAATACTGCTGCACCCCCAAGACTCTGTATGATTGAACAACTGACTCAACAACACAATTCAAGCACTTGCCCATCTTAAAGCTTATAAATAATCCCACAACTTCCATGGGTTGAGCTCTATGCTTGAAGTCAAAGAGATGCCTAAGCCACTCTATGGAACAATTAGCCAAAGTGATCCTGGCAGAGACTGGCAGTCCTTCAGATCTTCAGTAGGAAGCTTTTTTCCTATCCCTCAGCAATGCTTAGGTGTCTTTTATTTAAACAGAGCAAAGACTATCAGGATAAATGTAATTCCTTTAATCTTACTTTTTTTCTTTACTTTTCTTCTTTACTTTTCCTTTCTTGAACTTTGACATTTCTCTTCCAGCTAAAAGGAGAAACTCCTTGTAACATTCTCTTCACAATGTAGACTTCATAGGAACTGAGACAGAAATACGTTGGAAAGCAAAGAGATCAAAGTTGGAAGCTCAGTGTTCTTTCAATTCTCATATTTATTTCCTGTACCCTTCTAAAGAGCAACGTGTTACAAGCATGACATCAAAGAAAGCACCACTCCTCTTGTTATGTATTAAAATAAACTGGATATCATTATACTCTCCTCTGAAATGTCACATAATTACAGAAATATACACAGTAACTTTACTCAAATGCTGAATGAAGAATTACACTGGAAGAAAGTCTTCTCCAGATCCTGCAGGGCTTCCTGAACATCTTATTTAACATTACCCATTCTGCCCTAACAGCAGATCTTCTGCTATAGATGTAGCACCAGCACATACAAACAGAAGAATTAGATATTTCTCTTGCTGCATCCAACTCTCCATGTCTCCAACATCACAGCTGTTCCTGGAGCAGGGCAAAACTCTAAAAGGATAACTTCTGCAGTTGCACTGCCCTCTCCAGCTTCAGTGAAGCTCTAGAAGAGGTTCCTTCTTTGTACCACAAGGACTCATTTAAGCCCCTAGCAGAAGCTAGTACAAACTTTCTGTCAAAGTCCATCACAACTAATAGGAGGTTACCTTTCTATATAGTATTGCACTGGTACAGGATGCCAAAAGTGACATCAGATCAATCCATTCACTGCCAACATTCCTAATAAAAGCAGCTTCAAATATGCTGTGTTGGCTAACCTTTGTCTTCTAATTAAATAAATCCTACAGCACTGTTGAACCCTTCCTCTTGTGGTCAGCACTATCTCCTGGTTAAATCAGCTGCACACACACACACACAAGTGATCAAGAGCTGTGTTGAAAACTAAGAAACTGTCAGTTAAGCGAAATTATGACTCTGTGAGCAGCTCACTTCTCACACAGGGATCTCATTCTGTACAGGCAAAAATGAGGTACAGTCACATCTGAGAATACATTGGTGGGGCAGACGAAACACTTGGAATTTATTTCGATCTATTAATGGCAGGAAATTACATATAATGTACCATATACCAACGAGTATTGCATAAAGAGAGGTTTTGGTTTCCCTGGGTATTCTGTAGTCATTCAAACAGTTTGCTTGGTTTTTATTGATAGTTTACTGGAATCTGCTCAAATAAGCTCTGTAATCTGGCACTGTCAGGAAAAGCAACAGTCAGAGAAACACAACAAACTTCCAAAGCTGACAGGACATTAAAAAGGAGACACATGTTCTTGATTTGACAACAGGTACAGTTGGGTTTGTTTTTTACCAGTGACACTCAACACAGCACAAGCCTTATCTTAAGGTATTTCCCTGACATGTACAATGTTGTGAAGCTGTGCCTACCAATCCTATCAGAGTTATTCAAGGATAGCACTAAATCGTGATCCTGCAGTGGAAGTGGAGGGCACTCACGATGCAGCAAGCTACAATTTTGGAAGAGAAGGTAGGAAATGAGGTCTTACAATCCTGGGGAAAATCATTCCAGTGCTATCATAAACTATAGGAATGGTGAATGAGTCAAACAAAGTAGCTACAAAGAATCTAAGACCACTATATTGATGGCTTGATTGATATTTACCACATTGTATCTGCAGCAATGATTCACAGCTGTATTTCTTCAGCAAGAATTTCTTGGGTTTATCCCACCATTGCTTGACCAAATGCCATCTATCGAGGCTATTTTGCTTTAAGGTCCTGTGTGTCATGGGCTACTAAGAAAAGTAGTTTTCACTTTAAACACAAGTGTGGGATTCTAATTAATTTCAAATTAACTGTAACTAAAATAGAGTGTAAAATCAAGATGGCCCTGACTACCTTTGAGGGGGGATTTTCTGCTGCATTCTTAGTCATTATCCTGGAGTCTCTGTATTTCCTGGTCCTTAAAATATATTAAATGTTGCACCTAGACAGTTGCTTCACAATGAGAGGCCTGATTCTTCAGTTTATGTAGAATGCAAACAACTATTAATAGTACCTACTAGGGGGTTGGTTTGTTTGGGGTTTTTAAGTGCAAACACTCTCTCAGTCTAGAGCAAAATTTAGTTTCCTTTTATTTGTGTTGACATTACCACTGAGGTACTTATTTAATAAACAGATTTACCAGTAACACAAAGCAATGATGAAAGAAAATATCCCTTTTCCATGAGTTCAGCTTCCCTTTTGGAATTAACACTTTCCGGTCATCTTCTTTTTTTTTTTTTTGAGTTTCGTCCTGGTTTGATTTAGGAATAGTTCCACAACTAAGAAGAGCAAAGCAAAAACAACAACAATTAAAGAAAGCAGGCAAGCCAGCCAACCTGTCAGGCTGTGTGAATAAAAAGTGATTGATTAATTTCTTCTAGCAGCACTGTGCAAAATTTTCAGATGAATCAGAACAGGTGCTGACCACCAAGCATTTTGCAGTAGAAAACCTTATGTTATAAACATATGTTGTGCATATTTTCAGACTGAAATTAGCTGTCAGCTCCCAGTTATTTCCTTTTCTAACTAAGAATGAATTATAAGATAATGCATTATTTTGTAGTGGTTTTCAGATTGGTTTGTTATTGAGGTTTCCCATACACATTTATGCTTTCTTTGAAATTCAGATCTTCCCAGTACTTTTCCTTGAATCGATTAATTCATCCTGAATAAATAAAGGATTTCAGTTCTCCAGCTGCTTACTGGATTATCATCAGAATGAGTTCAGGCTTTCCACCTCAAAATAGACAGCTGACAAAAAACATTAACAAAACAATCTGATTTCATCACCCACTTCAATGAAATGACAAACAACTATCTCTACATATATATCTATATCTATATTAGATGCCAAGATGCGCTTGACTCTCAACCTGCTCCCAACATTCAGGAAGAGAAAGTGCAAACACCTATAAATTAGGAGGGAAAAGGAATCAATCATCTCTCCTGTGCTTTCGCAGTGTGGCAGTCAGGAGTTTGTCTACTAGAGCCCAACAGTGAGAAGAGCTTTCCACACCCACCCAAGGGGTCCCCAGGACTAATCAAAGCAGGTAGAGACACAAGCAAGACTTTGACAGTTCTCAGTGTATCTGGTCAGAAGTGGAGAACCAGATATTCAGCATAATCACACCATAATTAACCCTTATGGGACCTGGGGTTCATTTGATCAGTACATTCTCATGATGATATGGTAGTTTCCCACACAGCAACAATATCACAGAATCACAGGAACACAGAATCATTTAGGTTGGAAAAGATCTCTAAGATCACTGAGTCCAAGCCTTAACCCAGCACTGCCAAGTTCAGCACTAACCATGTCCCCCAGGTGCCACATCTCTGAATACAAAGAATCAGATGATTTTAACCAAATGCTGTTGCATTGTACTCTGTGGACATTAATTTATATTAATATTATAAATGAAAAACAGTATTTAAAATAGTAAAGAAATAAGGAAGGAAAAATGAGTAATTTTGCATACCTAATTCAGCACACATTGAGGGAAGGAACAGAAATAGAACTGTTATATCTAGTTCAACATTATGTGAAGTGTTTGGCCCACAAAGACTAACCAGCAATGGAAAAAATGTTATAAACAATTAGTAAAAAGTTTGGGTTATGTTTTTGGGGTTTTTTTTAGGCTAAAGTGATACTTTTCATAAGGAAGTGTACACAATTTTTAATATGTCTACCTGTACATTTTTTAATCTCTAGACCATAAAGATAGATGAAATCTGTGAGACACTATTTTTAAGAGACAAATATTGGATTAGACAATGCAAAGAAAAAAATAGGACTTTACTTCTTCCACCTCTAACCCCTGAAATCAGATGGGTACCCTAAGGGTTTATTTATCTGTCCAAGCATAACAGAGAAAGCAACTACCCACACTTGAGCTACCAAGAAAGGTAAATAGATCTTCTTATGCCTCTTCCCCTGCCTTTATCTAAGATTGTGCTGTAAAAAAAGAGAAATGTTTCCTAAGCAAACTAAGATTTGCATGTCTCTTGGCTGCAAAGAGCATTCACTTTGTATCACTTGGTTGTAACTCACCACCAAAACTGTGCTGAATGTGCTTTCAGTGTGTAGAAGCGAAGTGATTTGAGCCTGCCCTGCTTGTGGCTCCCTGCAGGTTGGTGCAGGCTGGAGTCCTGTGCTGCACAGCCATTCCTGCAGCGCCTCTGAGCCCGGGGACAGGCACCGGCACCGCTCACAGCCACAGCCGCCAAACACCCCCGCCCCGCTCCTGGCCTGGCAGGGGCTCAGGACACCCAGGACTCGTGGGTGCGCTCAGCTAGTAAGGCACAGATTGCACAATAAGACTTCTTCAGCTTAAACGCCAAAGAAATCTGCCCTCAGAAGCACCTTAACACGGACCAATTAGCAGCTTTTCACTCAGAGCATCAATTAGCAATACTGTGAACTCTTATGCCACCTTCCACTACATAACTCCAAACCCTCTTTTTTTAACAGAGCCCACCCCACAGCAGCAGCATGTCGTCATCACCTTTACCTAGAAGCCAGAAAAAGGCAAAACAGAGCAGTGAATTATCTCCTACAAAAATCCACAAGAAGCTGGCTAACAAGCCTGTTTAGTTCCACCGGGTTGTGTGCTGCTCCCTACATTAAGAAATGCAGAGCAGGGCAGTAACACATGGGTGCCTGCACACTGCTCAGCCGGGAAACAAAGTCCACTGCCCATAAAGCACACCAGGCTGGAGAGGTGTTTAACTGTTAAACCAGTAAAGAAAAACAAACTGAAATAAAGAAATTGCCTCATCAGAAAGATCCCAATTTCAGTTCAACAGAAGTTCCCCAGCCTGAGTTCCTTCTTTAAATCCAAGAACCAATGTTGTGTGGATGGCACAACCTCTGTCATTCACCAGTAGAGATTGATATAGCAGAGCTATAGTCCAGGACAAACCTTTGCCGTTTGCAGAGCTCTGATGTATTTCTAGTTCCATTTGTGCTTTCATGCAGTAACTGTCTCTGCACCTCAAAAGCTAAAGCCTCCCAGGGTAGGATGACAAGCTGGAGGAACAAGTGAGAGCCTTCAGAGGTGGCTCACTGTCTGGCTCCACTCCCAGTATTTCCTGGGTTGAACAGTACTAAAGGGAGTGGCCCAAGCAGAATAGGTGTGTCTGTGTTCCCAAACGGTTTAAAGGAAGAGTGAATATTTTCCTCTAGATATTCTATTTGTGATCAAGACCTTGGTATGTTGTCTTTCAGACAGTGACATGTTTCAATGTATTGTCCATCTCAAAGTAGTTGATATTATTGGAAACTCTTTTTTCATGCAAAAGAATCCTAACCTTCCCCAAAGGTTGACTGCAAACAGACTTGATTTTGTCCTGAGATTGTATTCTATTTCACTCTGCATCTCATCTCCACTCCACTGTTTTTCCTTTATGCCTGTATTGCACCTAAAGAAGAGAGGAAGAACCTGTAGAAGAAACACTGTTACCCCTCTCCACACGCACTTGGAGCAGGGACAGCTGAAGTCCCAGGCATCTTCCCTCTATTCCCACAACATCCCTCTCGGACAGAGGCAATTAGGCTGCTCTAAGTGCAGACTTCCAGGCATTTCCTTCGACGCAGTTGCACATACCCAGAGACAAACTGTTCCATGGGCAGCTGAATTAATGGATCTTTCTGTTCTGACTGATTTGTGTCCAACATCCTCAACACCCATCGGGTTTGCCCTCCCTCCTTGCAACATCCTTCTGGCAATACCATTCCCAGAATTACTTCCAGTTCCTTTCCATTTGTCTGCTTTCCCAGTTCCTCTCCCTGTCCTTTAAATCATCCACAGAACCCTTAAGCTGTCTTCTTTAACTGCTGCAGATTCTTCAATCTCCACCCATCCCTCCTGCACTGCACACTTTCTTCTTTCACCCTCTTGTTTTTCCCCTGTACCCATACAGCTGCTTAGTATCTGTAAGTTCTGTTTTCCTGAAAGGAGAAGAAACACTGACAGAGAAATTGGGTAACTCTCATCCTAGGAAATGTGACTGAAAAGCAGCCAAACACAAGGTGCAGAAGCTGACAACTTGAAACCTGAAGCCCTCCCTGGAATACACTTACTGCCCTTTGTACATTAATATGGACTGAGAGATGCTGCTGAAACAAGAATCCCATTTTATCCCTAAGATTTCACTTTAGATGACAAAAAAATGTCATTTCTCCTCTAATCATGAATGAAAAGATGCCAGAAACACGTAAAAACTTTTGTGTTCCTGTGTGGGAACTGCTACATCCAAACAAATTTCAGCCAAGTACTTTTAATTCCCTTCTTCAAACCCTAAATCCTGAATTTCCTGGACTCTTGACTTCATTTTTCCCACAATGAGCTGTCATCTTCTCAGCCAGTTTATTAAAAATACAGTCATGAAGACACACAGACAAATGTAAACACAGGCACAGAATCTGGTCTCTCTACCTTTATTCTCAGCCTGGCACTGTCCTCCTCTGGCTCTACAAATTTTATTTGCTGCCAAATTAAGTGGAGCGCAGGACAGGGCGTTCACTTCATTTGGACTTCTACATGCCTTGCTGAAAATAAATAGCTCCTCAGAAACACTGCTTTATTTCCACACCCACTCTTGTTTTTAATACTCAAACACTCCGTGCTTTATTTACCACTACTAACACTCTGATGTGGTAAGCAGATACAATTATTCCTGTTCTATGGACAAAAAAATAAAGCACTATATTCCCAGAAAGTGTTGACCACTGGAATTCTTTTATTTACTATGCTCCTATATACAACTGTGCATTGTGTACCTGTGCCAGATAAAATGGTGAAAAAGAGCTCCATGGGCCCAGAAATCAGTTCTTCTGTCCTGAATAAGAGACAAATTCCTCAAGTACAGCAGTGGGATTCCTGCAGCTAACCACATTTTCATATCTTTTTTGTTTAAGTGAAGAGATGAAGGAGAAGAAGATGAGAGTGATTCAGTACAAATCTACATACTGTACAAGTCACATACACTGGCTATGTAGTATTACCTACAACATTAGACAGTATATTCAAAATGTATATAAATGTAAGTCATCTATAGGGCTGTGTATGTACATACACATTACCTCTGCAATACAATTGAGTCTGTATTTATTTTCATTTACGTTAAATGAACTGACCATCCCAATAGCTTTGTACACTGTGGGCGCTTCCCACATGTTGTACTAGTCCCCAGTCCCCTCTCAGGACTTTCTGCTTCCTGATGTTGAAGGTCTATTCTCCAGAAAATCCAGAGTATTTGAACTCTGAGTGTGCTGTCATAAACATTGTATGTTGCTCTCATAAAAAAACCCCAAACATGTAAATCTTGCCAAGAGACAAGACTTGGAAATACTGCTGTGCATTGTGCTCAGCAGAGAGGTTTTTGTTGGCTATTAAACCTCAGCAGAGACTTTCTGGCTGTTAGTTCTCCAGCAATTTCATCGGATTTAGGTTATTCCATCCTACACAGTTCTCAGGCTTATTGTAATTCCTACAAAGTGATTAAGAATAATCAACCCCTGTGCTGCAAGGGATATACAGAACTACACTGGTGCCAGAAAAACAGAAAGACAACAGTATTCTCCATGACTCCATCACACTGAACAACTATCTGACACTTCTTAAAATTGAAAGTTCACTTGTATGATTTTCATTTTCTTTTATTGGCCCTTTTTTCCCCTCCAAACTTCATGTAACCCAAACAGAAGCACCCACAATCACAAACTACCCAGTATCACAGAACCTACTAATCAAGAATGTTATCAGCCACTTCAGAAAGCCACGGGAGCGAGGCAGCACATTCTGGTTGTGTCTAGTGGGAGACACAGGAGGCATCACAGTCTCTCCTTCAAGCTTCAAAAGCAGTTCTTAGATACCATGAGGCCATACTAGCTCAGCCTGCTCCCTGGAAGATTTTAGCCCTGTTGAAATTGTTAAGATTCAGATAGTGGTTTCACCAGTAACATCATTTCACTTGTTCACTTTTCTAGGCTCCATTTTAATTTTACCACATGTCCTGTTTCTTTGTCTCTGACTGGAGTCAGAATAGCTATTTCTGAATAGTTATTTTTAATAATGTACCCTGTATGGGTACTTCTAAAACTCAAGGCCCTTACTGTGAGTTGCCTCAATCTGCTTTTGCTATCATTCCAGCCACTGAGTGTTGAATTTATATACTCATTTATTTCAAATTTTAATATAGAAAGATATGAAGGGCATGCATCTAAGAATGACCCAAAATGCCTTGCCTCTTCCCAACTGCCTCCTACTGTTCCTGACATGTCACTTGCTGTCTCAGAGCCAAGCAAATAGCAGCCAAATGTGACTGTATGCACCTGGCTTATTAAATGGATCAGGACCCACATGCTGCTCTCTCGTCGCCCTGTTCGCCCACATTCAAGCTTTGTCGGGTGAGACAGAGGATGCCAACTGTATCTGAACCCTTTATGTTACATCCTGAAAAGCATGCCTTGCAAGGTGTGAGATGTGGCTTTCAAATGACCTAAGCAGTTTCTTGAAGGATGGGATGCCTGCACATGAAGCTTCTTTTAATTTCTTATTTTTAAAGTTATCCCTATTCTGTAACTGAGGAAGTGGTGCTATTAGGTCTGTGCGTGCATCAAGGTCTCATCCCGTGGTCTACTGGACTTCATGGTGCTGCAAATGCTCTTTCAAGTCCTGAGTGCTGAGTTCCCAGAATGACACAGGACAATGACAAAGGTCTTATGAAGCAACTATGAGAAGGGCTGGAGGAAACAGCACCTCTGAAGGAAGGGCAAAATCATGGAGGTTTCTTAGCCTTGAAAAAAATGCTAAGAGGTGGCAAAAGTGAGTCTATGTTGAAGGCTGCTGCAAAGAAGAGAGGAAATATTTGTCCTGCATGTTGGTAGGGGATAAAGCGAGGCTTGAGTTTCAGTGGGGAGAAATCATGAAGAGTAAGTATAGCAAAGCAATAGACTAGGTTGCCTGAAAAGTCTATGGAGGTCTTTAAGAAGAAATCAGTCAGGACTGGTGACAGTAACAGCACATTCTGCCTTGGGTTGAGGTATCTCCAGAAATCCATACCAACCATATATGTTTTTAATGATTCAAAGGAGAATAAAAAATTTTGCATTCACTTCAGTGTAAGTAGAATCAGAAACAAAGTAGAGGTGCTACTGATAGTGGTAAAGGATGGGTTTGGGAAAGTTCTTGGTTAACGTGCTCAGGATGAACAACAGACATGCCACTTCTATTTGTTTAAGCAGATAATTGAATTCAGTGTGAGCCATGATTATGCAGCTACATTTATGCAGCTGTGGCTGCCTTCTTGCGCTTCTCTATCTCAGGCTGTGGAGTGATCACTGTGGATCAAGTCCGACATCCTGTGATGAGGTACAGCAATGGACATCTCTCCCAAGCATGTCAGATGCAAATGCCACTGTTTTTAATGTGGTTGGAAGTTTTTTCAAATATTTCTATTCCCAGTTAGTTGTGTCCAGAGGGTATTATGAAATCCATAGTGATTGTGCAAATTCATTTTACACTGACTGGTTCCATAATTGTTCTGAAGTGACTTGGAATGGTTTTTCATAAATATTAAAATAATTATGTCTTGGATTCAAGAGATCTACTCTTGTACAGCTTGGTCTTTGCATCTTTTACAACACAACAAACCCAACCAATAAAGCAGAGAATCTGTGGGACAGTTATCCAGTCAAAGTAGTGAGGAAGTCACAACACTCATACAAGGCCCTTTCATCTGCCCTGTGATGTTTTTAGCTTCTGAAAACTTGCTTCATTCCACTTAGAATACAATTTGAGTCAGCCTTCAGACACTGAGGATGCTTTCAGACTGCACCCAGCAACTACATAGCTGTCCTGAAGTGACACAGGCAACATTTTTTTCCCGCTTTCACTATTCCCAAGAGAATGGAGGCCAATCTCCCATCTCCTCTCCCAGACTTCTGCAGTTGCTAAGCATTGTCTCTCTTGCCTCTACTGTCAGAGCAAAACAGCCAGAGAAAGAGGGTAGCTCTCACTTCAGTTCAGTAAATCCGCTTGCTAGAGTTTTCATCCATGCTGATTACACTTGATTTCTCTCCTGCTTTTCTTCCCACTTGACCCCATAATTACCTCCTAACTGACTCTTCCACAGGGGCACCTTCAAGAGCAGTACTTTCAACCACAGGCATGACTTGAAAGAAGAGCCTGTAAAACAGACAGGCTCCCCTCACTTGAAGAGAACGAACCTCATTTCACATGTGTTGCATGGGTGCTGTGACCACTGAACAACAGAGATCCACCACAATTTTCTTACTGAACTTTGTGCTTTGTGTGATGCCTGATCTGGATGGTGTGCTCTGAAAATGCATGTCGGGTCAGGCCTGGAAGCAGGGGGTAACATTTTGTTTCCAAATCTCAGAAGAGCTTAGATGTGATTTAGGTGCTTGGAGGATCACACTGTTAAGACCTTGGCAAGTTCAGGGGCAATATTTAGGAATTTTTCTGGCAGGGAAATATGCACCTCCAGGCATATGCAGCAGCTCAATGGGAATGCAAATGGTGGTGCTCACAAGTACAGTGGTAGGTAAGTGGTGCTAGGTGAGTAAACCTTTTTGTGAATCTAGTCCAAATCCATGGCATGTAAATAAGGATAATACTTGAAATGCTGGAACAGTGATCTGAAGTAGGTGTAGACTTGAAAAGGAGGTGGATAAAGCCAGGAGAGATCTAATGGAAGAGAAAAAAATCTCTTTAGTGAGCTCATCCAATGAGGATTAAGTAGCAATATTTAATCCTCTGAAAAATCAGACCCTCTGCACTTGTAGCTTACCTTCAGTTGCAAAGAAGGGTGGCTAGAATGTGACTGTCAGAGTTGATCCTGTCCTGAGGGTAAGCTGAATTCTTACGCTGTGTTTATGTAAAAACACAAGGGCTTATTTTCCTCCCTCCAACCTTGATGCATAGAATTGCTTTGAGTTGCAAGATGGCTAATTAATCTGGTCTGTGCCTGCTCATCAAATCTTTTTTGTGGTAAGAGCATTTCTAGTCATTTTAAGTGAAAATTATTTCATTTTGGAGCAAATTGCCTTGTGTTTCAGATTTGGCATTATCCAGCTGGAGAGGATAAAGGCACCATGCTGCATGTTGCCCATTTGAGGACCAGAAGCACTGCCTCCTGCACTCATTTGGCACCAGCCATGCAGATGGATAGAGCCACAGCACCTTGTGGGAGTTCAGTCCTGTTCATCTCATCTCTCATGGCTGTATTGATGCTTCCCTGGCAACGCTTTACCAGCTACTACAGTTTGGCTGCCCAAGAGCACTTTGTGTGCCTGCAACCTGCCTTCTCTCCATTCCCCTTGCTGAGGCTCGGGGCAGTCCAGCTGGTCACCATTCTTGAAGGTCCTTTGAGTTTTGGTTGATGCAGGCAGCATCTGTTGTAAGTCCTGTAGTAGGAACGTTACGTTTTATACTTAGCGTTACCTGAATCCAGACAAAATACTTTATCATATCCACTTCTAGAAGCTAAGCTGCCTTTATTATTGTTAGCAAACCATGTTCCTCTTCTTGGCCTGTCTTTTTTTTTGTGTGTGTGGCATCTACATTTTGATGTGGAGATCTTTCAGCATGCAGACGCATCTAACCCCAATAGAATAGTTTGTGTTGAATGCAATATGTTTGTGCTTTCGTATTCTGGAAGAATGCAGATTTTTCCCACAATGTATAGATGAATTCACCCTAACCCCTAAAATGGGTGCTATTGTGTTGCTTTTCTCTGCACACTGTAGAAGAAACATGGAGAAAGAGCAGACATAAACCAGATTTTTCAAACAAGCTCCAGACAGAATAATGGATTAAATGAGCCTCTTCAAGGTTTCTGTGTCATCAAATGTTACTGTTGACACTCTGAATGTAGCAATAGTTGTTAGGCTAATTAGAGTGGTGTAGTTCTAGAAAGAGGAACTGTGAAAAGACTGTGTCTGGAAGGTACTAATAATCTTTTGATACCTGTATTTTTGCCATTCTTTATTATTATAATGAGAGTGTTAATGTGCAAGGGAGAAATCATGTGTGTCCTTAATAAAGAACGAAGCAGCACAGTTGTTATCATCTTGAGTATCATATTCATTTAAAATCAAGTAGACAACTCAAAGGTTAAGAGGTTTAATGTTCCTGAACTGTACAATTGAAGTGCTATAGTCCAGGTTATTGTTAGTAATTATTCAAAGTGCTTGGGGGGTTTTATTAGAAACTTCCTTTTCCAGAATAAAGTTCCTCATAACTTTAGCCTGTATTGCAGTGTGACCATTTAACAGGCTGTCACTTCTGCACAAAGTGTATCATAAGATGTTATCATGACATAATTTTCTCCCAGCTATTTATATCCTTTTAGATAACCATCCTCAAACAATCTTCAGCCTCTCTCAAGTTTTCATACCACATACATTTCCAGTGAGAATCAGAAAGCTTAAGAATTTCTGTATTTAGAGATTAATGTGATCTTTCCCATGCATTCCTCCTAACATGAGAAATATGCCACTTGTTTGCAGCTTTTCCAAGCACAAAACAGGCTTTACTCAATAAGAGAGTGTACCATAAGCCTATTGGACTGTGTGATAAAAAAACCCAAGCAGCACAGAATGAATCTTTCAGTGAATGAATACTCAAGGAAACCAACTATTTGAGCAAAGAAAGGAATTACAGATAGTTTAGGAGTGTGTTAAATGCAAAGCTGAAGCACAGGCAACTGTAAAAGACAACTGATATAGATGTGGATGATCACAACATGGTGTCCACAATTAACCTTTAAAAACAGTATCTCTATAGTGAACCAAAGAGAGGCCCACATGCTGGAAAAGGTGTGTATGAGCCTGAATCAGACCAAGGAACTTGAGAAAGTGTTTGCAGGAATACTGCAAAACCTGGGAAATGCACCAACGGAAAGGTGACTATTTACTGAAAGGCCAAGATTCAGACTCTTGAGCCTACTTTTTATGTCTTTAATCTCTCCAGGATAGTCTAGAAGAAACTAAACTGATGAGCATTTTGTATTACTTTTCTTCCACTTGAGCAGTCACAAGCTGTGTTGTTTTCTTTGGTCTGTTAATAGAGGCTTATTGCCACATACATGTACTACAGGATGGGTGTTCCCAGTCAGATTCTTAAACTCATAGCCCCCTACTTCACTAGCTAGTTTACAGCCTACTGCCTACAAATCAAGACCTTTCAATTGTAACTGTTTAATCTGCTAACATGATTTATGGAAGTTACAGCTTAGATACAATTTAAGCAGTATCAGTCTGAGTCAACCATATCTCAGTTACCTGAGTTTCTTTCTAAACTTTAACAAAAGCCAACTAGAGAGGGAATTCATTCCAGTTTAAGAATTCTCCCACAGCACAGAAAGACCACTAAACCAAGACACATGGACATAGTTTCCTTGCCTTTATTGATATGCACATCACTCTACTTGATTAGTTCAGAATTTTGAAGTTTATTTAACCTTTGCTGTGATACATGCATTGTTGTTCAAAGCAGTCTCTTCATAGCAGTATCCAAGTCTTTCCAAACCCTTTCAAACCCTTCTAAAAGAAGAAATCTCCAGTACCTTCTAACACATTGTGTCCCATACAGAGAATAAACAAGCTTCATGACATAATTTGCTGGTTAACAAGTCAAGACTTTTAGTGAACTGGATCAAAAATTTATCTCCATATTACAGTTCACTCACTTTTCAACAGCATGTCATGTCTCAGAGTCAGCAGTTAAAACCTCTTTGCTATTACACAGAGAAAGACACTATCTGATGTGACTGGGATGCAGTTCCTTCAGGATAGGTTAAATAAAGTGCAAAGAAGAAAATGGGGCAGAGTCAACAGATGGAAAGACAGACATCACCTTTACCAACATTTTCCCTGATTTGCTGTTGCTCCAGTAATGTAGGAACCTGTACAGGAACTTCTTAAAATGAGGTCCTGATGTGTCTGCACAAGTAACCTAGGAAACCGGGGTGACTCCCCAAGCTTTGACTCTTGCGAAAAGCTCCTTCAGGTCCCTGCGTTGGCCCTGCTGAGAGTGAGGATTGGAGGTGCTGGGCCTCGGCAGCACTGTGCCAAGTGACAACAGTTGGTGATGATGGAGACTGTGGTGAGGGTGCCTTCCTCATTCAGTAAGTGCCACAAATCATTACCTTAAAAAAACCTGAAGGGGAAAATATCTGTCTTTGCTCCTCTAACTAGTTGGCTCCCCTGACCTCTGGCATGATCCCATCCTTGTTGGATTGACTCATAACCAGTTCTCCTCATCCAAGCCACAGCAGTGTTAGGGCACAGTGAGAGCCAGTCAACACCACTAACGTCATCTCTGTTTCATGACAGTTTAATCACTGAAGACTTTCTCTGTGTGGAAATATTTTGTGTTGGGGTTTTGGATAGCAGAATTCTATCAAGGCAAACAGAACCAAAAAGTGAAAAAGACGCTTGCCCTCATCCAAATCCTTTGGAGTTGATACAAAAACACCTCTTCTGTGGTGTTTGCAGCAAGCATGCATATGTGTCATGAGCCCTCCACCTCTTGCAGCCAAAGTAGTTCACAGATCTGCTGAAATGGCTGCATTTTATATCCTTCCTTTTACTGACATCAGTGATGACATAAGTAAGAGGATATAGCCTAGGAAGATAGTCAGTCTCACCATACACATCAGCTGAAAAAAGTACCAGACAGTGTGAACTGATGGTAAATACATTATGCTCTTGGCCATATTCACTCTGGTGGTAATCCGGAATTACTACTGAGGCATTCAGAGTTAGACTGCTCTGTAACCAGGCTGAGTGAGAACAGGCTCAGAGGAACAATTTCTATTCCACTGGTGCCGTTTTCAGGTTATAATTCAGAGTGCACAGTGTCATATTTTCCCCTGCATCGTAACTTATACCATCTGATAATATATGACTGATGTGGCTCAAATTGCTCTGTTGAGAGTCACATTAAAAAAAACAAAACGGAGAGACAGTAGAACTGAGTACAGAACATGGCCAATGTGGGACCTGAGTGCTTTCACCCTGCACTGGAAGAAGCATCCAGAGATGCTTGTTCATAGTCTTTGTTTAAAATAGATAATCAAATCAATATTATTAGCATGTACAAAAAAATGTCCTGTACACAATTAACATTGCTTAAGAAAAACACTTTTTTCAATGATGTTACAAAAGTTATAGGTTGTTGCACCCACCAGTTATTATAAAAGAGCTATATTGTTAACTCTGGAACTAAGCCATGTTTTCATAGTCAAATGATAGGCCTTTTCTAAGGTCGTGCCCACACAGTACAAAGACCACTAAGTGCTTCTTTAAAAAGGCTAAATGGAATTTACATTTTTTCAGGCAATCATTTTATTATGATCATGTGAGTATTCACAATTTAATTTTTAAAATCTTGTAAATAAAGCAGGCCAGTATCTAATAGCAATCATTATGTGTCACATTGAAAAGCTTGTGATTTCCAGCTTTCACTTCCAACATATAACACACCATACCACAAAATTAATATTTGTTACCTTACTCTGACCTTTCAATAATGTTTCTGACTTACTGTTTTGCAGGAAAAAAAGAAAAATCCACTTAAACATAATAGAAATCAAGATTTCACCTTTTCATACTGAGAGCTACTAACTCTTACATAATATTATGCATTATGTAAGTGGTCTGGAGCCCTTAAAGAAGGGACAGCAAAATGTCAGTGTATGAATTCAGGATACTTCAGACTTCACTGGGTGTCTGCCCTTCAGCACCTGTTTTAGTTAAATCTACACCAAAGCATGGTTTCATTCTCCTAAGCAACCTAGTGGAGAAATAGCATAAGGTAGGTGCTTAATTGACTGGGTACCATACCCAGGGATAGTGTTTCAACACTAAATTCAAAAGCTATCTCAAATACAAAACCCACTCCTGACAGGTTCAGACACTCTGCTTTTTTTTTTTCCTTTAATGAGCTAGGTGATGAAAGTATGTTTGCTATAGCTACAAATTCTATGATACTGCAGAGTTGCTGTCAGATTGCAGAATAGGCCCACATTCAAACTGATCTGGACAAGCTGAAGGAATAGGCTTAAAAAACTAGAGAAGATTAATACATACACATGCAAAGTGTTAAATTTAGGTAGCCATGGTCAAACAAAAGCACAAATAGAGAGAAATTGGTTAGGGAGCAGTTCAGAAAAGGAAACAGGCATTATAATGGATCATAGGCTGAGTGAATCAACCCTGTTGCTATAAATCTTGTGGACTAGTTGGAAAAATATGTCTCAAGGACAAAATAGATATGTTGAGTTAGCCTTCTAAGTCCCTTCCAGCCTTTTCTTTTGATTAGCTTGGATGTGCATCTCGTCTATGGGGACTTCCTTGTGTAGAGCCTTTGCAGGACAGTTTCTCAGACTCTCCTGGTAAAGCGGTTTCAGCATATAGGCAGCAGAATCATTCCCAATACGCCTGATAGCAACTGCAAGCACCTCTGAAGGACGGGAACCTATCCATTTAGATGGGGTTTGGTTACTTTTTCAAGTTTAGCCCATTACTGAAATTAAAGGCCAGCTTTTTAAAGGACTTTTGTAGTATCACAAATTAGGAAAAACCCTTTGCTTTCCTTTTATTTTTGAACACTGTAATTCATCCATCCTGGTATTGCAGTCCACTGACTCAAATCACATTGCATATATCTGTGCCATATTCACATGCCAATTTTTATTATTTTGTGACTCAAAATGGTGTGACAGCAATCATGCTTGTTTGTATCAGTGCATGTCTGGGTACGTGTGAGGGGCATAATTTGTGGTGTCTCCATTATCATTTTTACAACTCTCAGATTTTATGGCTGGGAATTACAGAATTTATAAAGATAAGTATCATTTATACAGATAACCATCACTAAAAGATTAAAACATAGGTCCCTAGTTCCTGGCACTGTGCATTAAGTGCCAATAGTACATTAAGTCTGACTCAGGAAGGGAAAGGTGGGGTCTGCCTTCTCAAGAGGGCTTACCATTTTAAAAAAATCTTGCCATCTAAAAAGGATCTTCGTGGCTAAATACGCTATTTTTCATTTTTGTGCACACACAGATCAAGGGAAGGTTGTGAGTCCATGGTTCATAAATACTTCTTAATCTCATTTGCTTTGGGAAGTGCTAAGATCTAGTCTCCTTTACTTTGCCTTCTTTTATTTATTTATGAACCCAAAGCCTGAGTTCTTTAGGAAAGGGGGAAAAGTGCTTTGAAGTTAATTTTAGATGTAGAAGCAAACTCTGACCACAAAAATGCTTTCAAAGGGTCACAGTACTGTCAGGAGATCAAGTTGTCCTGACATTTCCTAATATTGGGAATAAAGCAATTCCTTTCACCTTGATCTGAGATATTAAACTTATTCAGGTTTTGTGAATTAAAAATTGTATCCTACAAACTAAAGTTTGGGAAGAATTTTTCCTTTGTTGTTCTCAATATTCCTACACCCAAATCTTCCAATGGTGCCTCTGAACTTGCATTTATCATGAGTATGGCTTTGCATTTGTGCTGTTGCAGATAGACATCATGAGATGCTTATATCACTATATTCTATATCCCTTTCCCAAGCAATTATCTGACCACCAGACCCATTGCAGTCAGAGCTGTTTCCCCAGAAACCTTTCCCTTCCACTCTGCTCTCCTTGCAGCAATGACTGCCAGGAGCATTTTGATTGTGCCAGAGCAAGCTGGAGAACCAGATATAACCAGGAGCTGTTTGGCTGCATGAGTGTCCTAGTTCAGCAGGTAGGACCAGTTTATCACTGTGTGGAGGTGATCAAAGCTATGTATTCTACCCCCTCTATTTATTTCCCAAGAACAATGGACCATTTACAGCAGCTGCCCAGGGCACACCTGACTCCTTAGGATGTGAGCTGCGTGTGAAAGACACCTGTGAGACACGAGCTGTGATAACTCCCCTCTAGGGAGTCATTAGCACCTTCACACCCAGCCTGAGGGGGCATGTCTGCTAATGGGCCATCAACAATTCCAAATACCCCATGATTTACAGAGTCAGATCACCCATTGTGTGACTCCCTGCCCTGGGGGAGGTACTGGGTGCTCCCACCTGGACCTGAGGGTACATAATCTTGGGGTTTGAAGACCTCATGGAATCACTCGTGGGATCCAGAGGAAGACCAGAACCTCAACAGGAGATCACCACTTTCAATCAGACTGTGACCACCACTCTTCACCAGACTGTAACAGTCAGCTGCACCAACAAGTTTTTCACTTCCTTTTGCCTTGGACTTGGGGGAACCATGAGGGGCTCAGCACAGAGGCTAACAAACCCCTTTGTGTTTTTGCCCAAGGGTGCTGGGTCATACTTCTGGGTTTTGTGGGTTAAAACCAATTTCACTTTGT
>JAOXXN010000395.1:24278554-24291841 GCA_026770055.1 Myrmophylax atrothorax
ACTGTCAGCTGCACCAACAGGTTTTCCACTTTGGACTTCTACTTTGGACTTGGGGGAACCACATAGGATTCATCACAGGGGCTAACAAACCCCTTTGTTCTTGTGCCCCAGGGTGCAGGGCTATACTTCTGGGGTTTTGTGGGTAAAAAACAATTTTTCTCTTTGTACCATTGCATTTATTGTAGTATTGCTATTAAATTGTAACTCTGACTTATAATCTCTTTTGTGTTGAGTTCATTTCTCCTGCCAGTTTACCTTTAAACTTGCACAATGAGGCAAAGAGAACACTTCCAGTAAAAAGAAAGCTGAAGGCAAAACCAGGCAGAGAGGGATGTGTGAGCTCTTGCAGCCATCACAGTGGGCGTACTCTGGCCTTGGAGGAAGGGTGGATGAGAGAAACAAATGGAAATTGCTGCTTGGCTTGTGACACATAAAATCATGGAGGATATACCCTTCAAAATTGAAGAAGATAACAGTCAGAGGCAGAACAATGGTAAGCTTTTGGGGACAGAAAAATAAAAATACATTATATGAATATTTTGTATGTGCATGCACTTACTGAACCTATGATCAGAATAGGCTAGTCTATGGCTGGTATGTCTAATCCTATCACAGCTAGCATATAAGTGTGAATATATTGGTGTATATATGATATTATACTCCAAAAGGGAGTTACTTGCATTACTATTGATGCCTTTTCATTCCAGGGTACAAATGCCCTTGTTGAATCAGACACCCAAAATCTCTAGTTGCTTCTATGAGGCTTGATCACTATGACTTATTCCTACCTAAGTTTTGACTTAAAAAAACCCAAACTGTCTTCTTGACATATTTTTTACCATTTCAATTCCCATCTCTTTGGGATATCCTCAATGGATCTGCCGAGATGCTACCAAACATGAAACTGAGTTGGGTTTTTTTGTACAGTTTATAAACAAAAGTGTTTAATCTTACATGGCACACCTTAGAGCATAACTGAGGAACAGCCCCAAATTCTGGTCATTTGGTAAAGTTTTAAAAACAACTTTTAGATACAAAAATTTAACACAGTTGCAATGCAAATACAATCCTTAAACCTCCATAATCTTCTGGCATTTCTCTGAATTCAGTGAATACATGGAAAGTGCTTGCACCTACATCCAGCAGTATGCCAGAAGGGAAACATGTCCAGTCCTACCTGTGCTAAGTCTCCTGTCCCCCTTTCCTTGGGAGTGCCAGTCTGGTGGTATTTCCCTAAAACTCTTCCATCTGCCTTCAAATCACCTTTTCCAACTAACATGACACAGTGGAGAGAAAGTGGGTTTCTGGCACAGTTTTCTCTCCCTTATAAAGAAATAAAACCTCTCTAAGCTCACTTAAATAGTGTTCATAAGTTTCCAAAAGTCCTGTTCGTGTTTTACCAACAAAAAAGGGGCTATTAAAAAGTAATGTTATCCACACACCCTGTTCCCTAACAGCTCCCCACTTTCATCTCCCTGCTGGCTAGGTTCACCTGTGCTCACCCACAGCCACACCACAACCTGTCTTCAAGAGGTATGGTCTAGAATATTTATCCCAAATGTGTAATTTATAGAAGACTTATAGATTCCTGGACAGGCTCCCACAAGGTTAAAAAGCTATTTGGCTATATAGGAGGGATGGAGTGAAAAAGAACATCCAAGTTGGCTCAGACCCTTGAAAACAGGGAAGCTCTTGGCATGTTCCCAATGCAAAGAGTCTCTCACATGGGCAGACCTTCTTCCTGGGGCTGGCCAGGTGCTCTATCAATGATGCAATCAAAAAAGCACCAAAATTTAAGTGCAATCAGTGGCCAAGAGTGGCAGGACCATGACAGGACACCTACTTCAGGGTGAGAAATGTCACATAGTGTGTCCATGTCCATGGGGAGGAGGGCTGTGGTTTCTGAAGCTTCAGGTGGGCACCAGAGATAGTACGACTTACACTAGGAAAGACTTTGATGTGCTGTAATCTGGTTGCCTTCAGCATGGAAATCTTTGTTAATGGTGGCTATGTGTTTTCATTTGAAGGTGTATTAAACCATTTTACTTTAAAGATCTATCAGATAAATGGTAGAACAAACTTTTGAGTGTTTTCTGGTAATGCGTGTTTTAGGTTACTTTATCTCTGGGAATGGGCCAAAGTGGTTTCTGTCTGTATGTGTGTGTGCCTGTGTAATTAACCCACAAACTCAGACCCAGATAAAAATAACTAGTCAGAACCATGATACACATCACTCTCAAAACTTGATTCCCATGCACTTAGAAAACACAGGGGCTGTAAAAACCTAGAGAAATCTCAACTTTCATTTCAATCCCTGTGATGAGCTATGGGGGGAACATAAATACTCCCTCACTGTGATACTTGTCTAAAAAGGGAAACAAAGCAGAAGAGGTGGAGCAATTTTCATGCCTGAGGAAGTGCCTAGGGCAGTAAAGCAATGTCAGAGACTAGGTAGATGTTGACAAGGGTGGCCATGGTTTGCAGAGGTTTCTGGTTTGAAAGCAGCTTGCTGCAGTGGAGGACCCAGCAGGATGTATGACTGCTCACACCTCCTGTCCCAGGCTCAGCAGCCAAGAGCTCAGGAAAAGCCAAGCTCAGGTCATCTGCTGATAGAGAAAATTTTTATATCCCACCTGTTCAGACTGCACAGATGAGAGTCTGAGCCACACTCAGGCATTTGGCTTCCACTTCCAAGTGTTTTGAGGACATCTTTGTCCCATTTACCTGACTTCAGGGCTTGCATGTCAGCTGGTGCCTGCAACACACAGACATTCCTTCCTGCAGCCAGCCAGTCCTGAGCACAAAGAACAGCCTCCAGGAACCTCCACCCAACATTTTTTTCTTTCCCTGCAGCATGACAGGGTTGTAGCCACAGGTGCCTCTGCAGTGCTAAGGCAAGGCTAGAGTAAACAGATTTTCAGCTGTCCTGCTCCTGCGCCACCTCACATGAACCAGGACATGCTGTGGCAGCCCAGATTCCCACTGACAGCAGAAGCCCCTGCTACTGTCACTGGGGTTGTACTGGCATTAGTAATGATGGAAACATTCAAGGACAAAGTCTGGAGAGCAGTCTCCCAAGATACTTTCTACAGGCACTTTCACAGGATGAGGTAGACACCCAGCTGGCACACCTGGGTAATGTCACATGCTGCAGAGTGATGTGAGGGAAAGGAAACACATGGAAACATGATACTATCATGATACTATGGCTGTAATATTTATTAGTGCAATTTGTGAAACTGACAACACTCACCACCAGTTGCAAAATAAAACAGAAATATGTGGAAACTGTCAGAGGACAATTAGTGTAAAACCTTGTTAAGTTTTATCACAAAGAGGGGCAAACATCATAGAAATTCCAAATATCTTTTTACTGTTCCTAGCCTTGTCTCTTCTCCAAAGGGTAGGTTGGAGCCCATCAGAGAAGAATGCCCTGTATCTTCCCTAGCTGATTCTCACTCTGTTATTTTTTTCCCCTTCCCCTTGTTTTGCACGTGGAGGTGACACTTCTTTTTGGATCCCAAGAGGAAAAGCACTAACACTTTCAAGACAGATAACTATTAATACAATAAGAGGTAAGGTGACACAGAATTATAAAACCAGATGCCTTATTGGAGTATCAGGAGCCCATGATGGTAAGATAGGCTCTGGAGAGAGCATTCAGCTCTATGTTCCCATGTACTTTGACACTGCCCAACTCATGGTACAGGTTTATTCATCCCTCATGAGAAGAAAGGCTGAGTCCATGACCAGCGGGGTGAATCCCTGATCAACCCGGTTTTCCACTTATCCCGTGTTTCTACAGCAAACTGATTCCTGACATCAGGAATGCCAGAGAAGTCATGACAGAGCAGCCCTGTCCTGCTGACTGAAGAAAATTCCAAACACAGAGAGACTGACCTAGTCTAAGTCAAAGCTTGTCATTACCTCTTTCCATGATATGAGTCACAGCCCCATGTCACATTGGGTAGCAGGGTACACAGTGAGTCCAGCAGGTCTATGGGAGGATAGGACTATGCATGGCCTAAGGTCTATTCAGTGTTACTTCAGCCCTAAAGAGTGTGATGGGAACAGTGCAAAAATCTCTTGGCATCATTTGGCCTGTAACAGCCTGGCTGCATATCATTTTCCAGTAGAACAAGAACAAATTGATGGGACCACTCAAAAACAATCCAGAATTTTGAAATACATTCAGTTCTGGGCTTTGAAACACAATCTGCTTAATCAATGATTTTCCACTGCAATGAACATGGGTCAGCCCAGTGGTTCTTAAGGTTTATACTCAGCTGTAGTTTTTTGCTTGGAATGCAAACGTCACTGATAGTAAAATACACATCTCCAGCTAATTTTTGAAAGGGAAAAATTACTTGTTTTTCCCTCTAGTGAGCATCTCAGCTACAGCACTGAAGGTGTACATATGCAGGTTGGAAAAAAGAAATTAGTTGTGCCAAGTATTCCTCTCCTTTTCCTGCTGCCATCTCCAGCATTCTCATTCTCCAGTGCAAGCAGTACCCCATAGCATCCTTCTGCTCATTTACCTGCCTAAGGAAGGAGACATATTTTGGAGCAGTCACTGCTCTTGAGGCAAAGGCTCTGAGCACAGGAAACATTTTGAAGCATCTGCAACTGTTTGGTACTGTTTGGAGATGTAGGCAGTTATCTCCATTTGCAAAAGTATTTTCACCTCAGAAATTACTGATCCTTCTTTTCGTGCACAGCCACAGGACCTGTGTACTCTAGTTCAGAAGGGTGTTGGTCACACGCTAGAGCCGTTCATAGCATGCCTAAGGCATGTGCTGCAATACTATTCCATATTACCTGTCACCGTGCCTCCTTACCACTGCTCAGCTTCATTTATGAGGCATGATGTGTGATGTGGATTTATATCCCGAGGCAAATGTGTTGAAGGTCTCTGTGTGCTTACCACTTACCATCCACTTCCACTAATTCAGTTGAGCAGAGAATTGAGTAATTTGATCCCAGTATGACCAGCACTGCCAGGCTATGCTGCAGCAGTGCTTCTGATCACTTGTTTGCAGAGCCTTGAGCAGTGTTCAGGACCCCAGAAAAGCCATGCAGCATGAATCAGTGACTCCCCATGTGTAGGGTACTGGACATGCTGCAAGTGCAATGTTGAGTCCTCTGCACACCTGCACACGGACAGATAGTGGTACCCCTGTCTGACAGTCAGGGGTGCAGGAGTTGCTGGACAGGGAGGATCGCTTATGAGTGGGTACCTGAATGATACCCCCAAAGCTCATGCCTCAACATATCATAGACTGCCCATAAGAAAGTAGCTTGCCATCTTTTCCCACTATCAAATGTCCTGCTACCATGAAACTTAGTAATGCTTACTAAGGCAAAGTTTCACCTTGGCTATTTATGTACAGACATATTTTATCTTAGGTTATTACTGGTGTTACCAGCTTTGCTGACTATAGATCATTCAAGGAGCTTTATTGATGGTAACATATGAATAATTGTTATTCGATCCTTTTAAATGCTAGATATGACGAAATCTTAAGATAATGATGATCATGGTGATGATGATGATGATAGAGATATTGGTCCATTTTAATTTAAATAACAAGATTTCATCTACCAATCCTTTAAGTACTTTTGAAATAGAAATATTGACAGAAAGCTAACTATTCTCAGATGCCACAAATTTACCCAAAATATCTGTGTACAGTTTACATTTAATTTCACAGTCAACTACATGCTGACTCCAAATCCATGATTTGTTTTCCACCTGTGTTTGCAGAAGCCATATGAACTAGTGGCTAAAGGAGATAAGGATATATTAACAACATTTTACAAGTCTCTGGTGAGAATTTATCTCAAATACTGTATACCACTTTGATGTTTCCCTTTCATGAAGGAACTTGAATTGGTGCCTGCAACCAAGCAGAGTTAGAATCTGTGCCCCTGGATTTACCTTTCCAGTCCTATTGTCCAGTGTGCCCACTGGCATATGAGAATGAGGTGAACTGGTTTATTTTACACAACTATTCACATGTTTGCAAAAGCACAGCCCTGTTTTAAAGCATACACTAGATTTAGCTGCAACTATAGGACATCTCATTTGGGTTAAAGTTACTGACTGGGTTGCAGACAAGTACACAGCTGAAGTGTATCCAACACATTGGTATTTGAAAATGCATTGAAGTTGTCTCTGGGTGAGGTGATTTCTCATCTCCACTGAATCAGATGGAGTTTTACCACTAGTTTTAATCATGCAAGATCATCATCTCTAGAATGAGTTGAAGTCAGTGTTATTACCCATATTTCCAATTACATCACTAAGATCTGAATCTGGCCCTTGTTTTCTTTCTTGGTGAATGAACAGATTTGGAAGCAGAATCTTAAATTCTTCTAAAAGTTTGTGAAACTCCCATCTCCAGGCCCTTCAGCACCACTAACTTCTCTGTTTAGCATCCCAGGTGTCCCAATGAGGAATTCACTGCCAAGCCTGCTGCCCCAGATCCTCCTCTGAGAGGGCTACTCCCATTCAGGATGGAGTGCATGGAGTGACCCAGAGCGGAGTACGTTGCCTTGTGCTGTCTGGTCCATAGTAACCCTCTATCCACACATATCAAAGGCACCTGTTCCTGTCAGCACACTGAGAGAGGCAGCAGCTTTTACCAAGCAGATAATGAGAGGCAGCTTTCCACTGAAGACACAGTCTTCCAAGGATCCCAGAAGCATAGGACCCTAATTAACCACCTGAAGTTGCTTGTATGTGTGTCTGAACTTGCTGGTTTTACTCTTTCAAGGGCTCTTGGGGGTGGGGTGTTTGTAGCATATAACCATAAGCATTTCAGCTAATGAACAATGTTGAGTGTCAGCTATCTCGGTCATTTAGGCAATGTCTTCTCCAGTGCACCTGCAGCAGGCTACTTTTGCCAGGGAAGCTTCCCTCCTCAATGAGAGCATGGGAGAGCTTCAGTGCCTTGAGTACTTTGGGAGCCTTGCTTAATCACCTGCACTGTGTGCCTCTGATTGCGTTGTGCATGTACCCACACACACACACACACATACACACACCCCTTCTCCCCTTTCACCTCCTTCACTTGGGTCCAAATGTATCCATGAGTCACTGAGGGAAGTGCACCTGATGATCTCAGAGCCATAGAATCAAACATGAAGCATCAAAAAGCAACCTCATGTGGGAGCCAGCTAAAGCCTAACTGGTCAGATACTCATATCTGGGGGTTTATCCACTTTCACAGTGTTTTCCAGGCAATAGTAGCTCTTTGCTCTAGGAGTTTGACAGGCATTCAAACTTTGAAGAGGCACATGGAAATTTACATCTGGGACATTATGTTGTGTGTCTGAGTGAAAAAAATGTAAACAACTGAATTGTCATAGGTGAGATGGAAAGGTTATTTAAAGCTTAAAAAATGCTTTTAATCTACAGTTGTATCTGGCATTGATTGGAATAGAGAAGTTTAATATGATCACAGAGCAATACCATGAACTTTTGCTATTGGTGCTGTTTGTGAACTATTAAAAGGGACCAAGAAACTCAGTCATTAAGGAAACATTAAATTGTCATAAATACCAATAATATTTCAGTGAGCATGTATGGATGCATGCAGATGTATTTAAATTGTCCAGGATTTTCTTCAATGTTTTCTGGGGCAGCAAAAGCATTTTTTTTATTTGTATATATTTTAAAATAATGTTAAAAATTATTTTTAGTAACAAATACTATCCTATATGGCAGCAGAGCTCCTGTGGTGCATCTGAGGGCAGTAAATCCTATTCTTTACCGAGATTAACAGGTTTTGCAGGTTGAACGTGCCTGAAGGCAGCTGTACTCTACACACCCAATTTTTTACAAAACACTGCAAGACAGGTTCATGTCTAGTGTAGTCCCTTTGCCTCCAGAACATTTCAATCTTGGCAAATTGATCTTAGAAGCAAGCAGTATGCTGCAGCTTTCCACTCAGGGCCAGCTTTTCTTCTATTTCCCCTAGACCAGACCCACTTCCTGGACTTGGACCTTTCCTTCACACAGACAGGACACTACAAGATCAGCTCTGTGCAGTCCAAATAACAAAAATAACAGAAATCTTCCTTCAGTGGAGAAATGGTGAGAAAATCAGAGATGGGCAGGACATTGTGATAGAGACCTCATTGACAGACCCTGTATGGAAATGGTTTTGCCTGATATCTCACCAAACAATCCATTTCGTTCCTTGGAAAGTCCTTGTTGATACAACATCTTTGCATTTGTGCAGGTAATGTCTTGTGCATCATGGAGTGGTGTGAGCCTGACCTGAAGCTTTGCACTGCTTTAATGTGGTGGCCTCAGGTTTGTATTCAGTTTGGGATTTGGAGCATTAGCTAGCAGCTCATCCACATGAAATCATGTCCATGTTCACTGCTGCTTTCCCATGTCATGGCAGCCATTGTTGATGGTTTGCATCGACCTCTCTTTTGCTGCACCCATGGCAACTGTGCCTCGCCACAGTAAACAAGCAGATCCAGTTACGGTTCTCCTCTCTTCCTGTCAACATGCAGGAACGAAGATAGAAACTGCTGCCTTTCCATGTTGCTCAATGTGCTGGGCATTTGAAAAGGCTTTTAGGTGAGTGTGTGAGCCAAAGTGTCTGTTTCCACTCACACCCCTTTTGCCAAACATGCAAAAGAGGGAAAAAAAACAACCAAAAAGACATATATATATATCTATATATCTCCTGTCATTGTTCTCTGATTTCAGTGAGTTACTGGACATGTGTTTGTGTGCCTAGCAGAGTTTCTGCTATTAAAGCACCTCCCTGTTTTGGAAGGGTAGAGGCTCTTTTCTGTGCATGCAATTGACTCAGACTTGTTTGTCCTACAGGAAGAGTTGCAGGATTAACTTTGAATACTTTAATATTCAATGATGAAAAGGAACACACAAACATGAGGATTTGGGGAAGCTCAGCATGTCCTTCCTTCTCGCTTTTTAAGCATCTAGAAGCTGGGCATGAATGACAGATTGCAGCTTCAGTCCTGGAAATAGTCTCTTGAGGCTTAATCCAAAGAGCAAGTATGGCATCACGAAACTTGGTCCTGCTCTGCAGTTGGCTGCAGGCGTGACCACAATCAGATTCTAATGATCAAATTCACAGCTGTGAGAGGCTTCAGTGTGGTCAGCTGAAGCTGCCAAAGACAGAGGCACAGGTAAAACAGTGTGATTCTCCCAGGAAGCCAGTTCTTCTCCCAGGAAGCCAGTGCATCTCCCAGGCAGTAGCTTACAGTCCTCTATCAGTGCAGGATTCAGAAATGAGGCAGTGACTTGTCTGGTGTACACATCTCTTTTTGATGACAAGAAAGGAGGAGGAAGTGCTGATAACATCAGCCTAGCATTCACTCAGGAAGTGAAAGACCTAAACACCAGAGCTTCCTCAACCTGAGAAGATTCAGAGCTCCATCTTGGTGTAAGCTCTACAGACCACCTAACACATCTCAGGAAAGTATGACCTGAACACTAAGCTCCACAGTGTGCTAACTTGGATATTATCCCTAACCTCCAGTTTGTAACCTCTAAGTACTTAATCATTCATTCTGCCCACATACAGAAACTACAGAGCAAGGCTCTGGTCCTCATACTGCCCAGCACCAAACCAAATCTCTTTGGGAGGAATGATAAGAGATGGAGTTTAATGGGGCAAAGGACAGAATGGCACAGAGTGTGTGTAACTTTCGCTCAAGGAGATGATAAAAACATTTTTCTGTAATTCTTCACAGCAGCATTTCTAATACAAGTAAGTTACTGTAATTACAAATACTGCAGAACCAAAGAAAGAAACAACTCTGAGAGGAAGCTATTGCTTGTTGCTCTGCAAGATGAGTGTGGTTTCTTTAGAATTTCTCCTCTAAACCTTCCAGTAGAACATCCACACCTACACACATGCATGGCATGAAACATTGCTGTGAAGGGATTGCCTCTGTCGAGGAGCAGGGGACAGATATGATTTTCTCTTTCAAAGTCTCAAAAGAAAAACATTATATACCAATCAGAGAACTGTGATTCTGTGATTTTATGACTTAATTACCCTTTTTGTTAACATCCCTCAGCTTGGCTCTCGAAATCAAGAATTATCTGACACTCTACCATTAGGAAGCATCTTTCTGTTTTTCAAGACAGTGGAGAAAAATAATTTTCCACCAGCTGCCAAATTGCCAGATTTGTGGAAAATACAGAACTGGCTCTGTCTCAAAATTAGTTTCATTTTTTGAAAAGTAAAAAATAATCAGTGAATGCCAAAAAAAAAAAAAAAACTGAAGTTTTCCAGGAATGTCCCACTTCACAAACTTATTTTCACATACAAAACTGAGGAGCAGTTCTCTGAAAATTAAACTCTTCTGTTGTAACATTTTCAAAAATAAAGACTCGTTGTTTCTTTACAAAACAACTTTTTGTTTTGAGATGCCTTTCAGCTTACTTTGAATAAAATTGAAAACATTTTTTAAAATCTCGACTTCAAAATAAAACAGTTAATTTGGGGATCAAACAGAATATTTCATTTAAGTGGTCAGAAAGGCTTTTTATTCTTTGGAGTTGATGATGAATCACAAAAATTCTTTCTTTACATGACTCTGATATATGCTCTGTTGAAGCTGCTTTGATATTTGATATTTATTACCTTAATCTTGTTTGTGCCTTAGCATTGCTGGCTATAATGGCTCCATACTTGCCTGATGTTAGAAGTTTAAATGCTGTGGGCCTGAACAGTGCTGAATGGAAGCCCACTTAGGGATCACAAATATTTTTTACATAAACCAAGCAATTATGATGGGACTGCTGACCTGGTAGATCTTCTTGATCACCAACTGCCACAAAATATGGACACAGAGGATATAATAACAGTGAATCTTAACTATAGAGGAATTTGAATGTAGGAAATAAATCAACTCAAAAAAAATTGAGAGCTCTTATGGCATTCAGATTAACTTTGAATCTATTTAAAATTAGATCTGAGAGCTGATGAAGAGGTTGTCATGTTTTCAGTCACTAATAAAAGTAGTCTTGAGCCAGAACTGATCTGAATTTAGGTATTTGCTTTTAGGAAATAACATATGTTAGTGCTTTGCATACCCTGACTTGTGACTATAGAAAAGCTGCTCATCATCTGTATTTTATGAGTACATCTCTTTCTTTTTAATGCGAACACCAGGGAATGTTGGTCTTTGTGAGGCTGGTTTTCAACACACTGATAGACTTTTTTTAATAAATAAATAAATAAATAAGAAAAGGAACCTTTTGCCACCACAAACCCCAAATTATCACATTATGATCATCCTGGCTGGCCTCTCTGTGGAATTTTAACTTCAAGAAAGTAGCATGAATACAGAAAGTTATGTTTAAACTGAGAAGGCTGGGTAGGTTTATACTGGAGATTCTGTTTCTCTATTTGGCATTAATATGGAGTCATCATAAAAGTTGCTAAGTATCATACAGACTTTATTCTTATTGTTTAGGGAAGTATTATCTTCTATTTGCAGAGAGAAAAATGAGTTTGTCTCAAGGAGAGAGCAACTTCCCAAGGTCCAAATGTTAGGAAGGTAACTAAGGTCTTTGGATGTCCAATGTGCTGTAGCAGCCACAAGTTTATTCTTCCTGGCAAGGGCTGACACAGGCACCAAAGCTGGAAACCTGCCTTTTTCTCTTGATTTTTGTCTGTGGGCAGGGCAACCCACAACAGCGACCAGCTGTGAAATTGCTAGGCACTTCTAGATTTGGATCCTGAAGCTGTCCTCAGCTAAGCTTCACAATTTTGATACGAGCATTTTTTTCAGGACTATTTAGACTATGAAATCTGAGCATGTACCAGTTGAGGCTTTGAACTGTATCCCTTCTTCTTAGCGGTCTAGTAATCTTTCCACAATAAATACGTTAGATACAGTGATCACTGTTAGAATGCGTTCAGCCAATTCCACATGGAAAATGTGCAACACCTAACTTCACGTACCTAAAAGGATAGCACGAACCAGTGTTTCAAGTGGCACAAATAATGGTTTCGAGCCCTCAAGGTAGAATTTCAAGGTCAGATACATACATTCTAATACATACAGGCAGCTGAACAAACAGAGCAAACATAGACACAGAGGACATGAAAGAAGGAAAATTTTCTCCAGTTTACTCCTACTTATGTTGTTTTCACTACTGAGATGGCCATAGCAACCTTCTCTCCATCTCTATCTTGTCAGGAGATAAGTTAATGTGCTGAAGTTCTTCCAAAGTGCTTTGGTGTGCCATGGAAGTCTTGCAGGAGGGTCAGCTCCTTCTGGAGAAAGGGCCATATTTGGGTGCATCTTCATCCTACCTCTCCACTCCATCCAAATGTGGATCCCATATTGCTCTGTCTATGCTTGAGCTTTTAGCATTGTGTGTGCTTTAGAATGACCAAACACGTCAGGGAAAAAGACCTGGGGAGTCGTCTAGGTCACCCTCTCCTAACACAGGAGTTTTCCCTGAAACATTGTCTCTGTAGAGTAGACAGCTCTGATCAGGTGCTCTGGGCAAATGGAGGGGTCAGACAAAAGACACATGATTTGGAAATCTTGTTGAATTGCCTCCACATTGCTGTGAGTAGTGCCTGTTTCAAGTTATCTGGTAAATACTTTTGTCATCATGACCAATGACCTGGGACAAGAAACGGAAAAAGATGTACAAAATGGAGCCACGTTCAGGGTAGGTGGTCATGCCCTGCCCCTCCAATTTCCTCACAGGCAAACACTGATGGCTCTCCTTTGTGAAGAGGCTCTTTGAAACTTCATGTTCAAAATCTGCTGGTTTCCTTACAGTATTTTTCATACTGTAGTGGTCATCTAGAAATGCTCAGAAGTTTTGGTTGTGCCTCCCTCAAAATAACCCAGGCTTTATTCTAAAATGCATCTTTTGATCAAGGAGGCATCCATTACCACTGGCAGAAAAGCAATTCAGTTAGATGGTAGCTATTTGAAAAGAAAGGTTTTCTTCAAGTTTTTCCTGGACAAAACCAGATCTTACAGACAGGAGTCTGTACACCTGGTACAGCTTTCCCACATAGAGCGTTCAAAGACTTTATAGAGGGTACAGCTACTAGACTTGTCTAAGCTGAAAATGAACCCCAGCTTTTCTGTGAGTCAGGCCACTGAGCAAACTGCTGTCCTTTTCTGCCTCACCTGCAAGAAAGGGAGAAAGTGTAGAAGCAGTAATTTTCCTCTCTGTCACATTGAAGGGTTAAGTTCTGCTCTCTCTGATCTATAGACACTAAGACTCACTCATGTCCAAGCGGAGTCACTGCTTAC
>JAOXXN010000395.1:24291941-24317889 GCA_026770055.1 Myrmophylax atrothorax
GCGGAGTCACTGCTTACCTTCTGCAGAGCTGCATGGCCTGGTGGTTCTTTTGGAACAGTCCACTGTTTTGGAACAGTAACAAAAGTGTGCTTTTGTTATTTTTTTAAAACTGACTTTTTTCTTCTTTTTTTCCTCTTGGATTTTACAGCAACAATTCAGCCCCTTTGGTGTGTCTCTGAGGAGGGGAAACTCAATGACTGATAATTACCTTGCATGCCATTTAATGAAATTGAAGGAGCACAGTAACATCCATAATCTAAGTCTTGTAGCTTGTTGAGCCTTAGTTTTGCATATTTGCAAGTGTTACTGTTCAGGCATAAATGGAAAAATGTTAAAAATATTCACTGAATTTATAACAAATGTGCCCTTAACAAATGTGTATATGAATTCTGAGTTGTCTCTACTGGACATGGCTTGTCGGTTAATCCTACTATGAATAACAAAATTACCTCCTTGTTAGACTCTCTGCTGTTACCAGTGAGCCTAGTGAAAAAGGTGTTGACTTCGGTGCTAAGAGACTCTGTTTCTCCTTACATCTCTGCTACTCTTCTGCTATTTTTCCTGGGACAAATTCCTATATCTATTTCCTGTATTTTTCCCTGTATTTATTTCTCTGTTTCCTTTCCCAGCTGGTGCTGTCTCGTGTATCAAAAGGTGAAGCTCTTTGGGACAGAGACCTCCTAATATACTCAGTGTCAGATCTCAGTTAATTTCTTAATGAAGTAGTAACAAATGACAAGCAGTTAAATGTTAAATGAAACGAAGTTCCATCTAAAATTAATGAACATATTCAAAATTAAGCATACTTCGTACAAAATTAAAACCAGCTTTATCAACTACAGTTTCAGCAGGTTTGGATTATCTGGTGCAGGATATGGTGCATTCTGCAGAAGCTTCTTCTACATTTTAAATACAGAGGCTTTTAATAAATAAGCATTGAACAAAAGCCAGGACAGCTGATCCCACACCTTTTCAGTTTTACCTTCTTTCCAGTCGTCCTGCTTTTGTCCTGTTGCTTTCTACCTAGAACAGATTTTTGCACTGCAAATGAAGAACTCAAGGGGAGAAGTTATTACAGAGGAAGACTGAGAGGTTACCTGGAGTGAAGGTCTATGAGTTCTGAGGCTGAACTGAGAGAAAATACTAAACAAGAAAAGGGGGGGAAAAAAGTGGGTAACAGAGGAGAAGAGAGGCAGCACTTAATAAATAAAGTGCCGTCAACGTTTAAGGCATAAGGCAGAAATTCCTGAACAAAGCAATTCATAGTTAGAGTGTTAAATTGTACCTTTAAGGGGGAAAAAACCCACACACACTGAGGCCAAGAAACCACTTACTGAGATTTCTCAAAATGTTTTCCAGCAGCTCTGGAGTCTGTTTTCCTGCCACCGCTCTGGCAAAAGAGGAGTGCGTTTCCATAAATCACATCTCCCTTAGAGGCCCATGTCACCCTCATGGGTATTCTCCATTCCCTCCATGACTGCTGCTTCACCACTAGAGCTGTGTCTCTGCAGCACTCCATGCATAGGAAAGAATCAACAGAAAGAGAAATGTGGAGAACAAGATACTGCCAGCCTAGTGAAGGAGTGGATTGTGGTTTAGCAGCAACTAAGTCCCACACAGCTGCTCACTCACTCCTCCCCAGTGGGATGGGGAACAGGGTCAAAGAAGTAAAAGTGAGAAAACTTGTGAACTGAGATAAAGACAGCTTAATAGGTAAAGCAAAAGCTGCACATGCATGCAAAGCAAAACAAGGAATTCATTCACCAATTCCTATGGGCAGGCAGGTGTTCAGCCATCCCTGGGAAAGAAGGGCTCCATCATGTGTAACAATGACTTGGGAATACAAATGCCATGACTCCAAATGTCCCTCTCTTCTTTCTTCTTCCCCCAGCTTTATATGCTGAGCATGACACCATTTGTTATGGGGTATGACTTGCATCAGTGATCCTGGCTGTGTCCCCTCCCAACAGCTTGTGCACCCCAACCCACTCACAGGTGGCATGGGGTGAGAAGCAGAAAAGGCCTTGATTCTGTGCAAGTGCTTGCTCAGCAATAGCTAAAACATCACTGAATTATGAACACTGTTCCCAGCACAAATCCAAAACACAGCCTCATACTAGCTACAATGAAGAAAATTATCCCAGACAAAATCAGCACTCTCTCCACCCCTTATACCATTTACATCATGCTCAGATCCCACACTTTCCAATACATCCTCATTAACCACCACCCCTGTTACCATCCTTTGATAAAATACACAGATATCATTCCCTTTGTCTATGGACCACCCCTGTAAAATGTTCACAAAATGCCATGAAATGTCCACAGAATGTCTGTTGAGTTCATTTAGTACATAACTTTGGGCTCTATCTGTCATGGGGAGTCACTTTGGACAGGAGAGGTGGTATTTTGTGTGGACACCATGTTAGTATGTGTTATTGGGCACCAAAGCCAGCTCAGATCAGGTCACTGCCACTCTTGGGCTGCTTCTTGTAAAACTTGTCCTTCGCAGCTTTACATGGTTCTTGTTGTAGTAACTTCTGTAACATACAACTCAAATCATGGATTATAACAGCTTAAAAGTATATCCATTACAACCTTCAACCCTGGTGGCTTGGTGCCAGGTTATAGGTTTTAACATTGTGATGAACTCTTTCTTCCAGCCTGGCTAGCAACCATAAAACTATGAATAGGAACATGGTTGGCAAGTAGCAGATAATGCAAGCATAAGGACTACTAAAGAATCTCCATCATCTCTAGCTAAGCTCTCCTCTCTCCAGCAGGGTCTGTCATGTTTTCATCAGAAGATACCCACTGCTTTATGCAGTGTTACTTTTGGTTGTTTTGGGTTTTTTCATGTGCCCATAGCTGATGAAGTTTGGTCACCGCTGACCTCACCTCAAGTATTTATGGCACATTACAACTGGCACCTGCCTTGGCTACTGCAGGGCAGTAGTCTTTAGGCAATTTGAACACTTTGTGATCCCATCTTACCATGCCTGGATGCAGGATTTCTCTGAAGTGTAACAATTTATGTGGTGGGACAAAAATGTAAGAAAGACCTTGTATTCCAGCAAGCTGCTCTGTACTAATACCTTGACATCTACAAAACCAGAAACAACAACAACAAACAGGAAAAGAGCCATGGGTAACCCTCTCATTAAGGATGTAGGGAAGAAATGTGACATGTAAAACCCTCTGGAGAAACCCAATGTCATTCTTGAGGGTGAACCCATGTGAGGCACACAGTCCTAGTCTCTCCCACTCTCCCTCCTTGGCACCTTTGTACGCACTTCACAACTTTGCATGTGCTGGTAATGAAAAACTTACTTTTGTCATCATCTAAAAGCACTATCTGGTGCTGGAAACAAGAGAAAAGAAAACCACAACCTGGTAAGCTAAGAAAGCTGCAGAAAGGTAGTGAGCCCTCCAGACAGAGCTCTTGGAAGTCTGTTCTCCTGCCACGGAAAGCAGATAAAATCTAGCTGTGGACAATCATATTTGGCCTAATATGACCCCTGCATTTAGAGTAAGATTCAGAAAGAAATATGTGGCCTTGCAAGCACAGAAAGGTATTATAGTCATCCACCCTAGAAAGGTCCATTAGGCTGAAAGGACACTGATTGGAGGTATTTGTTTTCTCTACCCATATTTTTCATACCAGGAAATGTAAGGCTTTTTTTGTGGCCTTTTCAGAAAATACCAAGGCTGTAATATCTACCATGCCAAAGTATGAAACAAAAAGAAAATAAGAATTCACTTCTGGTTTACAGCTGTTGTCCCAATAGTCATATATGCACAAAAAAAGTATTACAGTGGTCTGGAGAGACTTATTTGCCAAGCCACAAGCACATCAGGCTGTAGAAATAAACAAGGGCCAAGAGAAGAAAAGTCAGTCCTGTTGAAAAAGAAGTGTGTTATTGCCAATCTTGCAGTACTGTAAAACGCCAGCCTTCCACCTCCAAACCATGAAATTAAATATATATATATTAAGTGGCTCTGGGCACTGGGCCTTAAAGAGTACTCTTCAGAGGATCCCTTTCAAACAGTTAAAGATAGTAAGGCTGTAGTGAGAGAGCTGACAGAGGAAAGTGGGGTGAGGAAATACTGCAACAGCTAATGCAAGAGTGGCTAAGCAGGGCTAGTGACAGTCTCAGCTAACCCACAAGTGGGGTCTGCCCCAGGAGTCTAGGAAAGAGACCAGCAAATATATAAACCTCCAGCCTTGGTGTTTGGCTGCAGCTCTGCTGCGCTTGATCTGCAATTCCTCTGGGAAATCCCACTGAGATTTTTGGCTGGGCCTTCGGAACAACTGGGGAGGAAACTTCATCAAGGCCTCTGCCTGTTTGGAGAGCACTTTATAAGTTTATGCTGTGCTGACTGAACACTTCTGCAGTGCAAACATCAGCCGTTAGACTTCTAGCTCATATGCATGGCAGTCAGGTTTGCAGAGGGGCTGCCAGAAAAGAACTGTCCAGTGAGCTGGGATGCAAGACTGCTCCTCTTGGCACAATTACTCGTGGATCTTATTCCTTCCCTCTGCAGCTGCAAGTTGTGGTAGTTCCCCAATGGGTAGATGGAATCTGTTGTTTTCTCTCAAGAGAGTTACTAATCTTTTCAGCTACATAAATACACTTCTATTATTGTCTGAGTAAATTGCCTTAGAAAACTGTTTCTGCTGGGGGGGAGAAAGTGCAAAAAACCCCACCTGAAATTTCTTAAAAGAAAGCTGTCAGTATATTTTTCATAATTATTCCAGTACTTTTTTCTATCTTTGTTTATGGTAAAATCTCTACAGTTAGGAATGAGCATATACACTGGTATTATCATACCTGCTTAAGAATCTGAGTTTACCCAAACCCAAATAAAAAGTGAGACTCATGCATCTCAGTCTCCCTTTCTCATGTGCAAATCTCATGTAGGTTTCTTCCCAAATCATTGCTTGCCTATATTTGTCTGAAAAGGATTATACAACCCCACCATCAGCATCACACTTCAGTGCTCACATCCAGCCCTTCCAAGAAAGTTTCCAGTTCAGCAAGATATTTATCCAAATGCTTCATTCTGCACGCAGCACCCTGTGCTCACTCTGCCCCCTCCAGCAGTAAGATGAAGGGGTTGCTAGAGGAGTCGGGGAAGCAAGGCAGTGTTTAGCAGACTCAGATTTCAATTGGTCTGAACCCCCTGAAAAGGAGGGCAAAACCAGAGGAGGGATCTGCTCTATTTTATACACAGAGTTAGGTGTTTTTTAGGAATTAAAAACTCTTTCAGTACTTCAAACTAGGCAGCCTTTTGAACAATTTCTTTTGTAAAAATAAAAGAAACTATGCAACAGGCACTCTCTAGATGTAATTTCCAAGCAAATCTGCACTGTGGTTTTACCAGGAGTTTTGTAAATGGAACACAAGTCCACAGCAGATCTGTTGAGATGCCTATGAATGCCTGTCAAATCTACCTTTATATTTTAATAAAAGGTTAAGTTAGAAAAGAACCCATGCCTAAAATGAGAGTCCACTGGAGAAACTGTAGGCCAATCTGTACCTTATTCATGCAATGAATTTCAGTATCTAGTCTTACACCTGAGGAACATTTTATGAATACAGTGAACAGATGCAGTTTGACTCCATCTTCAACAATATGTTTATTAGTTACTGAAAGGCTAACAACATCCCAAACAACCATTCACATGGAATGTGCAGTTATTAAACCATAATAGTGGAAGAGACTGTAATAATTCTTGAGTCTGATCCTGACATTACCAGCCCAAACAGCAATTTTACATACCAGATCCCATTTACATCTGCAAGGCTGGGAAGTTGCACACAGTTCCTAAGGAGCTCATACATTTTCCAAATTGCAGGTAGATGTAAATGTTTTGACTGTTGGCCTGTGCTGTAACCCTGAAGATTTTGTCACAAATCTTGGGATATTTTGCCTCACAGGAATGCCAGCTCCTGGCAGAAGCGATCTGGCAGAATATCAGTTTTTCTTTGTTTGCTTTTTGAAGCCTCAAATCTTCTTGGTTACGCAGTGAAGCTCAGCCATATAATCTTCTAGAGGCTTAAAAATCAGAACTCAGATAAAATAAAGTCCCTGTTTCCTAGACCTAAAAATCTCCTGATTTTTAAACCAAGCTTATTACTCCAGGGGTCTCAGCATTGGATTTTATAAAACTGGGACAGCAATACTGATTGAGGGTCTCCCAACATCATCATCATCATCAGTGTATTCTCCTGGCTTTCAGTAGCAGCAGATTTGACCTGATGTGATTTACTAATCACAGTTTGTCAAAATACTTTTCATCTGGCAGCATTAGCAGGAGGCAAGGAGATGGGAAGCAGGTGTTATGTTTTAAGAGAGAGGACTCTGTCTTTTTATTTTGTAATCTAATGTTTTACTTTATAGTTTTAATTTTCACATAAAGCTGGCCCAGAGCCATTTAGTAAACAAGAGAGGGAGCAGCAGTGCTCAGGCCGGCAGCAGCTGCGATCGCAACCGCAGCTTCTGACTGGAGGCTACTGTGCCGAGACCCACTTTCCTGCAGCTGCAGGGCCTTGCCAGCTCCAGATCTGCATCGTAAGGAGACCACTGTTGTCCTGCTGAACTAATAAAATGAAGATGCGAAAAAGTAAAGGCCATGTTTACATTCCCCAGTCAGCATTTTATTGCAGCAAAAGGTGACTGAGAGGGCCAAGGATGCCTGAGCTTTGGTGGTCCTGTGCATGTTTTCATGCACACTCCAGGTTGCTCTGCAGGCTTGCTGGGCACTCCAAGAGCATCTGGCAGAGCCTGACACCTTTTCACTGCAAATGCTGCACCCCAGCACTTGGTACCCTGTAGTGGCTGCTGGCCCACCATGCCCTTGGGAGCTGTGACCACCCCAGAAATGTGGGGCTAGCAGAGGGGGACACAGTTTTTCAGTGGGTGCAGCTTCTGAATAGACATCATCCCAAATGCATTGCAGGGGTATAGTGACCCTCCCATGCTCCTTCTGTATGGTCTCAGGACTTTCTGGGTGTTTCCTCCTGCCTCCAAAAGGAAAAGAAAACTTCTGCCATGATCACAAGGAGTTCTCCCCCCTGAGCCAATTATTGCACCATTTTAGTCAGGGTTTAAGACAGTAAAGTGACTCCAAGGTGCCTGCAAGAAGAGGGGGCCCTGGTTCACTCCGTGGGAAGGGCATGGGAGGCAGGACCAGCAAAAGCAGCACAAGACTGAGTCCTCCTGACTTTCTTCCAAAAAAAATACTTGCAGAGAAACCTGGAATTATATATAAGTAAAATTGCCTTTTGATATTACCACATAATTTCCACTTCTGGCAAAGAGATTTTTGCCCGGGCTAATTTGGAGACATTTCCCTTCACCACACTGGCACCGCTGTGTCATTTTTGATAGAAGCCTCATTCATTGGGAGAATCAAGGCAACGCATTCCCCTCTCGCTTCTGCAAACAGAGCTGTTTGTTGAGTCTCTTGAAAGACTGTGCGAACAGATAAACATGCTACACATGAAGCACATTAGGTGGAGGTGAAATACAGATGATTATGTTTAAGGGCTTACAATAGTCGTTAAGAGCTTCTAACCACAGTCCCTGGCAGGGCTGGTCCTCGGGTTGCAGTGCATGTCTTGGCTACATCCTCATCTGACTTTCTGTTTCTACCCCTTGAAACAGGGCCAATCTTATCAGTTTGGTGTCAATGAGAAGAAAAAAAAAAGAAAGAAAAAAAGATTAAAAAATCAACTCTGTTAATAGGATTATAAGATTTAGGGAACATAATGTTGTTGCAGATCATTTATTTTGAAAGCTGATTTCATTTTAGTGAAAACAAGCTCAGCCCTGCACACTGGGAGTTTGCAGCCATGATGCCAAACACAATCATTCCTGGTTTGAAAGACGTGATTTCTTTTTAATGTGGAAATTTCACAAGGTTACAAAAGAGGAAAAAATTAAACTCCTTTCTTATAACAAAGTCACCCTGGGATATGCAAAACAATGCCCTGACAATGTCCAGATGCTCTGACCGCATTGCACATCAGAAAGGTGGATGAGTGTGATTTACACCATTTCGCAATTGGGGTTTTTTCACACAGTTGAAAAAGCTGAGAAGTTTTGAACAAAAATAAAAACAGCAATTTGGAAAATGCATTTGGAATTGCACAAACACAACCCAGGGGTCAAGGGAGTAGAGGGTGGATGAGAAAAGTGTCCAGAGGGATAAATGAGGGGATAACATGAACTCCTCTTCATGTCTGACAGCTCCGTACCCACGGTGGCGGCCCCTTCAGTGCATTGAAAACTAAGCTCCTCCTCAGCATAGCAGACAATCTTTATATTTGTTAGACATCAGAATAAAAAATTATAATTAACATCCCTGGCCTTTTCAATAGGAACCTCCCAAAGGGCTTAAATATATTTTAGAAATAATGGCTAAGCCCCATTTTTCTGGGTGTTAGATGATGTTCTGTCACCATCTCAGAAGAACCATTGTTGTGACAAAAGCCTCATGGCACAGCTGGACAGGGCTGAACAAGGAAACAGGCACTAGCAGGAATGTCCCAGTCAGAGGAATTCATCAGAAGGCACCAAAAGGAATAAATTTTTCCAATGTACTCTAAAAAGAGTGATGAAGGGGGTAACAAGGTTGTCCCTTTCCAGGTTGGGGGGGGGGGGGCAGTACATACTCGTGAGCATTATTTTCCTTTGTAGTAAAGATGCTGCTTTTGATCTGCAGTGTAGGAAGTGGTCTCCCCAAAGGCAGGGGTGAGGGAGAGGGTAGATCTGGAGGGAGACACAAAGGATGGAGCTGAAGCACTGCCTCGGAGCTGAGGATTGAAATGACATGTGCGCTGTGGAACCTTTTTCTTTTCAAAGCAATTTGCTATCATTATATTGCCCATGCATTTCCAATACATGTCAGCCTGTTCTCTTTTAACTTGGCAGGAGGGGAAGGTGCTTTCATTGCAGGGCTCCTTACAGAAGCTCACCAGACATTGCTATTATTACATCTGCTGGGCACAGCACAGAATGATGCATGTTCATTAAAGGAATTGAGGTTAGAGGAGACCAAATTTGTTCAGTCCCTGTAAGAGAATGCTTGAGTGGGCTTAGATATTTCCATATACAGAAATACTCCAAAGTTTAAAAGGAAGACCATTTCTATCCCTTTAACTTCAGTTTGGATTCTGTCTGGCATTGCCAAAATCTTTTAATTTTATTTGCCTGGATCCTGTCAGAGGTGAAAATCCAGAAAACTGCTAGAACAGCATTTATTAAGGATTTCATAAAGTTGTAAATTGCAAGATTTCCATTAAGCATTTCAATTACGATTCCTCTCCAGCTTTAATTCACATGATTTTTCAAATATTGTGGCACAGTGTGTGGTTCTGTAACTGCATGTATGAAAGGAGAGGTGAGGCAAGATTTGCAACAAAAAATCAGATTTCACTTCTTCAACCAGATGCTTTCCCATTCACGTGCTGACAATTGCTCCATGTGACACCATGCCTGGACCAATATACTCAGCTGAGGATTAACATGAGTAGGCAACATACAGAGGCTAATTTAGTCTCTGTTTCTGCATTTTTAGCTATTACTACAAGGAAAACTGCACAAGGCAGAGCAATCTAATTGTTGATTCTCTCATCTATTTCACCCTGGTGTTGGTTCAACCCCAAACTGCCTGAGTGTGACCAAGACCTTTCACCAAACTTTTCCTTCTGTTTTTGCATGGGAGATTGGTAGTTGGGAAGGGCCTTTTAGGGGAGAGAACAGCCAAACCTAGTCATCTCTGGCTGTTAACTTTGGAGTCAGATTCCTAAGGGTACAGAGCGACTCTGCAAATTCTTCATTTTCTTCTGTGGAATTGTGGAGATGACAACAGTCAGTTCCTCCAAAGATGCAGAGGAGAGCAGCGCTCCCATCCACTCCAACTCATGGCCCGTAACCACCAGAAAACTGTGGACTTCATAATGAAAGTACTTGAAATCATCCTGCAACATATGGTGAAGGAGCTTCAGGAAGAAGCATCAACAATAGCTTGCCACTGATTTATGCCTGCCTGCCCTTTCCTCTCTTGGAGCCACTGAAGGGGCATTTGAAAAGGAAGGTGATTCTGCTGGGTGGTGGTGATGCCTGCAATTCATGTCTCCATGATGACAGCTTCAAAAAGCACTCTCAAAGGATTTGTATGTATGTATGGCCAGACTTCATGAACAAAGATTTGGGAAGGGCTCTCCCCACATGGGTGAGCCCTTCCAGCCTGCGCAGTGGATTTTTTAAGTGAGGCATAGTATGCACAGAACTGGCCCCACCATTTAAGTCCTAGGGGTCCATTTGCCATGTCCAAGTGAGCTTGGACAGTGACAATGAAGTCCTTGGGACTGTCTACAGCACCTGGCACTAACTGGGACTGACCCTGCTGAGCATCCAAGATCTGACAGGATCGGATGGCAGGGAGGCATTGAACTGCCAGGGGACGGGCCCGACTGAGACTAGAACTCAGGACCTTGGGATTCAGAGTCCAGAGTGCTTTCCTTTACACCACAGGACAGTACAGCCAGGCCAATAGGTGGGCTTGGGAAATAAGACAACTAGAACATGCCCTGTGGTTCACTGTGGTCTCCTGAAGGAGTGTTGAACTGTGAGGGGGGTCTCTGTTGTTCTCTCTCTTTTTTTTTTTGCGCATAAGCCTGACTAACAAAATCAAAAGCGCAGCTTGAAACGAACCAACTGCACACAGGTTTCTTCATGGCATGACAGACTATTGCAGCCTTAATGGTAGGCTGCTAGACTAGAAGCAGTCTTTCATTGAGTTTGTCTTACTGAGAGGAAAAACTGCTTTGTGTAATAACTTTATGGTAAATGTTGGCAAAAGATTTGCACTGCATACTGAAAGAGAGACATTTCTGACCACAGCTCATGAACCACATTTATTTATTCTGGCATTTGTCCATTATTTGTTCATAGGCTTTCTGTCTCTGCTAAATGTGTTCCAATTTTGGGAGCTAAATCATTGCCAGTAGTTTCCAGGACATTCCGCTAGGCTAAGCAAAATTGCCCTAAGCAGTTGTCAGAAACCACTGGAGTAGTATTTTAAATACAGAGTATTTGAAGAAAATAAAAGATGTCAAGAGTCCTATCTGTCTGGATCCTGTGTGTTGTAAAAAGTTAGGGAATGGAAGTAGAGGGCTTAAAACCCTGCCTGCCTTTCCTGAGCCATTTTTTGTCATTTAGTGAACCAACCTGATTTTAAAATTGGGATAGTCATTGAAAATATGAATATGTGTTTGTCATCAGCTCTCCAGATAGAAATCTTGCTCAAGATACCATGTGGAAAATCATAGTTATTTACTTTTTTATAAAAAGTGAACTACAAAACAGGAAAAAATCCTGTGCTCTTAAAACTGGCACTCAATTACTATCAGATAGCCTTACAAAAATGTGTATACACAGCTCAGGCAGGACAATAGTATGGGAATCAGTTTTTTGGACCAGCCGGATGCATCTGCTCACTGTCCTATATCTGATAGAGCTCAGAATGACCTGATGTATTACCTGCCCTGACAAGAGTCTAATGAAGATTGCAAAATAATCCCCAAGACAGTGGTGACGGTTTGAAGCAAGAGTTCCTATATTTTTCTCTAATGCTCTTTTTCTTGGCATTAGTTATTGTAACTCCAGACAGCATTATTGTCCTAAAGAAAGCTCAGAGCTTCTTCAGACTTTTTTGAATTCCTGGCCTGCATGGCAAAGCAGTCCAGATTCAGCACGAGCCCTTGGGGAGCAGAAAACTTGCCTGCTAGTGATCTGGACTTAGCTGCCTTTCATTTTCATCAAGTGTCCACTTTTTGCTGTGAATGACAGGGTATACTGGTTATTTTCTCTCCTTTTATCATGTTCCTTTCTTTTTCTCTCTGTTTCAAAGGGAAACAAATCCTAGCTTTCCAATTTCTTGGCCAATGAATCAGAGTAATTTCTGAGCTCCTTTCCAAACACACTATTTCTGCAGACAGAACAGCCAGTCCCACCTATGCAGTGATGGGGGAAGTGGTGGTAGTAATTTACGTAAGAGCATTCTGCTGTCCTGCTCCTTATCCATCCCATTAAATCTCATCAAGGGTTTTAAACTGCAGCTTCACATTAACAGAGCATCTCAATGAACTGCCAGTTAGGATTTCCCCCTAAATCAGAGCTTAAATTTAGGGGTCTTTGAAAAAAAGTGGGTGTTTTTTTCCTTGATAGATAGATAGATAGATAGATAGATAGATAGATAGATAGATAGATAGATAGATAGATAGATAGATAGATAGAAAAAATATTTTATCAACACTGAATTTCAGTTCTCATTTTATTACTGTTGATTTTATTTATTAAATTATTGATCTCTTTGAAACCATATGAACCACTGCAAAATGTTTTTCTCACACAGCAAATAAAAATCATGCTATGCCCCATATTTTTTATCACACTGCCCAACTGTATAATAAACACAGTAGTAATACTGATATAGTAATAGCAGTAGAGTAAGTAATGACAGTGATCCTAATAAATGGAGGATCTCAATGGTAAACATTTTACTTTGGCAAAAGCTGGCCATTTAATCCCTATGTGAGTAATTGTTTATTCACTAGCTACAAAAAGTACTTTGCTTCCTGTGTTTCAGCCTTGGGGGTTTTTTTTCCTTAGCTTCATGTGTGTATTTTGTTAGAGGTTTAGTGGAATTCTATACAAATGGATGCTTGGTTCACCTCTGTCCATCCTTCTGTGGACATGAGCAAAGATTCAGAATGATTAGGGAGGTATGATTTGACAAAATCTGCACCGAACCTTACCTGTTCATATATTCCTGCTCACACATTCCTGTTACTATTTTATTTTTACTTGCCATTTGATGAATTTAGTGGGTGCAGATAAGATTCCCACTGGTTCACAAATCCCAAATTATCCCTGTATTTTTAAATACCAGTAGTCTAAACACAATGCTAATGCTTTAAATATTATGTCTTCTATCTCCTAGAATTCTTCCTATTCCCACCAGTAATAAGGAAATGAAATCTACTTGCAGTGGTAGATTTATAATGTATGGTAGTTCATTTGCTTTTAATTTTTGACTTTGCTTCAGTGACACCTTTGTTTCACATTCTGTACCATTACTAGTACTAGAATAGAGGATATGGAGAATATCCTCTATTCTCCAAATAACTTTCCAAAACCTTTTATAATAAAAATCTTCCTTAGTTCCCCCTTTAATTCCTGTGAGCCCAAGAAATGCTGCAATTCCCTTGAAGTCTTCAAGCTTGTGATATATTCAAATAAAACATTATTCTGTTTGAGACATGCAGCTACTTGAGACTGTAAAAACCTATCCTGACTTCTTAATTTTCCTCTTGCTTGTTCTCTGCCAAAAGGCAGCACCATTATCATTCAGTGGTGCACTAGAGTATATTTTCTAACAAAAAAAAAAATAGAAGGACTGCAGTGGAAAAGCAGCGGCATCTGGAAAAATCAAACAATGTGGATTAATACATTCTTTGTGGGCTGAAGGAAGCAATGGAGTCAAGGAAGGCCTTTGGATGTTATGTTTTACAATACCTCTGGAGGCCCAAGCCCCACTGTAGGCTGTTTTCTTCTTGCCTTTGGACAAGCTGAAATTAACTGGTAATAACACACAATTAAAAGTGCATGTGTGTGTCTATGAGTGCGTGTGTGACTTTGCTCTAATTCCACTCCTGTGCATTTTAACTTTAAAACAGCAGTGAAGAGGAGACAGACAGGTATACATAGCAGCCACATCAAAATCTTGGTGGGGCAGGGGGAACATTTGACACCTCGTTGTTTCAATGCCCCCTGTCTGTTTTTAATTTCACTAAATCGCTCCCGTCTGGGGATTGTATATTTTCAGTGGCCTCTCCCAGCAATGCAGAGGTAGTGTTAGTGTGCCAAACCCCAGCTATGCTCAGGCGTGGGGCTGCAGATTTACAGGAGGCAAGAGGGGAGTCTGCTCATGGGACGAGTCATTCGCCCAGCTTAACTCAGGCCTAAAAGTGTTGCCAAGTAATCTCACTTGCCCTTTTCCCTTTATAGCCATCTTACGAGGGAAGAGGTGGACAACCTGAGCAACAAGCTGGCTATAATCTTCTCACGTTGCAGCTTTGACCGTATCATCAAGGACTATGTGTCTGAAAGATCCCCTGTGAGCTGGGATGCTGTACTGCAGTTGCCCTCAGGGCAATAAGGTTTATGTTGGCTTGGGCAGCGGGTTTGCTTGGTTTTAAGAGGCAAGCAATATCTGTTCTTGAGCACCTCCAGGGAAAGGAATGGCTTGGAAGGGCAATTTGAGGAAGATTTCACTGGATAGGCACAGTGCAGCCTGGGCTCCCTGTCCATTGCCACTGAGGTTTTATTGAGAAAGAAGTTCTAGCCCAACACAGAAGGCTTGTGCAACCTTGGGAGGAGTTGCCTCATAGTAAGAAAAGTGAGCGACAAGACAACATTAAATACAGAAAAAGAAGAGCTCCTCAATCAGCTGTTCGAAGGCTGGACATCAGTGTAACAAGGCATAGCCCTACATCCCTCCTCCTGCGAGTAGAGTGACCCCTCACTGGCACTGAATAATGAATAGTAATTTCAAATGCTTATGCCTGAGCAGAAGTCCTGCATATACGGACACATATCAGGATTATAAAGCAAAGCCATTTCCTCTAGTATTAGTTTGCACAACTCACATGCATTCATCTGTTTGTGTGCGGATAGGGGCATGAGACAAGGTCAGAATGAAGCTCTCGGCAGACTCTAAGCCTGTGTGGCTGCTGGGAGCCTTGCAAAGCTCTGCGTCTAGGAGTCAGGGAGCTCAAATAACCCTCAAGATAAAGCCAGCCAAGACACATCCTGAATTTCTTTTATGCACTGTATCTTCTCCTGCAAGGAGCAGGATTTGGCCTCAATACAGCAAGGAAACTGAAGTGATAATAGGGTGCTTTGAGAAGTTACATTGTGCCACTGCATGGTCCTTAGGATGCAATGAATGACTTCCACAATAGGCTAGTAAAACCATGAAAAGATAAGATACCGGAGCCAGTTCCACTAGAACTTTATTACATGAAAGCACACATCTTTGAGATCGAAAGGATATTTTTTGTCCCCTGAACTCACTGAGTTCTCTGTGAATTGAGCATTACAGTGGCTTTCACTGTAACCATTATAATCATTTTCCAGTGCTAATGTTGTGGTTTTAATGAAAGGAAACAGCAAATGATGTATCGACTCATATACACAAATCTGCACTTCATTTGCACAAAATAGCTTCTGGATGGTTTTCCTCCATGTTTTTGGTCAAAGCCACTCTTTTTGAGAAATGATCAATGTCTACAACTGTTTGCTCTTCCACAGAGAAAGCAGATGCTATTCATTACTGCCTTTGCCATGCATATATTGCTACTTTCCTCAAAGCAGCAGCAGTGGGTCATGTGTTTATTTTTACTTAAATCCTTTTGTTCTTAAATCACTCCACTTTTGCTTTCAGGATATGATGAATAATTAATGCTGTAGTAGCAGCATTATCAAATTAGGAAAGTCACTGGCAACTTCCAAAATCATTGAGACAACCAATAAATAAATGCAAACCACTTCTTTAGCATTAGATGTAGTGAAGCAGTGTGATGGTGTTGAGATAAGAAGCCGAGCTGATGTGAGCACCTTTAAAGCTGTCGGACAGACTTACTGTTGCTCACATGTAAATCATAGCAGCTCTGATAACAATGTATGTTTTGAACAAGTTTTCATTGGAGTAATATAACTGCAATAAATAATAATGCTAGGGAAAACCAAGACCTGGTATGGGCACTTGGAGGGACTTCTGTTCTACAAGAATTTATATAATCACGAAGAAAAGAATTATTCATGAGTTTATGGTTTGGGTTTATTTTAAGAATAGAGATTTGGAGTTGGTACCTTTTACGTGGGTGCTCAGTATCTCTCAGGGGTTACAGCCAGCAGCACCAACAAAAACTCACCAGGAAAAGAGAAAGATTATAGATTTCTGGAGTAACCATTTGCAGCCACCACTGAAATATCAGGTTTGCAAGCAGAGCTAGCCTACTGCTTGTGGTGATACAAGAGAATGTAATATGGTAAACCTCCAGTTGAATGTGCTCCAGGAAAGCAGGATTAAGTTCATTTTCCTACATTCATACACAGAAGGTTCTCTACTGGCTTCTTAACAATGCCCATCCGGCTTTGATATGACTCTGTCCCTCAAGCATTTTGGCACAGTACCTTGGTGGACAGCACAGCCACGAGGGTCAGACAACTGCTTGCAACACTGAACCTGTAAACTCCTTTTGCAGAAATGAAGGACTGAAAAGACTATAGGGTGGTGAGAAATAATCTCTAGTATCTCCAGCTGTCTCAGTTTGCAGTCTGAAGGGAGGAACCTCTGTGGGTATGGCACTGCATGTTGTTTGACAGCAGTATTATTTACGGCTTTCCTCACTTAGGTCTGTCCCTGAGCACACTGCAGAACTGCTTAATTCCTCTCCCTGAAGCTCTCTTTAGGATTTTTATAGATATTGAGAGACTCTTGTTAGTTACTTCTGTGTACTCCTGAAAATAAAGAGCCCCTTTGTTGAGTGCTATAGTGCTATATACTTTCCTCACCCCTAATTTTTATTTTTTTTATCATTGACTTGTTACTTAAAAATGTTTCCTGGTAGAGTGAAAGATCACACCCTTTCAAGATGGTCCCTGCTGCTCTTCTACTTCAGGATGCTACTAAGCCTTTCAAACAGGGCCTGCTTGAGCAGTCAATAGCCAGGGATTAGACTCTCACTGGATCTGTTGAAGAAGAGTGTAAAAAATATTCCTATAAAGTACAGGATCAGCTCAGTGTTCCGGAAGAGGGTGGGATGCTTTTGCTCATTTCCCTGGCTGAAGCAGTTTCTTTATATACAAGTAATGACATATCAGTCTGGGAAGAGACCTGGTCCTCCATCTGCTCCACCCAGCATGGTGATGTAATTCCTGAACTACCAACTCAGGCTCTTTCACTCTCTCAACTAATGATTATCTTGCCATCTATGCAAACTGGAGCATCTCCAACAGGAGAGGTTCTCATTTAAAAGAAGTCAGGAGCCCAGAACCCGCCTGGGCTGTAGGGTGCTGATTTCCATGCCCTTGGGTCAGCTTAAGGTGATTTTAGTCATACGTGTGGTCTGCTGTTTTGTATCTGAATATTCTACCCAGGGAGTTTTGGCTCCCTTGAGGCAGCAAATGAAGGTCTCTTACTTTGACCAGAAACCCATTGAACCCATGACCATCTTACTAGTGAAAGTCCTGAGTTTGACAAATCAAATTTTCTGACTTGAGGCCTACATTTCAGAGAACTTCCAGCCATCCGTTTTCCCTGTCCCCTTTACCTGTAGATCTTCAGTAGGTTTCTTTACCTGAAAGTCTTTGTTTTTCAAAGACGTTTTTGTGAAGTTGATTCAAGGAAAATTATTGGAGACTACTTCATCGGCTTTTCCATAGCATAGGCTCTGCTTTTGTTTTTGCTGTGCTTTTGGTCAGCTTGTAGTTATGCTCATCCAGGTGTATAGAACCCTGGAGAGTTCTCTTTCTTCATCCCCCACCCCTGGTAGGAAACAAACTGAAAAAATCCTTGACAGATGTTATACATGTGTTACATTTCCCCAGCTGAGCAGTTGTACCTAAGGTATCATGGGGAGAAACTGGAAGTCCCTTCCATGTGGTTAGTTGTGGGCAGAGGGTGAGGACTATCATGGACAGAGGTGAAGAATGACCCTGCTCCCTAGAAAAACACAAAACCCATAAAAGAATCAACCAAAATCTTTTCCCATAACAATCACCCTCCTTTCCTTTACTTCCTTCCCTCATGTGGGAAAACTGGTATCTGGAAGTCTCTGCTCTTCTTGTGCTTGTGTCAAAAAGAGGGAGGGCAGGAGTCCTGCTAGACCCAGCCAAGTTCAACTACATTCTCCCCCTCCCTGCTTAAGCTCACTGCTGTTTTGAAGCCCCAGCTAAAGAAAATCTCTGCAGATTTTTTTTTGTCCTTGGAATGAAGTTTTCCACTTCTAGTCTTGGGAGACATAGAATATCCTGGCTAGGCAAGAGCTCTTTATGGATATTTCTACTACTCAGTGGGGAAAGGGAAAAAAACCCAAACTACAGCAAGTTTATGGTAATTGCTTTAATGAAGCAAAGCCTTTTAGAATGCAAACACACTCAACAATACACAAAGAAATAATCAAAAAAAGTGTTTTATACAGGCTGTTTTATAAGGAGGTAATAAAAGCAGTTGTATGGTACACTCAGTTGCATAAACAGGCTCACCATGGAAGATGTTTGTGTGAGAGCAGAACTACGAATACTTAATTGCTTTCATTATTCTTATTTTCAGTACAAAATACTGCAATCAAAACTTAATCTCTATCTTGATTTTTAAATAAAAAGGTTATATTCCAGTTCTATTGTTGTAAACATAATAAAACATGGTCCTTCTCTTAAATGGTCTGTCATTTCTTTCTGCTTGTAAGGAGGTATAACAGTGATTAATATTAATATCCCTGGTAATTTCAAAATGTTTTTCAAAGGCAGGATCACTATTTCTCTTCATATGGAAGGAAGACCAAAATGTCGCAAAGGTCTTCACTAATGATCACACACAGACTATTCTGAGTTGGAAGGGACCCACAAGGATCATCGAGTCCAATTCTTAAATCAATGGCACACATAGGGGATTGAACCCATGACCTTGGCATTATTGCAACCAAGTTTTAACCAAATGAGCTAATCTCAGGGTCACATGACTAGAAGTCATGAAAACCTTTGGTGAGACCCTTCTGTGGCTGATAATTCTGTTTGAACTAAGCCCCAAAAGCAGTGCAGATTTCAGATATATTTTCATTCACACATGTCTTCTGGCAAACAAGTGAGTACAAAGGAAGAATGTAAGGAAATACAAATTTGGGGACCTCAGTAAGTTGCAAAGTACAAAACTGAAAAAATGTCACCCATTTTCCCTTACCTCTCAGGAGGGTAAATTATTCATATAAAAGGCTTGTATGAATTTGAATACAACCTGGTGTGTCTGGAATGCTGTATTCTGCATCTAGTTATTTCTTTTTTAAATATGCACTGCTACATTTGTGCTTTATTGGAATATAGACCAGAGTAATTTTCAAATACTTAGACATAAGAATTTCTTTTTATTTCCTCTGACATTTTGCTTTAGGAAGAAATACAGATCTGTCAAAGACCTGTTGGGCACATAAACTGAGTGATAGGTCTGGAAAGACTTAGGGAACAAGACTGTCTTATACAAGAAATTAATATCTGGATGAAAATAAAATAAATTCATCAATGGTTTGTACTTCAGAGGCTGAGACCATTGCTATGAAATAACATAACAGACTAATACCAGAAAGCCCAGAGTCACTCTCGGTGAAAATGCCTGTCTCTGGGAAAGAAGTTATGATTTCTGTTTTCAAACTGATGGCAAAGGATGACTTTACATATGGTATCTTAATTTACCTATTTAATTAAAAGAATCTTCTGCTATAATATACAGAAAGAAATAGCACTTCTTCAGTTCACTAGACCTGTACTAATTTTTTTTTTGTAAACATCTGACTGTTGGTCTTCCTGTTAGTGCTACAGAACATTTGCCAAGTAAGAAATGCCATTTTTGTTTTCACCTTTCTCATCATTACAGATAGCATAACGCTGTCAGAAATCAAGCAAGTACCATTAAATGTTTCCTGCTTTCAATTTCATGATCACATTTTCATGTGTTACATCACTAATGCCCCAAAACAGCTCTCATGAAGCAAAAAGCTCTCATTATGCCCTACCCAAGGAAAAGTAATACTACTGTCCAGGAGAACAAAAGGTACTTAACTAAGTTGGTGAATATTTTAAACCACCTATGAACTGAATGAAGAATATAGACTTTCCTATAAATAAATTCTGATCAGCTCACATGGCTTATGGCCAACTCAGCCCTTCAGGCATTTATTTGCAAGGTATCCAAGGGGCCAAGACTGTCCAAGGGGCCAGCCAACTGTTGATCTCTCAGCAATGTACCTTACCCTCTTCTTAGATGTCAAAACCAGACTGTTTGCTAGCATCTATCAGTCTTCAACAATTAAAGGCAAGACAACATATTGAGGAGGAGCATGTGTACATGTCTGTGACTGTAAATATAAGAAAGAATTTTACATATTTATAAGGGAAAAATAATGTACAATTTGTATCCAATAATGTATAAGAGGCATGCATATATATGTATATGTGAATGCCTACACATATTTTAGGACTATAGATATATATATGTATATATCTATATATCTTTGTATGTATGCATTTCTACAGGCCAAAACAGCTTTAATGAATTTAAGTAAGTGCCTTGATATACTAAACGATGCCTTTTAAGCTGAGCAAATTATGGTTTCTAACCTTCTAGTATATGTGTGTCCTTAATTTAATAATGAAAAAAACAATTGCAAAACAAGAATTCTACATGTACCATGGTCTCTTTGAAATCATTTCTCCTGGCAAACAACTTAATGGTGGTACTCAAGACCAAACTTTTGCTTACAAAGTAAATGGGTATCTGGGTTTGGATTACCTATTGTGCAGAATGATCTAGCACACTAATCTGAAATTTTCAGAAGTAATACAGACCATGCTATCCTCTTAGTATCCAATTCTTCAAGGATCAGAAAGCAACTCTTCAATCAAAAATCCAAACGCACTAAAATGATCTATAATATGCTGCAGAAGTAGAATTGAAAAGACCAGTCATTCAGTATGATGAGGTATAATTGGTATCTAGAAAAATGCTGAATGTTGTCTGCTATCAACAGCCTTTAAGATCAAGGAAAGTAGCAGAGGCAGACTGAAAGTTAGTCACAAGCTAGTGTCTGCTTACAAGGATGTGTGAAGTAACAGCCAGGAACTAGTCACGAGAAACTTTCTACAAAAAGGTGTGATATTAACCAGCCCCCCAAATCAATCAGAGAGGCTTAGTGAGATGCCATCATGTTTATCTGACTGATCCTAAATGCATTGATTATAAGATCAAAAAGTAGAGTTTTGCCTATGTATGTTTGTTGTCATAGAAGAGTAGTCAAATTTCCCTCCCCAGTCCCTCAACAGAGATCAGAAATCAGTCTACAGTGAAGGCAGCCATAGACAAATCATACACTGCTCCTTTGACCCTCTCCTGCTTTGGTTTCTGTTTCTAGGAGGAAGCTCTCTGTATTGGGATCTCAGATGAGTTCATCCTCTGGCAGAATATCCATGTAAGACTCTGTATCTCCAGACCAGTGAACATCTTCACAGTGATTTTTACCAGTGGCACCTCCCTCTGCCACAGCAGCTGGACACTAAGTAATGAGAAAAATGCAAATGACTGCCACGTGCAAGCATACTGACCAGGGTACTGACTGGAAGCAACAGCCTGCAATGATGCTGCATTTTCAGTAAGGGCCTCAAAATAGCAAGAATCAAAATAGTGATGCTAACATACTGAACTTGGCTTGTTTTTCATTGCTCGTTATGTATGTGAGATAGTAGGTGACCTATCAAAATCTGGATGGGAACCTGCAGCCAAACCAGGTTTCCTGATTTGGCTCTGTGTGATGCAACACATTAGTGACTATATCTCAATCCCATGTAATATCTCTCATCCTTACTGAAAGAGTCTGCACACTGATCAAACCTATAACAAAGGCTTTATAAAGCATCGTGATCCAAGTCTCTGAATGGTATAAATGGACACAGTAGCTATGGTCAATTCCCATTTCCAACAACTCCTTCTCTTTACCTCTGTTTTTATCATGATTGCATTGATAAAGTTGCTTACTGTAGAAAATATAAAAAGCATCTTTCCTTACAAGAAATGCTGCCCAAGTGCAGTTTGCATCATGTGCTATCTGGAAGCTATTCTGTGAAACATCGTAATAATTGCTTTTTCTTTACTGAGATACTTAATAATAGCAGCTAAAGTTAACAGATTGGAAGATTGCCTGAAGATGATGGATGGGTTTTCTCAGATAGTAGTTTTCTGGTCATTTTCCATGGCAGCTGTAAATTTAAAAATAATATGAAGTTAAGCAGTGGTAGAAAAGAATTAACAAATGTTACGCGGCTAGTGACTTGATGATTAATCATCCTAAATTAATGTTAAAGTGTTACATATGATGAGCCAAACTTTGCCCTGGGGTGTATAAAGACATTTCTCATTGATTACAAATGCAAAACAGCACATGTATGTGAACATTGAATTTGGTCAACTGCTTCTTTGTTTTGCTGGGTTTTTTTAATTACTGCTTGAAGGAGGTGGAGACATCCCTTTTCATGCTGGTGATCTGGAAGAAAATTATCAGGAGCCATTCTCTGATGTGTAGTCAATATCTGAAGTTATTGAAACAGTATCTCTACATATTTTTAAAACTGAAGAGTTTAATTCCCTCCAGAGTTCTGAGTCATTTGATCTGCCTGATGTTCCCTTTTAAGGTTGCTGTAGTCAAAAAATAATTTCTTTTTGAACAGAATGAAGATTTTTGTTCACCACTGAAAATCCCTTTAAGCTAAAACACCATTTTTCATAGACTTTGTCCTTATTTACCCAGTTATTTTTGATGAAATCACGTCTGCTTCAAATGAGTAACTAGAGAGGAGCTGCCAGAGACACATATGTTGAAAAAAACTCAAACCAAAACAATCAAATCTGACACAAATGAAGAAGTCTTGCACTCAGAGATACCACAATGATTCCTCACTTCCTCTGCTGAATCTGAAGGTCAGAAAATGTGCAATAGCCTCAGCAAGCTCATGGAGACACATAGACTTTTACCTTGTAAATATCTAACTCCTCTCAATTCCTTTCACACTTACCTAATGCTGTTATACTATTTGCTTAGGTATATTTAAGTTATACACGCTGCTGGTATTCATAAACATTAGCTATAGGACATTGCTTAGTCCTGTATTTAATGTCTTTCAGACTTTAGGTACAAATACTCCACAGTAGTTGCACTGAAAACAACTTAACTTGCATGCCAGCTACAGAATACTGTTAGCATTAGGTTTTCTCTGGGAAGATTTACTTCTGTTTATCCGTAGAGTTTGGTAATAAATACATGTGTTTGGGGGCTCTAGGTACATTAAACATACTGAATAGTCAAAGACTGTAGAAGCTAATTTTCCTGTCATTGCATTATAGTTAAATTGGTTATGCACATCTCATTCAATTACGCAACTTGAAGAATATCAACAACATAGGTTCCTGATTTCAATAGTACATATGCTGTACACAGCACTTACAATGGATCAGCTTCTACATGAGACACTGAACTCATCACGCTTTGAATTTCAGAGTCACAATTTCAAATGTAATATTGTCTTTGTGTGTGTGTCATTAATGACTTTTCTTTTTACGCTTTCTGGATGTATACTATAATATTTAGTACAAATCAAAGGGAAGACTGGAAGATAACTCACAATGGGTATATGCAGTTAAGCATTTACACCATCAGATTCTTTATTGATATTGGCTTAGTCAAGTAGTTATTCAACCAGTAACAAAATGTGCACAATAGTCAAATAAACTATTTGCTGTTAAATCCTGATGTAGAAAAAAATGGCAAGTATACTGTCAAGTCTCTTCAATGGGACTTCTTTAATGGTATTTGTTCTATGTGGAAAGCACTCTGCTACTACAGCAGTACAGAAGGAACAAGGATTCCTTGGAAGGGTTAAATTAATATCCATGTGAACTGACATACTATTATGATTTTAGCATTTTGTAATATCAGTAAAGCACATATCCAAACGGATTAAAAACTGGCTGACAGATCTCAAAAAAATCAGGCATCAGCTGGGATTTCTAATTGAATAAATGTTCCAAATGTTCCCTTGAGTTCTGTATGAAGCTTCATATTCTTTAGCAACTTCAACACTGGTCTTGTAAACATGCCCCTAAATACAATCTCTGAATGACATGAGTTTGGTAGGATGATGTACAATGATGAAAACTGGACAGTCAAACAGAAACTGGGAATGGTGCAGAAAGGAACTACAAATTTATTAAAAGAATTCCTTGCAGTGAACAAAAATCAAAATAAAATATGAAGTTCCATGTTGATTTTTATCAGGAGGAAGATGGGAGGAGGTGAGCTGTACATATAATTGATTCACAGCAGGGAAATACCAAGAAAGGGCTTTTCCATCTAGCAGGAGATCCAAGGATTGCAAACTTAAGCCAGACGGACTGAAAGTAAAGTGCCTTTCTAAAAATAAAAATATCCATGAGTTGGAAAAAAAATTCCAGGGATATGCCAGATACATTTTATGTTCTCTTAAGGCCAAGAGGAAGACATGATTTAGCCAAAACCAGATTATTTTAATATGTAATAACTGGAGATAGTGTAAAGATATATAAACAGATAAATTGATCATATTCTGTGAGTATGAATGTATGCAAATTTGCCAGAGCCAACATTTCCTCATCTCCCTGTGGTATGTCTCATTAAGAAAATTGCTTATTAAGAACTATCTTCTAAAGAGGTGGATTATCATGGTTTAATCTTACCTTAAGGGATATTATGAAATGAAAGGTTTATCAAACATTTAGAAAGTATAGTAAAGTCTAAAATACAACTTCTCTTGCAATCCTGCAAGCTGCTGAACAGAGAGAAACCCTTATTTTTTAGATACAAACCTGAGGTAAAATACAGTGAAGAAATTGAGTTCATCTCAGTTTTGCAAGTATTAATAGACTAATCATGAAAATACTGCCACTATGTATGTTTTGAATTTGACATGTGCATCAGTGCTATTTTTAAAATTAGGACCATAATATATCTTCAGATACTTTCTGCTTCTATCAAATAACAATTAATAACTGTTAGCATCCTCCCCTCTTCCCTTTTGTAGCATATTATATTTTCCAGAAACTTGCTAGGCCAGTTACATTAGCAAAAACAGAGAGTAAATCCATTCAAAACAATGTGACTAAAAGCAGAATAAGTCTGTTTCCTTTTGCACAGTTAGAATTAAAAGCTCCATTGCTGCTTTCACAGATAGGTAGCATTTTACAGTGAGCTCTGAAATTTTGGGGGAAGTCAGATTACTATGTTGGTTTAACATCAGACACATCATCGTTTAGATGTAGAATCACTGCGATGTCCGGTCTCTGAAAACTTTTTTTCTTTTGATATTAACAAGACCACTGAAGTAATCCACAAAGAGCTCAGGCCTCAGGAAAGAAGTCTGAAAAACAAACACTGTTAAAGATTGGTAAGACATAATTATGTGGCTGACAATTACATGTGATAACAATTAAAATTATCTGATTCCAACCACATGGCATCTTAATATAGCAGATTTCCAAGCAAATAACATGTCCCATAACAGGTTTTGATTGATGTTGTCAGCAGCCTTTTGAATGTTACAGATACCTACCAATCAATGCCAGGGAAATCAGTGGAGACTACTGACCTCATCCTAAACTGAAATAATTTGCTTGTACCTAAATACCCTAGCTCTAACTGCTCAGTAACATAAAATTCTTTTTTACTAGAGGATTAGATACTTGTGTGCATGGTGTCCAGCTGCTTACTTCCAGTTGTAAATAACTTATCTAATACATGCATTTGTGGTTTTAATGAAAACCCTAGATGTTTTCTGAGGTCTTTCAATTACCTGCCAGTACATCTCTGGGAACATATGTCTGATCACAAGCCAGATGGAGCGCTCCAAACAATCGCTGAAGTTCATGTGTTGGTTGACATAGGGGAACTAACCAGGGAGAATTAAGGAGCTGCCAAGGAGCTGCCACTGAGCTGCGTGGGGTCACTTTGCTGCCAACTTTAATTTGCGTTAAAAAAAGGATGAGTTAATGATTGCTAAACCAACAAATCATCCTTCT
>JAOXXN010000395.1:24368214-24380235 GCA_026770055.1 Myrmophylax atrothorax
CGCGGGAGCCGCCGTGCCGGCGGCCGCGGCCGGACAACGCGGCGATTGTTCCCGCCCGCGCCGGGGAGCTGCGGCGGGGGCGGCGCTGGGGCCCCGACGGAGCGGCCCGGGCGCTGTGTCTCGGCCGGTGCCTACCCTAACCGCTCCGCCCTGCCCCGGTGCTGCCTAGGGAGTATCCCCAGCGGCCGAACCCTCCGCCCGAGTTCACGGAGGACTCTCCGACCCCTCTTGCTCTGCACTGCTTTGTTTCCAGCCAACGAAATAAATATTTCGGATGAGCCACTCAAGACTTTTGGATAAAGTCTTGCAATTGTTCACAGAAAATATTTCACTTTCTGGATACAGCATTCTTGCTTGGGCACCGAGTTTTTGCTGGAAACTTTATTTGCATGGAAATTGCTGGCAAAGAATGAAAGGAAATTTTTTTCCCCTTCCTTAAAAAAAAGCCCCAAACATCCCTCCGCAGTGGAAACATGGATTAACTCTTGTTTTACAGCATCAGAAAATGGTGATTTTCATTCAACAACTTCAAGAACTGAGGGCTTTCCTCATCTTAGGCTTAGGAGCTGTTTACCTATGGGAGTATTTTCAGAATGAAGAGGCAAAGGGACTAAAAGTCTTTGTATTCTCACCTAAGGTTGGGGAAAAAGAACATGACATTTGCTTCAAAGTAAAAAACGTTGTCATTTTCAGTATTAGCAAAAGCTATGGGGGATCCAGTGGAGAGGGCTAGTGAACTAGTCAGAAGGATGTTCACACACAGGGATAAAAGGGAGAAATGCAGAAAAGGATTTGGGAAAGCAACAAATGGGAGCAGAGTAGGAGAAATAAACTTGACAGAAAACTCAGTGAAGGCTTCTAAGACTTTTTGCTCAGATTTCAGTAGCTTTCTACAGAGTCTTAGGCTTTGGGTACAGCTGAGTCAGGGAGAAGAGATGTTTCTCCACCTAGACATGGCATGGTCTCTTTGGAGAACTTAAGTAACTCCAGAAGGAAAGGAGCTTTGCATTCCTGTGAAGGTTACCATTTGTATTGATGGAAAAATGCACGTGAACTTGGGATCAAAGCCTGTCTGGTTCCTCAAACATGGGTTAAGGCATTCTTTTTGTCCTCTATACCAAAGCGTTCACTAGGCTCTAGTCATCTCCCACCCCTGGAACAGCCTTTCCTCCTCCAGTTTTTTTGTGCATGCCCAAGAAACACTGGGCCTCTAGTTAAGGAAGCAAACCTGTCACTTTGGCATTTCTACAGCTGATGGACTCACTGCCAGGCTTGGTTGCAGCCTGGGCTCTGCTGGCCTCGCTTGTCCAGCCTGTAAATTGCACTGCACATAAAAGCTATGACGTACAATGTTAACTAGAATTTGCTTTCTAGGGCAAATTGTGACTGTCTCTTACACTTGCCAAGGAGCTGACATGAGAAGCTTACACTTGCACCTATTTCCTCCACATTGCACCAATGTGAGTGAAAGGGAGGAGCCGGGGCTTCTTGTTGAGGTCAGCAGTAGGAGACTGAGCTGAATGTGATGGACAATATGATATTAAGAGATTCCTGGAGACACAAGACTCCTGCCTGCATCCCCCCTTCCCTCCTTTCTCAGGGTGTGCCTGCCAGGGTTGCTGAGGTGTTGCTTAGCTGTTTCCTGATGCATCTCAACCTTCCCAAGGCGGGGCATTGCCTGGCAGTCATAGTCCAGCTATGGCCTGCATCTCCAGAAAGAGAAATACTCAATGAACTCAACCATTCCTTTCCCTTTTGGAGATCGGTCCACATGAGCTCATGGGACAGATAGGGAACTCCCATTATTTTTCAATTCATGGACTCAACATGGCTGTGACCCATCTCAATAAACAAGGACATCTACTCTGGGCTGGGCAGGAGGTTTCAGGAAAAGGCAACCCTAGTCCTTTTTTTCCTGTTTCCAGCCCACATGCTTCCATTGTAATGTAACACTGGCCTCTTTCTAAGGTCATGGAGGTCAGCAGAGAAACACCACCACAAAACCTAACTTTTGCCAACTGACTTGTTCTTCTACCTGCCTGCTCCTCAGGTAGCTGGTGCTTTGACTGACGTGAGGCCCAGAGATGTCCAAGAAAGACAATTTGCAAACGAGACAGATCCATCTCAAGACCTGCAGTTTGGGTCACTAGTGAGAATTGCAGAAGTATGGCTTGCCACACAGTTGCCTGAAGTTTCCATAACAGACGTTTGAGCACGGATCTGGATCTGCACGGGCAAAGCTGCTGCTGCAGGTGCTACTCTGATGTGGAGCATGAGCCAGGACCACTGGAGGGCTGAATGTAAACTCTCTCTTTGCCGGAAACACTACAGGGAAAATATTTGTGCTAACTGCCCTTGCTCCCCGGCAGCAGTGCCATGGGGAGGCCATGGCAGATGTCTGGCACAGCAGACAGTGGTGGCAGTGGCAAACTGAGAGGGCCTTCCAACCAAGAGCAGAGGAGGAAAGGACCTCAGCTGTGGCAGCAGGAGGGGCAGTCGTGAATGACTTCAGGAAATTCAGCATCCTGGATGAGTGGGCAGCTGGTCTGAATGACTGTAATGATCTTTTCAGGCCATTAAAATGAATGCTGTATCTTTTAGCTCTGAGTAGCCAAAGGCAGTTGCTCCTCAAGGAACAGAGTTGATTCATCTCCAGTACAGCCACTCTGCTTATTCTCTCTCACCTGTCACATCTCCTTCAGCTGTAACTCACTTCTCAGCCTCTCAGATAGGAGCAGGGCTGCTGCCTCTCTGCAGGACTTCAGATGCGAGATAAATCCCTTTGCATCCCAGTGCGGCAGGAATGCTTCCCTAGATCTCTGACATCGCTGTTAAAAGATGACCAGTCAAAGAATTTGAGGCATAGCTCTTCAGGCCCTTTGGTGTGTTTTCAGCAGGGCAGGGCAGGGTGGGGCTGCTGGCTGAAGGGCTCAGGGAAACCCCTCACTCTGGTACCTTTATAGATTTTCCCCTACAAATCTCAGGAATTAAGTTTCCAATTTTCCTTTTGCTCTTTCAATAATGATTTAATATGTTCTTATACTACAGAGGTGACCAAACTTTTAGAACTTAGACTTGACGGATTTGCAGGTGATGGCAGCCTTAGAAAAAATGCTCACAAACTCCTGCTTAGCTAATGCTAGTGCAAGGTTAGCATGCCTGTGCAGTCAGCTCGAGTCAGGCAGCATTAAACAATACAAATTGATAGAGAAATAAACAACATCAATTAGGCTGCTGGGGCAGTGAATATGAGAAGTAATACTGAACAAGGAGCTAGGACACCTTGAGGGTTAAAGATAAAAGGAGCAAATGCCCATCTCTTGTTGTATGGTTCTGCCACTATTTCTTATTACTTACATGATCTGCCTGGCCTTGACTATGAAATTTATCAGTATGTACCCACCAACAGTATAAACAGCTACCAGTAGAATATATCTACAAAATAACTTAATAACACAACTTTGTCGTAAAACCCACTCTATATTCAGTTCCTCAGTTATAGTTTAGCCTTATTATTAATACTTTTAAAGTAAATATAAGCTAGGTTTTCCCCATGGCTGTAATTCCAGAGCTATATTATTTTATTTCATCTGCTGCCTTAGCTTTTATGTCCTTCACTAAAATGTACATTGCCATAATCCAGATTTGGTCTTCTAAAAGTTCCCTATGCAGCACAGGGGAACCTTCTCCTCTTTCATCTTTCACAATCCAGCCTGCAGCTGCAAACAGCCCTGCAGGGAAGCTGGATGTCACTGGCCGCGTTGTCAGTGCTGTCTCTTCAAGGGGCTCTGTAAGGTCACCATCATACTTATAAGCAAGACTTTTCTTTTTCTGGTCTCCATGTTTGAATTACATCTTTGTCCTTGAAAGAGGCCCTGCTGCAAGAAACATCAAGATGCTCTACTTTAAGACTCATTTTACATTCCTTAAGATCTTAATTTATTGGAAAAATGGAGGTTGTTTTCTTCTTCAGCTCAGATTACTTCATCACAATGTTGTCTAGTCAGTGACTGAAAAAGAGCTCTTGGGGCTGTATCATTTGTGCTTCTGCAAGCCTGCTAGTTCTTTTATTGTTAGGAAAATGCCTTGGTTTGGGAATGAGAAATAATGTGTTTTTCTTTAGAGACATATTTTGAATATGCAGGCACATATTTTGATGTAAAGTACCACCTAGGTTAATACCTACAGAAGAAAAAGAATTTACATTAAAGTTATTTAACTGAAAATACATTTGGATTAAAAATAAGACATGTTTTACAATTTTTCTTCCTTCTTCCAAAAAGTGTAAATAAACCTTTGAAAAAAGTCCAAAAGGTTATGGGTGGCTTCTGCATGACTCATCATACTTTTTCATGAAGATGCCTCCCTTTCCAAGAGAGATCTTTGGACCAAGCAGAGGATGAAAGAATGATGCAGACATGACCAAAAGAGGTGGTACGGCTCATGCTGCCCAGGAAATAAGAGCAAATGATGGCTGTGTGCACTTCTGACTTTAAAATCTATATATTTTCAGTAATCTTTTTGTCAGTTTCTTAAAAAATTCCACTTTTCCCCTCCTGTGCCGCCAAATAAAGTCCTTATGGTTAATGTCCCATCACACTCATTTAAAAATCATTCTTTATTTGAAATGGTGGGTGTGTGACAATGCCTGGCTTTGGATTTGGGAATTTTCATCACTTGTAGGACCAGCAGTTAAATCTACTGCTCTTTACAACAAGGTGTGCATGGCTACATCTTCCTTTTCTCTGATCTCCATGGGGAACCCACCTGATACAAACTGTGAACAGGATCCATGTCCTGCTAAAATCAATAGAAAGCGTCCACACTGTCTTTAATGGTAGTAGACAGATGTTTTATGTGACCATGTTTTCTCTTCTGGTTCAATACCTGTAACCGCAGAGCTGTACCTCCTGCCTTTGCCTGCTCATTTTGGCTTTTATGCTTTGGAGACTCTCAGCAGTTCTCTTTTTCCATCTCACTTTGCTGGAAGACTATGCTGTGATGGGTTGGGCATAAAATCTTTTCTTCCTCTGGCACTTGTTACTGAATTTAGGCATCTAAGAAAACCTTGTCATGTTTGCTGTTGCTCTTTGCCTCAGCATACTTACAATCTGGAGAAGGTACAAATACACTGGAGAGTAGAGAAAGCCATTGCCCTGAAGCCTGCCTGAGGCTTTTTTGCTGTGTTATACAAAGGATGACAATAATCCTCTCTGGCTTTGGAAAATAAGCTAGATAAAATGCAGAGATTATGAGGGGAGGCAGTCATATTACAACAATTCTGGGCAACAAAATAATAGTTGTGGATGGAATGAAAGGATGATACAGCATGATCCAGAGGCGTGATGGTGCCAGCGTGAGTCTTTCCAGTAGTAGTCAAAAGCACTTTATGCAGCCCTTTGTTTGCTTACACATTGTAATATAAAAGGTGAAATCTTCCATAGACTGAAGTGTCCAGGATGTCATTAGTGTTATCTTACATAGGATTTTGGAGGTGATGGCTTTGGGTGTTCACCCACAGATTTTGAACTAAGGATTTCTATCAAAACCTAGTTCTTTTGGTGATGGAAAATAGTTGCAGCTAAAATGGAACAGAGCTCCTTACTGAGGGCTTCACATTTAATCTTTTCTCTCTAGGACTTCATAAACTAACAGAGTGTTAACAAAAGAGTGACATTCACATTTTTCTGCACATTTTGTTTTTATAATTGTAATATTATAATGCTGTTTAGTCAACCAATATAAGGCCAGTGCTTTTGGCAAATATTTGTAATGTGTGCGTCCCCAATTTATTCTTTGCAAAGTGGACTTCACATGCCACAGATGAAAATGCTTCAGCCTCATTTGAATAGGAAATAAAAGGGATTGCATTACTGTATTTCTTTGTATGCTGAAAAAAAGTCATTGTCCTCTTTCAGAGTTCGAATTTCATTTTCTTCAAATGAAGTTGCCGTGGTTAGATTTACAAAACCCCTATTCTTTTTTTTTTTTTTTCAAATTTTCACAGATCTGAAATTTCCTGTCTTTAGAGTGTTTGTACAGTCAAAAAGAAAACAACAGAAACACAAATCTTCAAGCCAAAAGTTACAAGCTGGCATGAAAAATGGCAAGATCAAGATTTGAACACTTCTTAATACCAATGTAACCACGAGATTACTTTTAAATTCCTTTTGTCTGAAAATTCTGCACTTTATTTATCAGGGGAAAACATAGCTTAGAGTAGAGAAGACGTTTCTGAAGATTTTCTTGGACTGTTTAAAGCTATATCTGAAGACATATTGACTATAATAGAAACACATAGACCAAACTATTATTGTGTTTTACATTTTAGCATTTTTGCAAACTTCCATAATTATGTCATTTTAGTACATTAAAACAAACAGCAAGGAAATAGAAAATACTTCTTCCACAGCTGTGTTTACTACCTTAAATGTGTTTTTTTTTCCTCGACCAGGCAACCAGTCTGAGATAAGAGGTTTCCCTGCTGTGTAACACAGCATAATCAGAAGCACACGCAGCACCCACCTGAAGTATTCCAACATACGAGTGTAGTGGAAATTAAAGCAATAGAATGGAAGAGTCAATAGCTTTTTCCAGTGAGACATATTTTGATATATCAATAGACATACTTTTAAAATATGTGAATGTACATAAGATCTCAGAGAATTCCTTTGAGTGGAAATTCTGTTTATTCAGAAAAAAAAAAAAGAATATTCAACCTTCCTTGAAGAAACCCAGATTTTACTAGAAAAGTTTTTAAACATATCCTCATTTTACTGTAATGTGAATCATGGTTTTCCACTTTCAGGTGAAATCAGTAGCACACTCAGAGATTTCCTTGGGAATTCTAATCTGCTTGAATATCTGTTTAGAAATTAAATTGAAACTTTTCTTACGACCAATTTTATAGAAGAAGTAAGTTGCAAATTCATCGCAGAAAAGTATTTTCCTCCTGAAATTAGCAGTAATGCTTTCTGATTTTCAGCCACTGCTGATACGATATAAACACTTTTCAAAAAAGTTCAGACTTTTTTAGGTAGGATTTTATTTCACTGGGAAGTCTGTTGGACCTTTTAAAAACTTACTTTGAATGATCACTCAATAATTATTCAGAATGTTGTAGGAATCAGAAAGTTTGACCAGTTTTTTAGGTCATGTAAAATATACATTTTTCCTGACTTGAAATTAAGTATTTCACTTCAGCTACAAGTGATTCTTTCAGTTCTTTGGTTCTGTATAGAGGAAATGAAAGAAATTTTGTAATCACAGAATTAAAATCTGTTGCAAAATATCAACATGGACTTTTCAGGCTTCCATACTGTTTTGTCTTTTTTTTTTTTTTTTCCCCCCAGTATGGACAGTTGAAAATAAAAATCTCACAAATCAAGTGATGGAATATTTTTCAGTAATCACATTTACAGTTTTTCTTAAAATACAACTTCGGCTGAAAAAAAGTGATCAGAACCTAATTTGTTGTATAAATCAAGTACTGGCAAATGTACCGTAAGCCCTGACAGCAGACAGGCACTTAGAAAAGGAGGGTTATAAAGCTGCTGAGGGAACTAGAGCACCTGCCTCATGAAGACAGACTGAGAAATCTGGGGCTGTTCAGCCTGGAGAAGAGGTCACATGGAGATCACATAGCAATCTTCCAGTATGGGAAGTGGGCCTACAAGGAAGGCAGAGGGGGACACTTCATCAGTGCTAGGACAAAGAGTGATGGGTTCAAACTGAAAGAGGAGATATTTAGGTTAAATATAAGGAAGAAATTCTTTACTGTGAGAGTGGTCAGGCACTGGAACAGGTTGCTCTGGGAGGATGCCCCATTTCAGGCAGCATTCAAGGCCAGGTTGGATGGGGCTCTGAGCAACCTGGTCCAGTGGAAGGTGACCCTGCCCATGGCAGGGGGTTGGAACTAGATGATCTTTAAGGCCCCTTCCAACCCAAATCATTTTATGATTCCAAAAGATCTTCCTAGCAGCTGAAATTTTAGGCAACCTCCTTTGTCTTGTTTGAAGGTTCTACGTGTGAACTTAGGACACAGTCTGGTTGGTAATCTCCATTAGGGCACAATCTGGTTAGTAACCTTCCTTAACATATTCTTTGCAGCTTGCCTTATTTTAGCCACATAAACCCCTGGTCTCAAATATAGGTCAGTAACCTCAACTTCCATTGGTGATGTGGAGAAAGATGGATGAGTCTGAAGGAGGTCATCACTTTCTCCTAGGAGAGACATCATGGGACAGCTGTGTGCCTACAAACCCGATCTACTACTTCTACCAACAATATTGTCACACTCAAGTGTTTAGGACTACAAGTGGATGCTCATGTAAGCTAATATAACCTGTCAGGAGCACTTTTCAGACCATCTATAATACAGTCTGAGTATTTAGCACTGTAACTGCATGTAGCCCAGGACAACCACCAAGAACCAGTAAATAAAGGTAGTTTTGCTCTGTATGCACATATTCCATGAGTTTACTGTTTGACTCTTCAAACTCATAGGTAAATCCATCCTCTGGCATGGCTGCCACTGAAGGCACTATTCAAACAGGTGTTCAAACCCAGGGACAAGGGTAGCATGGTCTGAGGAGAAGCTGAAGTCAAAATGTTCCAAACAGAAGTGATACAACTCCTTTTTAATAATGAAGGTAATTAAACCTCAGACACTGTAGTAAATGTCATGGCAAATTTATTATCATCAGCAAATCACACCAAAAGTGTTTTAGAGTCAGGGTGCTCCCATTGGTGCCAGGGGAGGTTAACCATGGGTTCCCCAGCAACCAAGTCAAGTCAGTGCCGAGACTTTGAAAATTCTCAGCTTACCGTGATGTGCTCTAGTTTAGCTGTTGGATGTGGCAGGGATAGGAGCCACCAGCTGAAATTTTATGTCTGTGCTGCAGTAGACAAGGCTGGCTGCTTGCTCTTGCAGCATACTATTTCACCTTTTGCTAATGTCCTCTGCAGCACCTGGCTTTAAAGAGGACTTTGAGAAGTGTTTAGAAATAGTTTTGGTTATGACAGAGCTTAGCAAAACCTGCTAAAACCTGTGTTGCAAACTTCATAAGGTAAATGCAAACTATTACCAAAACTTGGGAGGTCTGTGTTTAGCTCAGCCAGTTCACATCTCTGGTGGGTTGGCCCTGGCCAGCATCTTAGCAACCACACTGCTGCTCGCTCACTCCCCCCATTTAGTGGGGTGGTGGGAGAAATAGGATGAGTACAAGCAAGTAAACTCCATGGCTGAGATAAAGGCAGTTTAATAGGAGAAGAAAAGAGGAAAAAACAGCAAGCAAAGCAAAGATAACCATGTACCACATCCCACGGGCAGACCAATGTTGCAGGCAGTTGCTGAACCTGGCCACCTTGGAAGTCAGGTCTGCACTCCTTCTGCCTCAGGTTTCGTTGCTAAGCATGATATTACAGGGCAGGGAGGTGAACAGCTGCAAAACACTGATCCTTCCTCAAAGGATATGGGAATTTCTAGGCACTTGTAACAATTACAAAGCAGAAAAAAATAGATACAGGGATAGATTTGTCCTACCTGTGATGCCTAGAGAGTCCTTTCTTTAGGATTATATTCAAGACATGGAGATATGAGCTTCCTTAAGGAGGATAACTGAATAAGAAGTACTTTGGTTTTTTTCTCTTAAAAGAGAAATGACTGTTTATTTACTCAAAAACACAATGAACATTTCTATTATCTTTCAGAAGAAACATGGAGTTGCAGCTACTTAAAAAACACTTTATGCAACACAAAGCACTGTTCTGCTCACTGAGATATTTATAGAGGAAACTAGCACAACTTCTTGATAAATCTGCTGGATTAAAAAGTGATGTGGCTGGCAAATGCAGTTTCCCTTTTAAGCAGCTTGAGCATTTCTGTCATAACAAACATTGTCCCCCTGTTGTGGCACCCTTTCCTCTCACAAATTTTTTAGTGGTGCTGGAACACACTCTGATATGATTCCCTTTCATTTCTGACACCGTTATGTCATTTTATGGATTTGCACTGACAGCATTTCATTTTGATATAATTTATAATATCTCAACTGACTTTCCACACAGAGCACACCAAGACACTTTTCTGGTGATGCTGTACTAAGAACAGTGAGAATAAACAGGTTATTAACACCATTGCAAAATAACGTTGCTGAAGAGTAATCATTGTGCATGAACGTGAACAGGTTTTCTTGCTTAAATTTTCATCTGTTGTGAAGTTTGATATTTTCTATCTCTAAAAGAATGGCCAAGGGATTTGAGCTATAGGTAAAGCTGTCCTGCAACTGGAGCATGCAGAGCCTGGTGGGTGCACTGATTGCTGTTATGGCTAGCAAGGGTGGGCAGAGCACTCACCAGGAGACAATCCATCATCTTTGGCTCCTTGCAGGTCAAGTGCCCAGGTTTCTCAGCTTCCACCACAGGCAACAGAAGGAACCAAAGGGGGTTTGACCCATCAGCGTTTTAAGATGTGATGACATTTTGTTGGGGCCATGGTGGTCCCAGCTGCAGAGAGAGGCTGGAGAAGTGAAAGGTGTCCCTGGACATGGTAGTGGGGCTGGAAACTGATGATCTTTAATGTCCTTTCCAAGCTAAATGATTCTATGAATTAGCCTCACTGCTTAACTTTTAAATATTTACGAAGAGTCCACTTCTGCCCAAAGGGGTAAAAAAAATAGCATCTGGAGAAAAATACTATGATAGAAAAGAAAAGAAAAAAGAAAAAAAACCCCCTCAAACATCCAATACATCTCTTCTTATGCCCCTCTCAGTGTTATGTCTTATAGACTCATGGCTGCACAAGCCAGCGTGTGCAGAAGAATCCCAGGTGACAAGTCTAAGACAGGTGCCTTTCTGAGGCCTCTGTGATTAGGCTGAATTGATGGTGGCAGAGGTTCTCTTGAAGTGACATCCATATAGGCCAGCAGTTTGGTCACCCCAGGATCAGGAATCTTCCTGTCAGCCATAGCGCGTGGTAACCCCTCTACAAAACCTGCACTGGCACTTGACTGTTCCCATGCTTGGACTTGCTCTAAGCAGTTGCATTAAAAGTTAAAGAATATTAAAAGAGCAGCAGCACCAAATACAGCAAAACTTAGATTCAACAAAATGTACAATATTCAAAAATCTTCATTCATCTCCCTTCTAAGTGTGTTCTAACACAGGCTCTAATGACATCATAAACTACATTTTATTTGATAAATTGGAACATTTGTGTTGGTGAGGATATCCAAGGCATGCTTAGGAAGTGAGATAGGTCATTATTTTTACTGTAATTTTAAAATTATTGAGCTTCTCCTTTAGCGAGTGCATTTGGTACAACAAGTAGAATCAAGGTCTTTTGCAGAAGTGGGAATTCTTTAGTTTCTGTAGTAGTTAAATGCCTTACCGACATTCATAACATTTTTCCTTAGGTGAAACAAGATAACAAACAGCATTGCCTACCCTGTTTGAGACGGAAAATTGAGACAGAGCAGACTTGTTGGAGTCCAGATTAAAGTCAGCAATTTGGGATCCCACATCCATCTCACCAGTGTACACGCCACTGTCTCCAGCTCTGTGTGGATATCCTCAGGCAAATAGAAAAACAGGGCTCTGCTTTCTTCTTCTTTATATTTTGTGTGTGTTTGACACCTTTACACCACAATCACATAGTAGGTTGCCTGGAAATAATGTGCACCTGAAAGTAGAAAAATTAACGATGTGCTTTTAGTTAGCTAAATCCTCAGATGAATGTGCCAGCAAGCCTTGGCTGCATGGGACAGGGAGCAGGAGTGAGAGGAATCAGATGAGGAAGCAGTGAGCTGAGAATACGGCTGTTCAAGACAGTACAGCATGTTTCTTACTTGATATTTATGGATCAGCTGATGTAGATCGAAAAAGTTACCTTGGGGAAGTTTCACATTATCTTACTGGAATGAGAAATCCTAGGTAAATGTGAAAGACTGGAGGCACAGCACTGGAGCTCAGCAGCCTGAGACCAGTCTCAGTTGAGTAGTACAGAATTTCCTTCATATGCTC
>JAOXXN010000395.1:24380984-24394777 GCA_026770055.1 Myrmophylax atrothorax
CATCATATGCTCCAGAGAGTGAGTAGCTGTAGCATATGTGACATAAGTGTGGAGTGGTATGTAGGAAATGGCTAAGTCACCTGTAGCCTGACCCATGAAAATTACTATGCTTATGTTTGTCACAAAATAATTTTTTATAAGAGATGACATTGGAATATTAATAAAGACTAATTCTGCACTGTGGATGGCTCCTGTAAGTGCAGGTGAGTTTATCTATAAGACAGCAGGTGACACTGCTGTGATCCTTAGACATGTCCCATACGCCGTACAGACCAGAGGACACTGCTGTATTACCTATGGGCCACCACTGGATGACCTTCTGCTCATCCAAGTGGAAGGGTTTGGTAGTCTAGACAGTCCAAGGGGTCTTCAGTTACACAATCTCTTTATGTATACCATATGTCTCATATTCCAACTGGGAAACAGCCACAGTTCCCATCCATAGTTGTGGATGTCCCATCATTGCCAGTGTTCAAGTTGGATAAGGCTTTGAGCAATCTGATGTAGTGAAATATGTCCCAGCCCATGGCAGGGGGTTGGATGTGATTATCTTTAAAAATCTTTCTCAACCCAATCCAGTCACCAGTCTGTGATTACTCCCTGTGCAAAAGTCTCCCAGTCCAGAAAGGGTTTTAGATGTTTCCATGAGCAAGCAAGAGGATGAGCCACCCTCCTCATAGCTCCCATAGGCATTGCAAAGGAAGAACACTGTTTATCTTGCGCCATCTCAAGTTATTCCTGAGCCTGAGCAGGCACTCATGAAATGAAGCTTGTCCTTTCAGATCCAAGCCCGCATCTTTCAGCTGCCTCACCCCAAGACAGATGTGTTGTGCCCAGCCTCCAGAAAACCTGACTCATGGCTTTATCCACAGCCCATTGCCAACGAGCAAAAGATTTCCATTGACTTCACTCAGTTTTGTGGCTGGCCCATGGGACTCAGAACACATTGCAAAAGGCCAGTTCTCTGCTGAATCTGCCAAGGGTCCCCCATGTTGTTAGAGCCAGCAGACCCTCTGCGCCTTTTCCAGCATGGATGTTGCAAGCTGACTGCATCCTCTGTTCATTTTGTCTTTCATCTGTAGCTTGGGAAATGAGTTGTAATTGGGAATGTAGCTTTATAGATATCAGAGCCCATTTACATTCATTAGGTTTATGAAATGATGGTTAAAAATAAAACCTTAAAATGATGTGTCTTGAGTTTTTGCTGATAAAAAATATGTCAGACTTTCTGGAAAACCCTACCTCTGGGACTACTGCCAAATGTTTGCTTCTCTATTGCTACCATATTTTGACTTCAAATGGAACTTTCTAGTTACATCACAAATATTATATCATGCAAACTAGGAAGCTGTTAACATAGTCCAGAATAAAATAGCTGAAAAATAACAGACTACAGCCTCTTCTCATTACACTCTGAAGGTCTAAAACATTCTCAAGTGTAAATTCTCAATCCTGTCTGAGTATTGAAGAACAGATGACCTCACAGCAAAACTAGCTGGTTGCTTAAAGAAGCTGGCTAATCCATGAGACATTATTTCTGTCTTCTTGTGTTGGCGTCTTTTGTAATAGTTTATTTAGAATGATTTGTGTTGAGTAAGCTTTGTTTGTATAACACCATTGGCACTATAATAGCTGAAACCAAGGGTATTCTGGCTAGTTAGTCACAGCTATCAAATGCTTGGAACTTAATTTTCACTCTCTTCTGGCTAAGCATTTTTAATAAATACTTTGCTGCAGGGTAGAAAAAGTCCTAAATAGTCAACAGTATTGTTTGTGGGACTGGACAGGCATTTGCAGCCAGATGAGTATGTTCAGTGTGCTTTTGTGATGGAAACACAATGCCATCTACTGGCCGATGCAGATGGCTGTCAGAGTGTCTGCTGGAGGATTGTATGCAGAAACAGTCCAGATTCGGCTCTGAAGTAATGGCATCCTTCTGAGAGGCAGGATGATAAATCAGAAGACAATCCACAAATATCTCAAGGAATAAAACTGAGATTGAAACACAGAAAATATAAGGTATTTCACTGATGTACTGTTTGTTTATTGTTGAAAAACAAACAAACAAATGACAAAATGTTGGTAAAATCCTCTGGTGCAGTTTCTCCACTGTCTTCAGTAGTGGCTATCAGAGTTAAAAAAAGGAGTTAAAGCCACTTACCCTGGGTGTAATCAGCTGAAATTCACAAACAAGATCTGAAATGCACAAACATACCTCCTCTGCTCTCAAAAAAAAAGAGAAACATGCAAGCAGGGCTTTCTGATACTCTAAAATTACACAGTCCTAGTTTTTGCACTGCACTGCTATCAGTGCATTTTTCTCTTAACATGATGCAATCTCAGTAAGTCTTATGCAGAAAATTATACCTAATCAATCCCAAATGTACAGTGCTACAGCAGTAAGGTATTTATCTTGCAAATAGTGTTATTAAAAATAAATAAAGGAGGCAATCAAAACATGTCTGTTTCTGAAACTGTGAATGCTAATGATAGCAAAGAGGATAAATTTGCTACCAGCTCACACTTCTTATCTTCAAAGTGTATAATTTTGAAATCCCTTGTCTTCCATCAGCTCTGCTCCTATAATTTTTAGTTGTGTTGCCTCAACAAGATGATGTGGTTCAGCAGAACAGCACCTCTGAAAATCATCATACTTGCTTTCTGCAATGGGTAGACTGTGCAATTTACTCAGTGAGTGGCAATGGGTTGGAAATATTATACAGCTAGAGTATCAGTGTAGCATCCAGAAGAGGAACATACTGCTTGGAAAAGAAGGATTGTCTTCAGTTTGTGGAAGCAAATCAATCCAGAAGCAAGGAATACAGCATGGACTAGATCCAGTCCATGGTTGTACAGGCTTCTAGGTGATGATAGGAAAATCTAGGCTGTCCAAAAATAGTAACTACTGTGCATGGAAGCAAGAGCAGCAAATATGAGCAGTACATTGATGTAAAGCTCTGCAGTCACCCTAATCCATGGAGTCTTGAGTACTATTCCATATTAGATTTAGCAGGAATCAAGAATGTGCTTGAACTGGAGCAGGAGTTTGTATAACATAAGGGAGTGCTCCAAAGCTCTGTACAGTTTTGCATGTCACTCCCTCACTTAGATTTCATCCTCTACAGAGGTGAAGAGAGAATGTGAATGAAGGGATTTGATGCTAATGTCACAACCCCACTGCTCAACAATGGGCTTTTCAGAGTGCTGTTTGCAAGGAAGAAAAGGGGAGAGGGAGAGACAGAAGGAGAGAAGGCAAATTACAGAAGATTAAAAAATGGTATGGTGTTACTTGTTCAGTCTGTGATAATAAAGATCTAAAAAGGGTCTTCTTCATAGCAACAAAACAGAAATCTGTGATAAAAGAGATCTGATCATCGCAGTACTGCAGACCGTATACAGCAGATGGATCCTTCTGTACATTGGTTTTATACAACCCCTGCAGCGTATGTGGGGATGCCAGCAATGGGACAACTGCGGGCTGGATTTCCCTCCTCAGATAATTTCAGACCATCAGAATTGGCATTTGATTCCTGACTGGCAGCATTCAGGGTGCAGGACAAAACAGGAATGTGTGTATCTAGGAAGCTTGTTTGGATATGTCACCCTGGATTTTGGTTCTGAATGGCTACACTGTATTGAGAAAAAAGAAAAAAAGAAGAGCAACAAAATGTCTTCCATATTTTTCAGATATGTGTAACTTCTTTAAAAAGAGCTCTTATGAGGTGTGAATGGTCATGCTAAACATAGCAACATCCAATAATGAGTAAAAAATATATCAAATGCAGACTTCTGGGCTGCTGGCCTACATTATCATGCCATCCATGACTTTTCCAAGTGGTCATGTATGTTAGTGGTTTTCCCAGTGCTGTAACCAACTGAGATGCAGCCTGAAAACTGTAAGTGTGACACTTGTGTTTCTGTTCAGTGCTAATAAAAACTTTTTTGCCTTTTATGCTGGCAAGTGGGTGCACATAACTATATATCAATGAGGGCATTCCAGAATAACTCTGGGTAATAATCAAACACTCTGGGGAGTCCCCCTAGCTATTCTCTTTCCTAGTTTGACTTCTATTTTCCATGAACTTAGTTAAGTAGAACTAGTAAGAAAAAATATTTGTTTAGATAATAAATGGGTGGTTGGTTGTGGGTTTTTTCCTTCATCTGAACTCCCAAAATCTGCTGAATTTCTTGATCAGCAGGAAGATGTTCAGCAGTAACTTTCACTCCTCTTCTGAAAAGCATCACACTGCCTGGGTTATTTTTTAAAGGGATGCTATGATGTCAAACTGGGACCTAAAGTTATAAATTTTAAATATAATTTTTTTAACAACCCAAAGACTTGTGGAGATATTTCTGTGTTTATAATTTCCAGTGGATGCAGGGAATTTTGTTGTATCCTTATTTCAAATAAACATTTTTCACTCAGCCAATCCCAGATGATGCAGCCTTATGCTCGTGCATGGGAGTCAAGAAGAGAAAATGATGAGAAATTCATTACTTAAACCTGAAATAAATCAGCTCATTTCGTTTGTTCAAGTTGAATGAATGGGTAAATACAAAAGTGCAGATAAATACTTGAAAAATATTCATTCATAAATTCTTAGAAAATAATGGTAGGATGGTTAAACAGCCTGGTTAAAAACACAGGTGAAAGAACATTTGTCCTCAGGTGTGCCAGATCACTGCTATTTCCAGTTAAACAAAGTGGGGAGGAGCCTTTTACATAATTTTCTGCATTCTTGTCTTCAATATAGTGGTCTGTTTGCATATTGCATGCATAAATATACAACTTCACATACATGTGCAGAGATGAACCAGAGAGCTTTGCATGCATGGAGCTGCAGTCTCTATCTGGACACAATTCAGGAGTGAGTGGCATCAATCACCTTTGTGTGCTCACTTTGAGACATCCTGGAAGAACCTCATTTTTCGGAACATAGAGCCTGTGCCATTTTTAGGACACTTAATTCACACTATAGAAGTGGTGAGTACTTTGTTTCCAGCCTTAGAGCATCATCTGCCAAGCCTAAAGTCAGAACATCTCTGGGACATGCAAAACTGGACACAGGAACTCCCCAAAAGAGGAAAATGAGGATGCTGTTGTTGAGGCTGCTCTCATCTTGCCTTGACCTCTTGTCGGGCCTGGGTAATCTCTTCATTTTCTTTAGCAAGGAGAAGCTTACCCACTGAGGAAGAGATGATTATCAGGTAGTGAATGAGCAAACTGTGGAATGGCTAAACAACACAGGCATGCAAATTATTTTTAGCAGTTTTAGTCCTCATCTCCTCTTAAGGACTTTTATCACCCTGTGGCAACACTCAGCTGCTTTACTCTGCTCCTGCACTGTGGGACTGTGCTGAGATTTGACTTACTACCATCTGGAGGTGGGATGGATAGAATACAAAACTTTTTTGCTAAATGCCCAAACACAAAGACTTGTCTTTGACCACTTCCCCACCTTCTCCACCCTGAAAAGACCAACCAGGGAATGGAACAGGACATATATAAAATATGCTTAAACTTCTGAGCATCTCCTGCTAGTTGGTGTTCGTAAGACTTTTGAATGTTTCAGCATATCTTTAGTTCTCTTTGATTCTTCTGAGGTTATATGGGTGGTTACTGGCAGAATTATACAAATACAGTCTTCACAGCTCAGCAATCCTTGGATCCAGATTTGGAGCTCAATGTGGGTGGCATAGGAGTAAATGCCAATAAGAAGGCTAGGACAGTGTTGTTACTTTCAGAAACTAAATGACTCAGTACAGAGCCTTTGCAAACAGCAATTAAAGAGCCAGAAGAATGTTTTGTAACTACTAAAGTGAAGAGGGAAACCTCATTTTTTTGTAATGCTCTTTTATTTTTGCTCTTTAATGAATGTTTTAATCTTGCCTTAAGACAGATTCTGTTACTGTATGTCAGCTAGAGACAATCGGTATCTTTCAAGTCTGTTGCTGCTAGAGGCATTTCCAACTTTGCTGTGGGAACACCTCTCAGTTCATTTTACGGTTAAGGCTTCAGATCTCAATTGCTGCATGTTCCTTTTGTTGAGGGAGCCTCTACAGTGTATATAGGAAGAGTTTTCTAAACTTCTCATAGACTTGACATTGATTTTGTACAGGTAACTTATTGTATGATAAGGATGAGGTATTGTCCAAAAAGTTTCAAATAAAAGCTGTCACGTTGACACAGTGTGTCAAAATTGTGCAAACCTCAAAGATAATATCAGCTATTGGATAAAGTGCTGAATTGACAGGAAGATCTTATATTTTTGTACCATCTGCCACTGTCTTACTGAATGCTAAGTTTGCAGGATGTTTCTGTTTCTCAAGCTTCCCACCTGTTGAATGGGGATGTGGTACTCACAGACAATCTTGATGTACCTGAAGGGACATTTTAAAATGCAAGTATGCAAAGCAATCAGTGAGTGTCAAGTACACATGCACAGGGTACATTTTATATTGTGAGAAGTGCTGGGATGAGTTACTAGAAAGAAAAAAAAAAGTCACCTTAAAAATTTGATTACAAATTAAACCAAGGAAATATAGTTTTGGTATGTTACTTTAGAACATTACAATAAGAGTGAAGTTTTTTGTGCACTTATGCATGTGTGCATACATTCATGTGCATGATATACATATATGGGCTTGGAGGAGCATGTGGTTCTAAGGATATGTATATACATTTATATAAAAACAGGTATATGCACATACATGCACATACTGGTGTGGCACATCTGTGGCATATCTATTCTTTAGCTTGTACAGCAGCACATTTATCATACAGACAGTAGCTGAGCAGGAATCAAAAGTATTTACTGACAGAAAGAGAAATTATTAATATTCTGGAATCAGAAAAGCAATTTTAAACTAAGTTTTAGTTTTTCTTATAAATAGAAGTGTTAAATATTTCTAAACTGGCTGTTTACCAAATTTCAGTTTGGTCAGCTGAAGAACTGACCTTAGGATTAGACTGTCATACACACATTTTTCATGGGATTCATACTGTCAGATTTCTCTGAACTGTTTAAAAAAAAAAAACCCCAAGAATCAAAAATTGCTATAAGCAGTTCTACAGAGCAGACTGTAAATTTACGCTGTAAAAGGTCCCACAATCACTGTCACAACTAAGTTTTCAAGACAACCATCATACCCCAGTGGATTTCAGAGCATACAAAATGCAGTCCTCCTGGAAAGGTTGGAAAGAAGGTTTATTATCTGAAACCTGCTAGACCAACTGACTTTTTCCTTCATGGATAATGTTGCCTCTGGCTCTGGTAAGGCGTAACTATTTTCAAAACATGTTGGAGATGCCTGTGGATTTGAGAACACTTTGAAATCCAGGTCTTAAATGAGAAGTTTTGCTCCCAGGGCATAATTTTGAAAACAGAGTGCAGGAAGACAGTAGATGAGTCCCAGTAAAGCCCTCTGGATGCTGTGAAGAGCACAATTTTGATATATGAAGCTGAACAACAGAAGAGGTACAACTGTGATTCCTTTGAAAAGTGTCTTAAATATTGATCCTCTGAAGTACAATTTATGGTATGCTTGTGCTCCTCCATGCACAAAAAATGATCCCTTGAACTCAGTAAGGCTTGCCAAATATTAATGCTGGGATATTTTTTTAAAGGTGGGCTTCATTTTTGATATCCATTTCTTAAACAACCTGACATTTTAAATACAGACTGTGCTCTAGACCTGAATGGGATACTCCAGTTTCTCAGGATGACACAGCAATTGTTTAATTTTAGAGTCCACAGAAAAAACATCTTTCCTACAATATTTTGTTTTCTCCATAGGCTCCAGAAGTATATCATTGTACCATGAGTTTCCTTTCAACACTCATTGACAAGGATTTTTAAATATACATTATTTTTATACACTATTAATGAATATAAAATAGTACAATTTTTATATAGTTGGGGAAAAAACCCAAATAGGAGAATAAACAATGCTATGGCACTTTTAGTTCCTATCTCCCATCAGTGAAAAGTCTCCAACTTTTTTATTTTGAAAAGATTGTTACCATCCTACTATCTAACACATTGGACTGAAACTGTTGAAATTTTTCCCCCTACAACTTGTTCTGTGCTTACTGTAGTAGCTGGAGCTGCAATTGCTCCATAGTTTACAAAAAGAAGTTGCCTTTCAACATCTCAATTTAAAATCAAATCTCGAAAAAGTAAAAAACCAAATGCCGCTACCACAAATCAGCAAAGAGTTTGTGATCACTAACTTACTTGGTTTTCAGTGTAAAAATTATTCCTGTGGCACTTTTCAAATAACTTTTGTTTTGGTTTAGGAGAAGTGTAAATCCATAATTCACAAAGCAACAACAATAATCTCATTATTAAAAACCATATTTCATAGAAGTAGTCATTTCAATAGTAAGGAAAGTTGCATGTCTTTTAATTACTGCTGATCCTGCCTTCATGTTGTTTGGGGAGGGGGAGGAGGGAGGAACTGATGAACAGTCATGTTGGATAAAAAGGGCTTAAGAAACCTCTAGTATTTATTTTAAAGCTACCCTTTTTTCATGTGGTATCCTATAGTTCCAGCCTCAAAATCAACCATTAACACTTGATGTTATACAAGAAATCACAAAGAAAAATCCTGACTATCAAGAAATGTAATCTCAAATATTACCGGATGCAGTAAATAATAAACCTTGGATGAGTAGCCATCTAGATATACCCCCAGTCTACAGTGTGGTGCTGAATTTCAGGGCAGGGAACAAAACAAACAGACATAAATAGTTTCACAGCCATACAGTTTCATGTCAGATTTGTTTTCCTGTTTGATTACAACATCAGAAACTAGATAGAGACAAGAGATGCCTATCCAGTGCTTCACACCAAAGGTGATGCCAAGTGTTTTAATGTAAGGCCAGTTAAGTATTCCAGAACTTGGCCTGCATGTTAAACTGTCCTGGACAGACTGGATGCATTCAGAGTGCTATCAAAGGGCTAGAGGCCTGAGATGGGACATGTGTTTTGCTGATAGCGTATCTTTTATGCCAAAATAATGAATGATGTTGGATTATGTATGCTTTATTTTAAACTGCAGACAATGATCTGGATTTGTGAAACACTAACAGTGTTACAGCAAAGCCTTGAACCTGAAAATCTGTAGCCTCTGAGGACAGTGAAAGGAGAAATCCAAACTGTCAAAATTTATGACTGGCTTCAAATTTTGCAGTTCAGCCCGGCTTTCTACTCTGAAATGTGCAGCACAACCTGGGTGCTTGCAGCTCTCCCAGTGGGAGGGTATGGGCTCCCAGACTGGTATGATCCAGAGGGCTCATGCTTTATTTGTAACATGTAATTTTGTCATCTATATATCTTAAAAAAATGAGAAGTGTAGTAGTTTTGGCCTTAGTTTTAATTAGGCCTAGATTGGGCCTTACTTACAGTAGGCCCAGATAGTATTACATGGATTAGAAGGGACAAGCATCATCTGACTTAAGCAACCACAGAGATATTTCATATCATCTGACGTCAAAACAGGTATAGAAGCGCATGCGGGAGGTGCCTGGGGCTCTTTCCTCCATGGCTGCTTGACTGGGCAGGACATGTGTGTTGTTCTGGGCAGCCAAGCCCTCACTGCTGCTCACTGCTGCTCCACAACTGTGGTTTAGTTCGGGAAGTAAACATTTTTTTCTTATTGTTCTTTTTTTTCCCTCTGTTGCCGCGTATCTTTTGGGAGGAGTCTTTTGGGGTGTTTTGTGGGTCTGGGTGGTGAAATCTGTATTATTGGTTGGGTGACTCAGTGTGGAGTTATTTGTTATTTCTTCCTACCTTTGTATATATTGCATTTGGCTTTTAATTTTCTTTCTTCTGTGTAAATATAAAAAGCTTGCCATTTTAAGTTTTAGTTCTAGGTTTTTTCCCCTCCCTTTCCCTTGGGGCTGGGGGGGCTCTGACTCTGTGGTTGGCACTTGGCATTTTGCCAGGTGAGCCAAACACAGAAGGGATGGTTCTCCAATTGATTTGTGATTACTTGGCTGATGGAGGAAGAAAGAGAAAGCATAGTCTTCTTCCCAGTCTCCTTTGCCCCATTACTACTGCCAAAACTGAACCAGCCACACAGAGAGCTGAGGAAACTTTAAAAACTTCATTAGGGAAGAAAGCAAACAAAATAATACTACAGTGTATTTACTTAGAGCTGCAATGCTGCCAGAGAAACCACATAGCTTATATTTGTAAGCTATGCTTTTAATATAAAACATATTTAATTAAAACAGGAGACAGGACAATAAGCTTTCTTCTAACTTCATTTAAACACATGTTTATGTTGTGCTTTAAATTCCCCTTAGGTTAGTGTCAAGACGGTCTAAAAGTTTGGAAGTGATGTAGCCTAGTTAGCTTTATTGCCTTAGTTTAGCCTCTGGGGCCTGATGGCAAGTCCTCTGGAGCTTCCAGCACCTATGGAGACCATTGTTCAAAAGGGGCTCAATTGTGTTCCCCTCTGATGCTCTGAGGCTGGGCTATGCTTTTGCATTCACACATATATGGTAAATATTAATCTACTTAGTTTGGACATCTTCTCCCTTGTTCTGTTTCCTCCCTCTGTTAAAAGCATCAACACAATAATTTCAGTGCTCTTTTTGTGTTCTTCTGGAAGGAATTTTAATGAATTTGTGGAAGCATCTTTGCATGACTTTTTTACGATGACTTACTAAGCAGACCAGGAAAACAAAGCTTTACCCATGAATGGTGTACTCTTTATATTATATTTGAAATAACAGAATGTATTATTTCAAACTGTATTTATTTCATCAGCAATATTCTGCTTAATGCACTTACTACATAAATTAACAGCAGAATATTGCATCTTTTACAGAACTTTAATGCAGCTGAACAGAACAGCACATGTGGCAGATTAACTACATGAACTAGAACTAGTACTGTATTTACCAAAAGGATTGCTCATAAAAGGAGAAGACACACAGTGATTCTAAATACTGTGATTTTCAAGTTATGTTTGAATTTTAATAAGTAAAAATTGTTTTACAATATAGGCAATCTTTGGGGCAATTTCTTTGAATGTTGAAAACAAAAGTAGTTTGAGAACAAAAAAGATTTCCAGTTCACATTTGGCACCATCTATAAAAGAAGGTGTAGGATTTTTGTCCTAGAACCATCTTGCCTGCTATTACATTGAGTTTTGATTATCTTTAATCATTCTACACAAAATTTTAATTTTGGATCAGTTTACTGAGTTGAATTATTTTAGAAAATTTTCGCTGAATACTAAATGTTTCTGAAACGAAATTAGAGAAAACTCTCAAAGGTTCATTGCAATTCTCTCCTTCTTTCACAACACTTCCCTGTGACATGCTGGTGCCTGTGTGCTTTGAAATTTGGCGCTGGACTAGGGAGAGGAGGGTCCACGCATGAGCCTGGCACTCCTCTGGGGTAGTGTTGCCTACACTTGACTTGCTGCAAAGCTCTGCTTACAGGTATGCAAGCAAAAACATGATAGGGTTCGGTAGCTATATTCTCTGAAGATTTCTTACATACTTGGCATCTTTCAAGTCTGCAGGAGGCAAGCAGAGCTTTCTCAGGAACTGTCAAAAAATCATTTTGGATGATACACATCATGTGTTTCTGATGAGAGAACAAGAAAATCTACAAAGAATGAGCAGCTCAAGCAGGAGCTGAACCAAAGCAGAACTTCCTTTTAATGTCCAAAAGCTATCAGCGCACTAAGAGCTGTCTGTGTTTTCCTTCCAAAATTGTCATTCCAAAATTTCATAAGAAATACAGTCTACTATTTTTTTTCAAGAAATGCATCCTATTATTTGTTTTCATCCTACTGTGAGATGCATACATGAGTACCTGAAGCCACCCTGATGAGTTACACTGAGCAACATATATTATAGCATTTTTTTCTGCTCACAGAAATTAAGCTTTTGAAAGAAAACCATCTGTCCTGCTCTCATGTTATTGTGCTTTGCTGAATGTGTGAACAACACTGGTTTCACCTGGGCCAGATCTGTACAGGCAATTGCCTCTGCAGTCAGCAGCACACATCGCTGGTATGTTCATCAGCCTGTATTTCCCCAAGCCCTTCTGAATGAGCTGGTCCTTTTATAATGGCATCCATGTATAATAGTTTGCATGTCCAGCTTTCGGGTGGGTTTTGAAGCAGACAATCCCATGCTAGGACTGATTTTGTTTCTGTTGAATCAAGGACAAAACTCTACTCTGACAGAGGCAGAAGCATCCTGTGAATCTCTAATTATCCATGGCTTTTTCTATGAAACTTAATTTTGCAGTTGTTTCCCACAAAGCAGGGATAATTCTGTGTCTTTTTAGTTTACAAGGCACACAAGGCTGCAGAATGCTTAGTAGGCAATTTGTGCTGTCATAACAGATCTTTGGCTTGGTTTTTGAATCAGAAAAGTCTGCCTTGGTCTAGAATAGTATGCAAAAAGAAACTGTCTTGAATTTATTCAAATACTTGGACAATTGATTAAAAGCTTCGTAGCTCTGAAGTAGGAGATGCAATTTTGTTGTGATCTGCAGAATGCAAAACCAGAAAACATAGGGCAGGGATATATGCTCTTTTTTTTTTTTTTTGATAGCAGGAAATTGGACTGTACCTTTATATATACCCACAGTTTAGAGAAGAAGATTGCAGATTATTCTGTGGGGTTTTTTTAAATATGACAATACAATTTAGCTTCATCAGGACTACCAATGGTTCTGGAAAGAAATATCAAGTCATTGCATTCTATATTTAATCATTTATTTTGATTCACAAAAACAACTTCTCTCAGGATGCTCTTGATAATTTAAAAAATTACAGCAATTATAACAACTCAATAAATACTTCAGCTTCATCTTCTTTAGTCAACACATTACAGATAAAAGGAAAAACTAAACAGGGAAGTGTTCCTCCAGTCTTTCTATATTTGAAATCAGGACTGTAGCAAACAACATGGCCATTCTGGCAGATTCACAGGGTCAAAAGCTCAGAAGAATGGCTAAGTAACTAGAGCACTTTGCATTCATACTTTACCACAGATTTCTTGTGCACCCTTGGGAAAAGGCTGAGATGCTACTCACACAGTCCTAGCCATGTAAATAAATACTTAGTATATTGGCTAAATCACTCTTCCTGCCTTTATGTTGCCCCTAATTTCCAGGAGGATGCAGGTAGTGACTTACTGAAACACTTGGATCCTCAGAAGTCTATGGGACCAGTCAGGATTCATCCCAGGGTGATGAGGGACCTGGCGGAAGAGCTTGCCAAGCCACTCTCATCAGCTACCAACAGTCCTGGCTCTCTGGTGAGGTCACAGATGATTGGAAGGTGGCAAATGTCACCCCAATCCACAAAAAGGGCTGCAAGGAGGACCTGGGGAACTACAGGCCTGTCAGCCTGACCTTGGTGCCTGGCAAGGTTATGGAGCAGATTATCCTGAGTGCGATCACACAGCACCTACAGGACGGACATGGGCTCAGACCCAGCCAGCACAGATTTAGGAAGGGTAGGCCCTGTCTGATCAACCTGATATCCTTTTACGATCAGGTGTCCTGCCTGGTGGATGAGGGTAAGGCTGTGGATGTGTCTACCTGGACCTCAGCAAAGCCCTTGACACTCTCCCACAGCAAACTGCTGGAAAAGCTGGCAGCCCATGGCTTGGACAGGGGCACTCTCTGCTGGGTTAAGAGCTGGCTGGATGGCTGGGCTCAGAGAGTGCTGGTGAACGGAGCTGCATCCAGCTGGCGGCCGGTCACTAGTGGTGTTCCCCAGGGGTCCGTGTTGGGTCCAGTCCTGTTTAACAT
>JAOXXN010000395.1:24396459-24406897 GCA_026770055.1 Myrmophylax atrothorax
AGCCCCGAACCCCCACTCCAGCCGCCGGGGCCAAAGGCGGCCCCGCCCGTGTCCCCCCTGGCCAGCGGCGGGACCCGCTCCAGCCCGGCTCCGCCCCGCATTCGGTCGGTGCCGCTCCCACCCCTGCCCCCGCCATGGCCGCGCCGGGCGGAGCGCTGCGCCTCTATCGCCGGATCCTGCAGCTGCACCGGGCGCTGCCGCCCGCGCTGCGCGACCTGGGCGACCGCTACGTGAAGGAGGAGTTCCGGAGGCACAGGGCGGCCCAGCCCGCCGAGGCGCGGCGCTTCCTGCGGGAGTGGGAGGCAAGTGCCCGCTCCCCGCGGCAAGGACGGGGCGCTCCGGGGCGGGAGCGGCGGGCCCGGCGGGGCAGGCCCCGGTACGGGCACGGGCATGGGCACGGACACGGCGCTGCTGCGGCCCTGCCGGGCGGGCACTCCGTGGGCTCGGAGTCTTTTCCAACCCCATCGTTCTGTCTCCTCGCGTCCCCTCCCCTGAGAGGCGAACTCCTTACGGAGCTACAGAATTCCTTGTAATTCCACGTTTGTGGGCAGATTGTCTTTTACTGTTCTTGTTTCCTTGCCTCAAATGTGTGTGATCGTAGCTATGCACGTACAGGTATATGCAACAGAATGACAACAATTACATAGTGAGCTGCATGTACAGATATAAAAATATATACACGGAATTATCTGTATGATTTATAATAATACATTATATAAGTGTATATATATATGTATTTATAACTGCATATGTAGCTAATTGTATAATTATAATTAGCTAAATACATAGGTGTAAATAACTTCCCCATGAACTTGTATTTCATTTTTGAGTGACATTTTTTCAGTGTTTCCTAAAGAAACAAGTTTTTTGTGAACTTTGCTTCTCTGCTGAATGCCCCTTCCCTGAACTCAGAGCCTGGTTTCACCAAGGGTGGAAAAGCAGATCACTCCGAAGTGATGAGGTTGTAACAAGTTTCACAAACAGCAGAGGAGGGAGACCCATAGGGTGCTTTCCCCACATGCCTGAACCCCAGCAGATACGAGAGTATTAGTAGACCCCCAAAACACCCATGACAGACGAATGTGTAGACACTTGACAGAGGAGAAACTTGAGCTAAAACATGAACTCACCTGCAAGGGACAGATCTCTAGACAAGCTTTCCATTAATTTTCATGCTCATTAAGCTGGTGGTTTGGTAGTATTTTTGAATCTCAAAGCTGTTTTCCTTTCTCTGCCAAAAACATTTGTATGCTGCTTTGCCATGGAAGCTGCTAAGCATAGACAGCATCCTTTGCCTCCCAGTTTACCAACTGAATGGTAATGGGGGGAGAACTGACCCATCCCTTCTACCACCTGTAGCTGACATCTTGTGCGGTAAAACAACTTGGGCTGGAGCATCGCGAACCAGCAGGGAAAAAGCTGCCTGTTCTTCTCTTCACAGGAGAGGAATAAGTGCATTTTAATTGCCTCTTGCCAACTGATAGATCCTCAAATCAGGGAAGTTTGTATCTACCTCTCAAATGCCTGATGCTATTGTAATTCTCAAGTGCCGTTTACATGATATTGCTGAAATGTTTCTGCATCGTTGCTTCCAATTTTAACGTGAGCTAAAAAGACAAGTTACAAGTTACTATTTTCAGTGCTAAAATCTTTCTTAAATTAGTTTTAGAAAAGGAAGTAAATGTGTACATTATAATATCTTTAGCCATTTCTGTGAAGTAAAACCAGTGAAAATACTTCTCACTTCTAAAATGTTTCAGAAGTAGATTATAGGGAAAACTGTGACAAAAATTAGACAACAAGGAACAGAAGTTGAATTTTGAAACCTGACATTTAGTGCTATTAGGTATGATATGCTCAAGGAAAGGAAAGTAATTTAATAACTGTTTTGAGTGTGTGAGTATAAAGAACTTTGCAAATATGTCTGTCTTCTAACAAGATGCTGGGAGATATTAGCACAGAGTTAACATGTCTCTTCTCATCTTTAATTTTTGTTTTGCTCTGGGTTTTTTGTCTACCCCAAATAATAATGTATTTTAAGGGTGGAATTTAAATCAGACTTTGACTTTTTTGGCCTGTGAGCCTTACTTTGCATCTTATGCTATGCTGTGGTTCCCAGCCCCTTGAAGACTTGAACTAGATAATTGAGGATGGTGGACTGTAGACAGCTTGGAGTAGGTAAGTCTAGGCTCTAATTAGGCTCTAATTCATATTGGAGTTCTCTATCCAGGTTTTGGCTGGGATAGACTTAATTTTCTTCTTAGTAGCTTGTACAGTGCTGTGGTTTGGATTTAATATGAGGAAAATGTTGATAAGGCACTGTTTTAGTTTATCTTAAGTAGTGCTTACCCTAAATCAAGGATTTTTCCGATTCCCGTGCTTTGCCAGTGAGGAGGTCCATGGGAAGCTGGGAGGGAGATTAGCCAGGACAACTGACCTGAACTGTCCAGAGGGATATTCCATACACAGAACATCATGTTGGGTGTATAAACTGGGGGAGTTGGCCAAATGGGGCCAGTTGCTGCTGGGAGATGAGCTGGGCATTGGTCAATGGGTGGTGAGCAATTGTATTGTGCATCACTTATTTCTCTTGGGTTTTATTCTTTGCACCCTTCCTGAGCAGCAGGACACTCTTTGGATCAGAAATAGGCTGGAAGCTCTAGGACAGTTCTTGCAGAGCTGGGGTACCTGCAAAGTACCCAGTTCTGGAAGGATGTAAGAGTTGCACAGGTAGTGATGAGTGAAGCAGTGATATGCTACTTCTTCACATACATGAACCACAACTGTACTCCTTGCCTTCATATCTATGTTTATTAAAGCAAACAAAAAACAAACCAAACAAAAAAACTCCACCTAAACAAATCACTATAAAATAATACAAAACGTAATACAAAATGATTGTTTAAATTTCCTTATAAGTTTATTTGTTTTTGAAAAATGCAGAATTACGGCTCTGTTAACAGTACTTTGACATGCTGCATGTCAAGCACTTCCCAATTTGCCTGTTCATTAGGCTAAGCGTACACCTTGCTGTATGCAGTTTAGGGTTGCCAGTATTCAACTTGCATCTGGCAATGTTCTTTCCTCATGTCTTCTCTTGCATGCAGGGCATCTGGGACAGAGTGGCATAATGTCTGATGTTACAAAAAATTAGTATTCATAATTTAGTATTAAAATAGTATATGTTAATGTATATTCATCAGAAGGTAAAGATTATGGATATGATGATTGCATCGGTGTTTGTTGACTTTGAATGAGGACTTCGATATGAAGTGTGATCTTAGTAAGCCATCCCAAATGCTTTTTGAATGACAATCTCCAAGGATGGGTTATTTTAACATGAAACAACTATTGTTAAAACTCTTCAGGTTTTTCTTGGATAGTCAGACCTTCTAGATGTGCTTGAATATACTATCTCATATAGTCTGTGGTGTGCTTTTGTGTCCTCCAATTTGAGTCATATTTGGTAGTAGTTTAGAAAACAGGCCCGATATTTTAATCACATTATGGTTGCCTCAGACGATTTTTTGCCACTCGGTATTTAAATTGTGCTCTTTCCCAGGAACTGAACATGTTGACTTGAGGCTGTAGGAAGGTGGGGGTCAGCCTCTTCTCCCAGGCAATTAGGGACAGCATGAGAGAATGTAGCCTCAAGCTGTGCCAGGAGAGGTTCAGGCTGGACATCAGGAAGAACTGTGCTACAGAAAGGGTTGTTAAACATTGGAACAGGCTGCCCTGGAATGTGGTACAGTCACTGTCCCTGGAAGTGTTCAGGAAATGACTGGACCTAGCACTTAGTGACGTGGTCTAGTTGGGAAGGGTTTGGTCAAAGATTGGATTTGATGATTTTGGAGGAATCTAAACGATTCTGTAATTGTTTCTCACAAGCTGATCAGGTTTCCTTTATTTCCTGTGAAACATGGTGAAGAATCTGGAGGGAGATTTCTAGATTAGCTTTATAAAGAAAGAGAGGGAAAAAAAGAGGTGAAAAGCTCCCAAATTACATTGCCTTAGTATGAATGATTCATGAAATTTTCCTGCAAAGGAGATGCGGAAGGATTCACTTGTTTAGAATGCACAGGAATTGAGGTCTTTAGTGTGAGAACCCGACCACCCAGATAGTTAAATGTCATTTTACAGGAAACCTAAACTTACCTGTTTGCATTTACAAAATAGGAAAACTGTCATTTGAATATTCTTGCAAGAGTTCTTAAATGAGTAAGACTGATAATAGACTGCAAGTCCATATACACTTATATAAAAGCAGAACAATATAAATGGGGTTTTTTTCATTGGTATTAGATCGGTGTCTTGAAACGTGATGGAAAATATTAAAGTGGGATACAAAGAAAGTAAGCTTTGTTGTTCACGAATTATGCTTGTTCAGGTAGATTCAAATTAAGTATAGAAATTATTAATATATGTTCCTTTCTATTTTCTAAATATTTACTATTTTAATTAAAATAATTGGTACTCATTTACAGGAGACTGCTGATATAATTAGATTGATAGTGATTATTGCTTTGGAATGCTATTGAATTAATGTCGACAGGTATGATAAGTCAATTAGTCCAATAGTTTTCTAAATCACATGGAAGCTGATGAGAATGCTTACTTAAGATAGATAATATTAAGATAGTATTGATTACTTCATTCCAGGTTACAAAAGGTAGAACGTTCAGCTAAGTAATTTCAGTAACCGTTTGTTTAACATTTAAACTAATTCCTTTTTTAATTTTGAAAATGAGCATTTTGTACTTGGCACTTTTAAAAAGCGTGACCCTGCAGATGAGAAGACCTGGACTATCTTAAGATGATCAGAATGATTCTGCAGAATTCCATGACATTTTTTGCACATCTAATAGATTGAGTAAATTGCCTTTGAAAGTCTTTGGCCACTCTTGACTCTGAAAGCCTTTTTATAAGCTTTCAGATGAACTGAGACTGATTTGGGAGCTGACATCTGCTCTTGTCTACTCAGAAGAAAGGTGGTATTTCTTTTCATTCCTCAGTATCTCTCTGTTTGGGGAATGTGGTCATGTAGCCTCTCAGGAATGACTCATTTTTTTGAATCAATGTAATATTTAATGCAATACAAATAATCATCTTTCATCAAATTTGTTTACAATTACCCAGGTCTCTTGCAGTGCTTTAGTTTGCTGGGATGGGACGATTGTGAGATGCTGTCATAATATTTCTCAGGACACAGTGTCCTGATTGTATCTATTTCTGCTTGTGAGTGGATACACTTATAGAACTTTTTGTTTCTTAATTCCTTGGGCTAGTATGATCATTCCTCCCCTTTATTTTTAAGCTTGTGGCACTCAAAAATATGTTGAAATGCTGACAGGAGAGTTTGAAGAGCAAATAAAGTTGTGGAAGAGGAAGCTGTGGTCAGTATTGGAGTCAGACTGAGATGGGAACGTGACATGTGGGTTGCTTTTTGTGCTGTCTTTCAGTTAATAATATAGGTTGCAAACATCTAAAAGTGCTGCTGACTTTCTGTATTGTATACTCTCAATTTCAGTGAAGTACATTATATAAGTGATATTTTCTTTGCCTAACAAAGAAATACATGTTTTTGAAAGTATAATACATCTTTAACGTTTTCGCCATTTTGTGACTTCAATAAAAGTTGTGAAATAGGACTTAAGAGTATTTCATTTTAACATTCCTGGATACCTGAATTTGCTTTTTATTCTTTTATGGCTATCTGGTTGAAAACCTTCTTATTAACAGTAAATTCCTATGTATTTAGCCCCCACTTAGGGTGTTCTCTGGTTATTAATTTTAAAAACTAAATTGGAGACAGTTTCCTCTATTTTCTTTGATATTTCTTAAAAGGCAGGAAAGTATTTCACACTTTCCTGAGAGCCATGGAGTTGTGACTGACAAATTGAAGAGCATGTGGGATTTGGGTATGACTGGCCACAGGAAATCAGCCTGCTGCTCTGACCTGGCATTCCTGGTGCCTGCCTTGCTGTAAGAGTTAACTAAGATAAAATTTTGCCTGGGTGCACCCAAGATTTGGAGAGTTTCCTGAACCAGCATTCATGTGCAATTGTCCTTTTGACCAAAGAAATAAAAGCAAAGGTTGACCACATGGATCCCTATTGCAGTTTCATGTAATAACATCATTTTCATATGATGGCATCACTTCCATCCCTTCAGTGCTTTTTCAGATTCGAGTTTAGAAGTAGGAGCTTGTGTTCACTTCACTTCCATGGAGAATTCAGGTGGTTTGGGAGCTTTCTCCTGCAGGAAGTCTTGGGACAGACTGGTGGATACCCTCTGGCCTGTGTGTGCTTCACACCTGTTGTGGGAAGGGCATGTCTTTCTTACCTGGGAAACGGCGTCATTCTCTTTCAGGTTCATCTGCCTACTGTGCAGGCCAGTGATTTCTTGGTGGATTGGGGTTTTTTTCCCTGTGTACATACTGGTTTTAGACCTTTACTGTATTTTCCAAATTCAAAATTTTTTAAGACATGGCATAAGTACTCTCAGGGCTTCTGTCATGTTAGTATGCCAAGCATCTCTGTGTTATCATATCTATGATTGCATGTAGCTACTCAGATGGCTGTCTGGTAACTGTGCTTGTTGGCTAGTTGAAGTTTTTATTTGCAACTGTTCTGGCACAGCAGGAAATAAAATCTGAGTCATGGGGGTCACATCAGGCAGTAATGTCAGTCCCCTGCAAGTGCCATTCACCTCAGGCACGTTGGTCTTATCCAACTGCAGTGACAAAACTTTGTATATAAATGTGATGTGCAAATTAGGTTTATAAATTTCGGATGATTTGATAACATAGCTTTGATGCTTAAGATGTGTCATTATTGAATCTCTACTGAAATTTCTTGGCAGAGTGCAGCAATTTTTATTAGTTGTATCTTAGACTGAGAAGTTTAAATTGCTGTAGAAGTGGGGTAAATATCTAATGTGTGCAACAGTTTATTTCTTCCACTGAATACATAGGCCTGGGAACTGAGCATGGCATATTTCTGTTAATGCTCTTGGAGTTGGAGATACTGTAGAAGTTTTGTGTGTGTCTGCTCCATGGGTACCTTCCTCATGAGTACAGGTTAGTGACAGCAGTGTGTGATCAGACCTCTAAATGAGAAAACAGCCAGAGACAGTAGAAGCAGAACCAGTAATGGAGCGTGTAGAGAATTGCCAGCTTAAAAGGTAATTCAGGTTTCCATCTAGTGGTGGTATAAAATTTTGTCCAAGCCATATGAGACAGCACGTGCATAACCACACTGGGTAACATACTGTCTTACTTGTGTATGTGTTTGAAACTGAGGGAATCAAAAGCCTTTATTGTGTATAAATTATATACGTAATAGCACACAATTCTCAGGACCTCTGGATTTTTGTAAGTTAGAGCTGCAATGATCAGAAATCTGTTATTTTGTGCATTCAGATCCCTGAGTACTCTTTTAAATTAACAGTTTATCATATTTGTTGTGAATTACCATGATTCCTCATTTTCAGTATTGCTTGACAGCCTTTTAAAAAAGTTTAACTCGATACAGGTTACAGAAAGAAAATGACTGTCTTAAAAAGTTGTCTGTAAGTTGCATGTGTGCAAGTGTGAGTCTTGGTATATTTCTAGATTTCTTGCTTCCTCTTACATGTAAACAAAAAAAAAAGAGGAGATGGGTATTCTGATTGTTTTGCCCCTCAGTGTTACAGCACTGTCTATTTTTGGTATTTAAAGTACTTTACACTGGAATTGAGAGAACCTTACCAGGCTCTGTTTTCAGATGAAGATATCAAGGTTTGAACTTTATTGCATTGTAAGACAATGTAGTGGGTCAAACAGAAAAACTGAATATGAATTGGAATTGCAAATTTGTAAGGGTTTCTGCTTGTTTATATTTTATTGACACCTTCCTTCTTCCTTCCTTGTTTGCTACTTGTGTGAATATTGTCAGCATGTTGTGTTTTGTAAGCATGGTAGGTTTTGCTGTGTTGTCAGTGCATTTCCACTATCAACACTATAAACACTGCCAACTTTCTACAAGTGCTGTCAAGTACCATATTTAGCAATTACTGCAATAATATTATGAGTGCTGTAATTGCATGTGCTGTATGTACCTTTCTGTCCTGTGTAGACACAAAATTGATATTTTCTGCAAGTTAAAGTGGCATCTGGAGCACATTTGAATAATTGTTTGGAAACTGGGGTTTTTTTCTTTTTTCAGCATGCTTTGAGGTGTCTGCACAAGTAGATTTATGCATATTGGAGGATTTTAGGGCCCCAGGTTTGTATATATACAGCTATGCTTAGAACATACTGATGTGTACACATCGAGGGATGAAAGGGGTTTGTACAGTTCACTAATATTAGTCATTTAATCAAAGATCAGTTTTTGCAAGAAGTTGAACCTCATATTTCGACTTCATAATCTTGTGTTTAGTAGCATCTTTATCACTCTTCATGTTCTTTTAGCTGTCTTTTGTAGTGCTGAGGGTTTTGGCTGTTTTAAGGCTGAAGCTGACTGTGTTTACAATCATGTATCTTCTAAGTGATATCCTGTTGTTTATGCTGCTCACTCCTGGCAGTCCATCGACCAGAAAATTTCTGCTGAAGTGTTTTTTGTTTCTGTGTCTCAATTTCAAATGGCATTTTTGAAGGATCTAATTTGGAAAACAAAAATTTAGTCCTAGTGTCTGCTAAAATGTTTGAATTGATAGCTTTTAAAGGTCATTTTCAGAAATAACGTGATGTCATAAGGTATTTCTAATGAACAAGTTAGAAGTGATACCAGAAGCAGAGTTACTGAGTGTAGGATTTTAGGCTTACTGATATGTGGGGAGTTTGAGTCCTGTTAAGATGCTGCTTTTTGTTTTTTCAGGGGTATTGTTGAGAGACAGAGTCTGAGCTGAAAGAGAGCATGGTGCATTTTTTCCTAACTGGAGTAACTGTCTAAATCTGTAAGATACCTTCTGAATTGATCTTGCACCCGTATTTTGAGACTGGCTAACATTAGACTCTTAAAATGGATATGCATCTTCCTGCGTTCTGTGGGAATTATTGAATGATGTAAAATTGATAAACTAATTTTGTGCAATTTTGTAGTATTTTTTTTTCTTCTTGCTGACCTATTCTATTTCCTAATGTATAGGAAATGAACAATAGGTCACTGCAAAACTCTGTTTGTTTGTGTTTGTTTTTTTCCCCTCCTGAACCGGAAGAAACTTGGTGGAAGGGCTTGAAAAGTCCATGTCACCATTGCTTCTTTGGAGTTGTCATGGCTCAAAGTATTGAATTGTTGGTAGTTTTGCAATCTATGGAATGAACCAGAGTAATTGGTTTATTTTTTTGTGGGCCACCAAATACCGCTTACTTTTAATCGGTTTCTTGCTTCTTTTGATTACATAGTGGAAGCATGTGGTCTTTGTAGTTGAATTGAGGTTATAATAACTGATCTCTATTGAGGGAAGAATTCATATGACTTTAGCAATCCGTGAAACTTCATTACGTTCTATCTGAAGTGTGTAATGCCCTTATGTGTACCCTCATAGCTGATTTTTAACATGATAAAGGAGAAGTATTGTTTTTAAGTTTGCAGTTTGTGAAGTGTACACGTGATGGCAGCAAATACTTAAATAGGGAAGGCTCATTCCTATACTAGAAACAAGTAGGGTATTGAATTTTCTAATATAAACTATAATTCTCACAGATTCAATTTTTGTTATTTATTGGAATACATGTTGAGAATTGTTAACTTACTGCTGCAGATTTTGAGAATGCTTTTCATTTAAAAAACTTTACTGTGGTTTCCACCTGGTTTAGTCTTAATGTTCTCATAAAGTGCATTGTAGTTTGGATTTGCATTGTGGTAGTTTGCTGCCCCAGCAGTGAAACGCAGCAGCAGGTACCCTGGTAGTTTGCAGTGTTTGGCATGGCTGCCCTTTAACACCCTATCACAGGAAAAGGACACCTACAACACTCTGTTATCCCTCAGGGTTACTCTGGCACTTCTGGTTTCTCAATAGTGCTGAAGTTTGCTTTTCTGAAGCCTATTTTGTTTTTTTCTCTGTTGCAGAAATATATCTGATCACTCTTCAAAAAGGGATGTTTTTACATTCTCTTTCATATTTCCTTTTTTAGAGTGTTGATCTCTCATTTTGTGATGATTTTTATTCAAATTGCTTTTCACAATTGGATTTGTAGATGAGTCAGACCTGCAGTGGAGAACCAGCCCAAGATACACACCCTGAACTAGTCTCCATATATTTAAATAATTAAAAAAGTATCCTAACGCACTCCAGGAACTTTATAGTCTGCCAGTGCACGAAGGTTGTGGAGTTCTCCTTTCAGGAGACATTCAAAATCCAGCTGGGCATGTTCCTGTGGAAGCTGCTCCAGGTGACCCTGCCTTGGCATGGAGTTTAAATGAGATGAACCCCAGAGGTCCTTTACAACCCTAAT
>JAOXXN010000395.1:24423638-24440447 GCA_026770055.1 Myrmophylax atrothorax
GTTCAGGGCATATGAACCTTTTCTGTAAAGCAGTGGCGATCAAGATCTTATGTTAGCTAGATTGAAAAATCCATTTTTGATATTTTGATAATCTGTTTAAAATGGAAAGCCATGATGTCGGATATTGCTAAACTTCAAAATGTAGAAAGTGAATTGTATGGATAGTTACTGTGAACAGACATCTGTTCTGACTTTTTCTATCTAAATGAATCTTACAGAGATTTTTGGACTGGTTTTCTAAAATGTAGTATTATACATGTTGAGGAGCATGCAAAGAAATTGGAAATTATGGTTACTGTTTTTTCCAGTGAAAATGGCCAAGTGGGCTCTTAACTCATTTAATCTTATGATTAAATAATAAATGTCTATCAGCATTTTGTATATGCATATGAGATAAATGTCTGTCAATGTGGACTGGGCTAGGTGGAGTCTATGTATCTGTCAGTTGGGGAGTAGGGCTTTGGTTGTATGAGTTTTGCTTTTATTTTTCTATTTAATCCTTTCTCAACTTTGAAAACAAGGCTGACACCCTTTCTGTAATGTGTGGTATTTTAAACCCTCAAATGTCACCCATCTCCTTGCCCTTTTAATGAATTTGTGTGTTCTGTGAGTCCTTACGAATCAGATAGCAGAGGAAAATGGTGTATTCCCTTCAGTTAGGGAATTTAAATAAAACCCCCTGTGGTTATTGATTACAGAAAATACAGTTTTTTGTATAAATCACTTAGAGGTTCAAATATTTTATCATGTCATAGGATTTTAAGAGAGCCTAATGGTTGGATTCAGCTCGCTCGCTGTAGATGCCAATGTGGTCTGTGGCAGAACCAGCATCTCTTAGGAGACTATTCAGATGAGGGATTTTTGTATTTTTCCCAATTAAACATTAATTTTTGGAACTTGTTTTTAATTTCATCTTAAGAAAAATGGGCATTTAGGCTCCCTTCCAACCCAGTGTTTAAATGTATTGTTCCCTTTTAAAGATCCAAGTAGGTTCACTGTCTTTGGTAAGTAGAAACACAGTGAGGCTTTTGATGAATTTCCTCACTACAACTTCTTTGAGAGCTGCTGCAGCAGGGCTGGTGCTGAGCAGACAGAGCTGGGAAGCTCACAGCATCCATGCTGATGGGCCTCTGACATGGCAGTGTCAGTGGGAGCACCACCAGCTGAACTAAATTTGCAGAACTGCTGTCCTTGCAGAACCTTGAGTGTTGTAATTTAGAAAAGTTGTAATGGTCAAAGATTGCTCCAAAGTGGTGAGAAAGCAATTTTCCAGCTATGCCCACATTACTGATGTGACCCACTGGCCACTTCCATTTCTGCCCTTGAGAAAGTTTTGCTTTTTTGATGTTCCTCAGCCTGGTATTGATGTAATACATACTGACTGTGTTGCCCATCCACTGACACAAATGCTGTTATGCAAGTATATGTGGTCCAAATGCTTTCTGTTGCAACAGGATTGTAAGTCTGAACAAACTTACATAAGTTTAAAACACTGCAGAAAGGGGGTTGTCCTTTTTTTCCTTTGAGGAATGAGTATGCAATAGGGAGGTATTCCTCCTTTAAGCCCCTTCTTATTCTCCAATAACTTAATTTTGTTAACTAATTTCTTCCAATAACTGGCAGAATGACAGAAGTCTCACAGTTACTGAATTCTGCTGCCTTGGAACAGTCCAGGGCTGGATGCAAGTTGACCCTATCAGTTCTGAGAAATGCAGACAGTGGTTAGGCAAAAAGGCTTCAGGACATTTGCCCAATTATAGATTGCTTTTTCTAATACATTTCAAGAATAATACTTTTCCAGATGTATCAGTTTAAAAAGTGAATCCTATTGTTATCTTCCTAGATAGAAAACATTATTTTAGTGCTTGTATTTGATCTATAATTAAATTATGTTTTGTTTTCAGAAGTAGTATATGATAAGACATAATTAACCTGTACATATATAATATGCATTTTAAATTAGCTCCATAAAATTGGCTGTAGATGTTTTAATGTAGAAATGTTTTAATTACTTTTCTTTCATATAAAAAGTGTATTTTTTGTCATTTGTGTTGATTAAGGGATTGTTGTAGGAGATGGTGTAAGAGTGTGTTATTACAGTAAAATGTTGTTGAAAAAAGTTGACCTGAATCCTGCATTTGTCTTTTTTGTGACCTCTATATTCCTTTCTCTTTAGAACTATGCAGCATTGATACAGCAACAAATCAGTGAGGACAAACAAAACTTGAAAGAAAAGACTGTATATGGAATCCAGCTCACAGAAGAAAAACTTAATGACTTCCGTGATGAGCAGATTGGGCAGCTGAAGGAACTGATGGATGAGGCTACCAAACCTAATAAAAAAATCACCATTTCTAAAGACTCAGAATACAAAACCTGAAAGATTTTAAAAATCTTTTAAATGCGGATTGGAAGCAATTTGAAACATCATTTTCCAGTTGGAGTTGAATGTGGTTTCTATGAAATAATGGGCACTGCTGATGCTGTAACTTGTTTGGCTATTTGGCTTTCTGTGCAAGAATAAATGTAAAATGGAATAATCACAACACTTCCATGTTAATTGCAGTATTTTTTTCTCTCTTTTTTATTTTCCTCCTAGTGGAAGGTGAACACTGAAAGATTTCAGTAAGAGTAAATTGACATTTTTAAAATACAAAGTTGTTAGTTTTGGTTTGGTTTGGTTTAATCTTGGCACCAACAGGGCAAAACATATTTCTGCTTGTGTATCATCCTCTTTATGAATGGAAAAGGTGCAACTAGCATTTATTTTTTGATGTGGATTCAGTAGACAAAGATGTGGTACTAGAGTCGGTTGTTTCAATAGAAAGAAATGGACAGTATTAGAAAAACATACCGATGGTGAACTTGGTTTTCTTCTTGACCTTTATTGTGAAGTGTGCTTAAAAGTAAAAGATGTAGCTCATTATTAAATTAACCTAGAAGGAATCACTGTCTTATGAAGAAAATTCTGGATTTTTTTCAGAGCTAGACTTGGATCATTGTTAGTATCTAAAATGTTTAAAAACTTTTCATGAGTGTGTTGTGCTGTAGTTAGAATTCAAAGATTCTTTAAAAGCTCAGTATCCCATATTTTCCAGTATTTTTCATAGACCAGAATTTGTAAATGCCTTCAGTTTCAATCATAGAAATTATCCTGTTGATGATAGTACATGACAAACATTAGTAATTTATTTTGAATAGGTTAAGTCTTTAATAGGACAATGTGTGCCTATTGTAACATATACTATTGGGACTAAAAAAAAGATTCTTATTAAGAAAAAACACATCCCTTTCTGTGCAAAATACAGCTTTCATTTCATCTTCCAAACCTAGTTTTATATTATTAGTTTTGTTCTATTTCTGGACCTTTCCCTGTGTGTTACCCACAGCATGTTCAAGATAATGTAATTTGTTTGCTCTTGGGAGATACCAGCTTTGACAAGTAAGTACATTTCCATCTGTCTCATTTTGTAACAACATGCTGTTTCCCAAAGCTGTGCTCCTGGATCCTGATGGGATTGGGGGGCAATTTGGGAAGCAGCCTCTTTATTTCTCCCTTACCTCTCTTCCCAATTCTTTGATGGGATTGCAGTTTGCAGGTTGCTCATTTCTACTGAAAATTCACTTGCAAGACTTCTGTGTGAGGAGCACTTAAGGTTTCCTTGCTGCATCTTCCTCTGGTACCCCCAACCTTTGTTGCTTGTATTGTAGAAACATCCTTTACCTTCAAGGACCTAATCCAAACAGGACTGAAGCGCAGAGATGACATCCAGACTGCAGGGCTGAAGTTCACAAGTCCTGATTCTTGGTGCTTCAGGAACATGGCTGGAAAGAATGGCAGCTCCCTTCTTGCCTGCTCGGTACTTCAGTCCTGCCACAGCATCAAAGTGAGAAGCAGACGGGATGTGCATGTAGGAAGCTTGAAAATAGTCTCTGATACTGCCATTTACACATTATTAAAGCTTTTTTCTTTTGAAAGTTCAAAGTCTGTCAAAATCTAATCCAGCTTCAGAGTTTAGGCATGTATTCTGTTGCACTTCCATCAGATGTACACTAATCAGTAGCTGCATCACAAAATCTGTTCTGTTTTCATACCAAAAGCAATGTTTGGGTGTTGACAACAGAATTTGTTTCCCTCCTTGATTGCTGGTACACATGTACCTGCTTTCCAGTCAATAGTTACTTCAAATTTATTTCAAATACTGCCATTTAAAGCACAGTTACTTTTATCAACACAGTGAAACTTGTTAGTTAAATTCAGCTAGTTAGAATACTTGTTTTGCATCTGTCTGCTCATGTATGCACCTAGATAATGCACATTTTTAGAAGCTAAATTAATAATGAAAACCTGCTACTTGGTGTGAAAAGCTTATAATGAGATTTAAAGAGAGCTGGAGCTGAGGGTGGACATCTTAACAAATACAGTCTGTTTTCTAGTAAATCCAACAGCTTTTATCTTTCATTCCCAAGGGTAGCTTGTATTTTGTACAATATTTGTGTTCTTGTTTAAAACAACTCTTTCAAAAGCCAAAATTCTGTAATAGGAATGAAGCATTTTAAAGATTGTTGATTTTAAGACAACCAATGTTAAGGCATGGTCCGATCTGAGTAGGGCTTATGCAGGTGGTGGGCACGAGTGGCCCCATAGAAGCTTTGGGATGCCAGCACTGCTGTGCATTAATGGAAGTCTTTCATTTACAAGTGTGGTTAATGACAGTTAAGATGAGGAAGACAGTGGGCTTCCCATCTTGGACACAGAAAGACAGAATGACACAGATGCTGTTTCTTTACTTTTAAGGTACAGGATACTTTCTGTGGGGAATTTTACACTGCAACAGGGACAGAATTGAAACAGGGACAAACATAAAATAGCATAAAAGTCTAACTATGTTACTATTACCTTTTAAATTTAGTGTGACTTTGCAAAAATGTAACTATTTGTGAATAAAGGACTTGCCGAAATTACCAGCATGTGGGCAGTTAAGATAAAAGGGGAATTAGGTGCTTGCTTGAATAAAAACTGATAAGAGAAGTGCTTTCAGCACGTTCTCAGCATAGCAGGAGAGCAGAAACCTGGGTGGTGAAGAGTGAAGAAGAGTAATGTTTAAAATTATATTATGATATATGACATCCTTATAGTAGAAAACATAGAGAATAAGCAACAGAATGTATAATCAAATTGACGTAAACCCAACAAGTGTCTGTAATAGGTAATATTTGAAGCTAACAGTATAAAAATTGCTGAATTTTGTGTATCCAGTGGACATGTACTTTAGAGGCATGAGCCCTGCGTGACCCTGGCCAGGCCGTAATGAAATTGTACTTTACTATCAATATCTAGATTTCTTTAAATCGACACTGGGTTTGAGTACAATGAACTGAGGAATGCATCCATCAAAAATACTTCAAAACTACAAGCAGCATGCTATTTCAAATGGCAGAAGAGTTGTTTAGAAAAAACAAATGCTCACCTTATAATGAAAAATGGCTCTGATCACTTTGGAAATGAGTACAAATTTCTGAGTTGTGTTCTCTGTGTGTTGGATGGATTGCTGTTACATAGCTCACCATTTAAAAGCTCCTACCACCCTAAAAAGGCTTCTCTCCATTCAGTTTATCCATTAAGAAAGATCCTTTATATTTTGTTGTTCTGAAATCCATTTGGCTTTTCTAGAACTAAAACAGTGATAAAATTCACTGTTTGATTTGGCTGAACCTTATCTGTGGGAACATTTTATGTGCCTACCTGGCAGCTGGTAGGAGTTGGAGGGAGCTGAAGTTTTAGGTAGCTGGAAAAGGCATAAGCACAAGTCTTATCAACAAGTAATGAATTTTCAGAAATCTTATTATTAGTTCTGATTTGCAAATACAAAGCTATACATCTTTAAAAGAATAACTAAAAATGTCATTCTTTCAATGATTCATTATACCTATAATGTGTGTTTATGCTTTTTTTAACTGGCTGTCCAGCAAGAGCTATTAGGACATATTTCTTCCTTAAATAAATTAATAATGTAACACATTGAAGGCAGAATTTATGCAGGTTTCATTTCTTAGCTATTTGGATTTTATTTTTTTTGAGTTATTAGTGGATGTTCTATTTCTTGGATATGTATTTATGACATGCTGGCTATTCACTGCGTCAGTGGCCAAATTTTCATTGGCTTCTAGGTAAAAAATACTGAACAATTAGTGAAGGAGATGAGCCTTTCTCTGCCTGTTATAAATAAAATAAAATTTATTTTAATTTTTACTTTCTATAGCTAAACTAATAGCAGAGTGAAGGCTGGACCTCTCAGCAAACTGATTTACTCCAAGCGCAGCCACAGAGATCTATGTACCTTTGATGTAGGGTGAAAGATTAATCACTTTAAAAACCAGGTCACATTCTAGGGCAAAAGATGTCTCTACAAGCTGTCCTGCTTACCTGTTCATTTTCAGACCTTCTAGAAAGGATTTTAAGGTAAATCCTTCCTGCTAATGGATATAGATGCAGCAGCAGAGGTTTTGCAGGGCTTGTTTGGTGAACTGAACAGCCTGAGCCACCTCCTGCTGCTCCATGTCCTGGTGCTGGACCAGGCTTGGTGTGCCAGAATTTGATATCTGAGAGCCTTACAGTGAGGAATGATGGTCTGGAGAAGTCTTCCCTATTGAACTGCATCAGGAAATTTGCTGCAAAGACTGGTGCAATAAAATGGCTGGTGTTAAATGTGATATTTGCAGCTGTAAGTGATCTGCTCTTGTTCATGGAGGTTACATATCTGCTGCAAAACCACTGGCTTGGTGGGAACATTTTCAGCAGTTTCAGTGTCCACAGCTCTGCTCTGGAAACAGCCTTGACAGTGCAAAGAACTTCCAGCTTTTCCAGTGGTTTGTGTCTTCTGAGAGCAAATCCCAAACTGCAGGATGGAACCTGCTTTTCTAACTTTCTTTGAATTGTGGTACTTAAGCTGTGGCATGAATTTGCAGGTAATTAACTTTGTTTTGACCCAGCTTGTTTTCTTCGTTATTTCTATCAGGTTGGGGTGATGGTTTTGTTTACTTGTACAAAGTTGTTATTATCCTCTGGTATGGAGTCCAAGTGATCAACTTTGCTGTCCTTCATAGATTATATTGGATAGTAGGAAAAATTCCTTCACTGAAGGAGTGGTCAGGCATTGGAACAAGCTGCCCAGGGAAGTGGTGGAATCAGTATTCCTGGAAGTGTTCAAAAAACGAGTAGATGTGGTGCTTAGGGGCGTGGCTTAGTGGTGGACTTGGTAGTGTTAGGTTAATAGTTGTAATCAGTGATCTTGGAAGTCTTTTCCAACTGTAATAATTCTATGATTCTCTTCTGTGTTTCACTCTGCTTAATTTGTTTCTTTATTGCCATAAGAACTACTTGATCAGTTAAAAATTGTAGCTATTTCTTTTCAGGTTCAGGAATAATTACAAAACCTGATGGCAAGGGTCCGTTAGACCATTACAAAAAAGTTTCTGTAAGTACCAAAGACTTTAGAAATTTAAAAATGCCTGAACTATACTCCACAAAAAAAAAAGGCTTAGAAAATTAATAATGTTGTTTATTACTCCTGAACATAATATATTTAGTGAGATACCTGTGCAGCTGTTTGCATCCCATGAACCTTATGTATGATTTATAATCACTTCTGGGTCTCATTATTACCACAGAACCCCTTCTATTAAAACAAACTGATAACTATGTAATTAGTGATAGTATAGTCATTTGTAAGAGCAAAATTTCATTCTCTGCCTAAAGGGAGCTGGGGAGAGCTGTAAACATGAAATATCAATGCTACCTATGGGATTCAGTTGCTGTTTTCCAATAGCTGTGATGCTTAGCAGTATATTGCTGTAGCACGGATGTTTTGGGAATACGAGGCATGATGCTTAGCTCTGTTTAAGCTAAACCATGCTCTCTGTCTTTCATTTGGCTTCCCTCTGAATCAGGTATCACTGGGTGTTGCACCCTTGCACCTCTGGGGTCCAAAGGAGTACATGTGCTAGTGGGAGCCAGGGAATTCCTCTGTGAAAAGGGGGTACCTGTCCCCAGGGCCGTTCCCCATGGTCCTCACTCCTGGCTCCTCCTCAGGCAGTATGACCAGCTTCAGGGGGCTCAGGGCAGCCCTCTCCATGCTCTGCATGGTGAGAAAGGGAACTTTTGGCATTGCACAGCAAGCCAGAGGGAATTCCTGGTGTTACTCTGCCCATTGCCCTCAAGAGGCCGAGGTTTGGACTGCAAAGGGTTCATTTCTTCCCCATGTAACACACCAGCAAAGCACCTCCTGACTGTGGTGGTGTGCCCACAGCTAGCCTTTTCCTTTCCCTTGCAGGGAAACAAAAGGGAAGAAACCAAAAATTGCATCAAATCAAATCTGGTCCCATCTGTGTTTGTTCTGGCTGTAGTTTTTCCAGTCCCAAGGTGGCATTTCTTTGCCAGAACTATTTGCTTTTCAGCTGAGAAAATGGAAAGACTGCTTGGAAAAAACTCCAGTCCTTAGCTCTTCCCCTTTGCAGATAAGAAAATCTGCTTAAGATGTGCAAACCTGGTTAAGATTATTAAAATTAATGCCATTTTACTGCAATGTCAGAAGCTTCAGGAAGCTCAGGACCCGCTGCACTGGCTTTCACACTAGAGGTGTCCTCTTTGCAAATGAGCAGAGGCTTCTGTCATCACTCCAAAGGATCTGTGTGGCTTTTCTGAATTATTTTTAACATACCACAGAGGGTAGGAAGGAACCTTTGTACCATCTGTCCTGGACTGCAAGTGAGCCTTTCTGGAAATTACTCAAATTCTTTGGTGTGGACAGGCTGTTTAGATGTTGCATTTTTCAGCCTCAGGGCACTGCACAGTGCCTGTAACACCAACATTTTAAAGAGCATGGCCTTAAAATGCCACGTCTTTAAATAAAAAATGAACTTTTTAATGAACATTGGCAATAAGCCCCCCACATTTTTTTTAAGAAATGATTCTCACTTCCCGTGCCAAGTACCAAGCAACATTTGCTGCATAAAAACCACATCTGCTCAGCAGGTGGAGAGGGGGCATAACACAGAGATAACCTTTGGAGGGCATGGCCAGAGGTGGGGATAAACTGATGTATGAGGCTTCAGAGGGCGTGAAGAAGCTCTTGGGACAGCTGCTCTCTGAGCATCCTGCTCCATGTACCACTGCCCTGCCTTTTGCCATCCCCAGTCAGCCTCCTTCAGCATGGAGGAGAAGGCTTCCCAAGCTCCAGGAGTGAGGCTCAGCAGTAGACTCAGTCTCTCCCATAAATAATGAAGGTTTTTTCTACTCTTTTCATGACATACTGCCCCAGTTGCATGCCATGAAAATTCACAGCTGTCATGGAGCCTTGGCATGCTGGTGAATACCTTGTCTGAGTAAGTTTTTTAGTGTATTTTCTTCCCTTGCCAACAGATGGGACAGGAAGCTCCTAGGCTTTGGACCACAGGCCTTCCAATGCCTTTGGTGTGCACTGTGCTTCTGTGGTGTTTGGGAGCAGCTGTATGGATCAATTTATAGTACTTGGCATCTTTCTATGAAATATTTATAGAGGTACTAAATTCCAGTGAATCGTATTGCTGACTCATGCAATTCACATGATAAAAATGCCCTTTTTAATCCATGGAAAATAAACCCATCAGTACTGTAGAAATGAGATTTGTAACTGGTATCGTCATCAACTAACTGGAATCCAGGACAAGGGCAAGCACCATTCCTCCAATAAACCCCAGATACAGGGAAGAAGACGGCAAAGTGGATCCAGGCCTCTGCTGCTTATGTTGGTAAAGGGGAGGTGTCAGCACCTTGGCCTGTGAACCAGGCTGGGCTTGCAGTCAAAGCAGCACAGGATATGGCCGAGGAACAGCATTGCTCATTGCTTGCCTTCACACAGCTGGCAGAGGAAAAAAACAAAAGCCACAGACAAATTCAGTCTCGGGCTCCTCTGCTGGAAGATAGAAATTGCAATGATCTGTAATGTCTGTCTAGAGGCAAGTACAATATTTCATTTGGCTAAAGGGAACCTTCCCAATCCCTGAGCACATGCGTAAATGCTAGTGCAGAAAAAAACCCACCTCAAATGAGTTCTCATCAAAAGCAGAAGTGAGTTATGAAATTGTGTTCTATATAGCAGTGATTTTCTCTTTTCACGGCACGACAAACTCCCAAGACATGCAAGACAGAAAAACTTGAGTTTAAAGTCTTCCTTTTCCATGGAGATTTTATTATAGTTCTTCCCCTGTGCCTTATTTTCCTTCTTTGAAAATAAGTTGTCTCACCAGAGCCTCTGGCCCTGCCCCGGCAGCCTCATCCCACAAGAAAAGGAGGTGGTGTTGGGTCAGTCTTCTTCTTGCTGCTTAGCCCTGCCATGCCCTGCTCCCAGGACACAGCTCTGGGGCAGAGCTGACTCTGGGAGAGATACCAGCTGCAGCTGCAGCCATCCTCATGTCATTCTCTGAGGTGAGGGGTGTCAGTGTGACATCCAGGGGGACCTTGGGGGGATGCTGCAGCTGGTGATTCTCCAGTCAAAACCACCGCCAGGACACAAGGGTGTTTGTGCTTCTACCTCAGTATTCAGTCAGAAGCAGAACAAGCTCTTCCCACAGGGAGATTTGCTGGGTTTAGAGATTTTTCAAAATATTTTTTATGTAAACTTAAAATAAATCTGGTGCTTGTACAAAGACTGAACACCCAAGTTTAGCCACTCCTAAACATAATTAATAGGGAGAAGATTGTGGCTAAATATGAGACAGAAATGTCACACTTTTGAGCAGACAGAGAGACACAGTTATTGGTCAGAAACAGGGGGTTTATCTCAACATGCTGGGTCTCCCCAACACCATGAGCTGTGCATCATGGGACTGGCTGATGCTTCAAGTCCCCTGGACTGGATCTTTGGTCTCACAGTAGCCCTGTCCCTGGCCATGGACCATGTCATGCCAATGGCTTCTAGGCAGGAAAAATCAAACTGGAATAAGAGAGACAGGAGTGCAAGCATTGGTTTCATTTGTTTTATATTTTCTGCTTTTTTTTTTCACAGAGTTTTTTATTTCAGGGCACAAGCGGAGTAAGGGATTAGATAAGGAGTAACCAAATGAAGAAGACTTGGATCATTGGTGATGAAAGAAAAAAGACCTGGAAAAACAAAACACATTCTTTGTCACTGGACTTCCCTCCCATACCCACTTTGAGGGCAGCAGGCTGCTAGATCCAGCAGAGACCATGATATTCCAGGCAGCTGGGTTATCAGGGAGCAAAGCTGTCTTCTTCTTGTAGGAAAGCTACCTCCTGTGTTGCAGTTGTCCTCCTTTGGGGTATAAGTTCAGCATTTCTGAAACAAAACACTCACTGGCTGAACTGGTTTTCTGCACCTCAGACTTGTGTGGTTCTAAGATACTGGAAAACATTGCCATTTCCTCCTCTCCAGGTTCATCTGAGTTTTCTTGGCTGTTAGCAAGAAAGCAACATCTAGTTACCAAGCAAGGCTTGGGCCAAACCATTACAAGGACAAACTCCTAAGTTCCTGTAAGAAGGCTGTTTAGAAACAGATGTGCAATAATTTCAGGATCATTCTTATTTTAAGAATGTATAGCCCTACATGCATTTGTCTTCAAATCCTTTGGATGGCTAATTCCTTACTGCACATGGTGATTCATCATTAAAATAATAATCCCCTTACTGGCGGCTTATAGTTTAATCTTTCAGCAAATAAAGAAGTGATTGAAACTTCCTCTTATCAAACCAGAACAAGTTTGTTCAGAAGAAAAAAATAATTCTGTTATTTTTGTACGAATTGGTATAATGAGCTGTCTCTACGCTATTATCTCTGAGCATTAGCTGTCTCTATTATGCAGGATAATACTCTGAATAATTATTGCTTATCTGCATGTACATATATTGAATAATAAAATAATTAGACCTTTTAAAGCAGAGGATAGAAAAGATTCCATTTACTGATTATAAGGTTGGAATAAAAGAAGTGGTACTTCACTGGTGTGTCAAGCCACTAAATGCCAGGTATGTAGATATCAGTGCAGGCTGTGAGCAAGGTATGTATTTTGTCAGTCTAGACTGAGCAGAGATTTACATAAGATGTGAAGGATCTGAGCTGTTGAAATTCAGAGGTGGATGAAGCTTGCTGAGCACAGCCTGCTCTTTCTAAGACCAGTGCTCCTGCTGTGTGCAACTGCTTTGGTGCAGAGGCCTGCAGTTCTTGTCCCATGGGAGCCAGTGCATCTGGATAGCAGGAGGCACTGGGCTCCAGCAGCTGTGGAGGCCCATCTCCTCTCTGGGTGAAGGCTGGTCCTTTCCTTCCCAGCTGGTCAAATTCTTCATGCAGTGGAGCAATCACTGTCTGCCCAGCAACTCAGGCTGATGCCTTGTGCAGATTTGTCTCAGCCACTGCATCTCAGAAAAGGGGTCTGGGCTCTTGGACAGCAAGAGTGCAATGGATTGTCCTTAAATAATGCATTTCTGTGGAAGGTAGTTCCCTAGGGAGCTTTCTTGTGCGGGCTCTCCCAGAGTCTCCCATGTGTCTGATGTGGCGGCTTCTGCTTCACATGAATGCTGAGAAGACGAAAGTGATAATAATGTTTAAAATGGTGATATCTCATGATACAAAAGGTAAAATGCTCCAGGCTTGGCATTTTTGAGGCGGGTCTGAAAGACACATGGTGTGTCCTTCAGACATGGAGTCATCGAATTGGTGAATAGATTAGGTTAGAAAAGACCTTTAAGATACTTGAGTCCAACTGTTAACTCAGCACTGCCAAGGCCACCACTTAACCATGTCTGTAAGTGCCACATCTGCACATATTTTAAATACCTCCAGGGATGAAGACTCCCACTTTCCCTAGGCAGCCTATTCCAGTGCTTAACTACTCTTTCTGTAATATGCAACCTAAACCTCCCCTGTCTCAACCTAAGGCCATTTCCTCTCACCCTGTCACTTATTTGGGAGAAGAGACTGACCTCCACTTCACTAGAGCTTCCTTTCAAGGAGAAGGGTGGGGAGCCGGGATATAACTCCCATGGGTGTCAGGTTGTGAGCAGGACCTGTGGGAGGGCATAAGGCAGACTCATCCTGCCCCAAAAGGCTCTTCCAAGACAGGAAACAATCACACATATGGGCCAGGGATTGTCTTTTATTGTGATTGCAAAAGCAGACAGACCCCAGAGATCATCAAAACCTCCTTACTGTAGTGGTACAAACAAAATGAAATCAATGGCACATGACTACTGCAGAAAACAGTATTAAAATGTAGTAGGGAGGTGAGTGGCACTTTGAGCTTCATATTTTTGGATATTGCTCATTATTTTAATAAATTGCATTTCTGTATATTGTACACCCAGTTCTCTTACCTTCCCTCACAGTTGTTTATGAGCAGCCTGACCTGAGCCAGGCTAGTCATGCATTTACTTGGCATGGGATTGATTTTGCTTCATTTGCTGTCTCAAGAGCGTGACTTGACTTGCATATACACTGCACAGTGGTCCTGAGGAGTGGCTGTAGGTGTTATCCATTTCTTGAGGGATCATTATTTTAAGGGGGAGTTTGCTGGCTGGCTGTTTTTTTAGGACACCTCAGGAATAACTGAACTGTGTCAAATAATGAAGAGAAACCAATTCATCTCTTACTCTCTTGCAAATCCCAGACACTGGGTTAATCACACAAATGATTAGGAATTCGGAGCAGACTGGTGGAACATTTTAATTCTGTTTGGTGAGAGCTGTAAACATAATTGATTTACATTTCTCTCCAATAAGTTAATTTGAGAGAGTGTTCCCATTGTGGATTATATCAGATTCAAGTCTGTATGGCTTACAATTCTCAGTGGCTCCACTGGAGAAAATACAGATCACTCCTTGCTGTAAAAGGATGAAGAGGATAAAGACTAATGACTGGTAAATGTTGGCTTCCTGTAAATAGAAAATTACCAAATCTGATAAATGCAATACATTAGCACTGTAACATGCTCCCCATTATTCCCGGTAAGTTAGTGGATGAGTGCTGAAATTTAAAAAAAAAAATCCTTTTTGGATGCAAAGTCTCCAGGTTGATTCAGAATACTTTTGGATTTAAAAAATGTTTGTTCCATGGAAATATTATAATTAACTGAAGGTTTGATATATGAAACATTTTTCCATCACAAAATGTAGACTGGCTGAAGACGAAGATCTCTACAGAAGGACATCCCTTGAGACAAAATCTTTTGTTTTAACTGTGGTGAGGTCAGAGAGAGGAAGGGAGGGGCCTGAGGACTGAAATGCAGCAGACCCAGATCCAAACTCCTGCAGATGCTGCAAATCTTAATCTTCACTTGTCTAATCTTCATCTTGTCTAAGCAGTCACTAATGTGTCATTTTTTTTTTATTTCCAGAAAAACCTTTTTGTCATTTTTGCATGAAACCAGATCTTAAATGATTTTTTTTTTGTCCATGTGAAAGAAAATTCTTGTTTTCGGAGAGCTGTATGGTCCTCCTGGGTACACAGGGGAAACACGGACACTGTGAAATATTCCTTGTATGCTACTGTTACCTCCTGTTTCTACAGCAGAAGAAAACAATTCAGAGACTGGAAGGGCTCCATACTCAGTTTAATAAAAAAAACATTAAAAATTCCATAACTAGCAAAAGAATACCCCAAACCCCCAAACAACTGGAGACAAAAGCTCCCTTATCAGCATGATGCAGGCAATTGGGTGAAAAGACAAGAGAGAGGGCCTTATTCATAATGAAATGAAGTTTAGTCAAATAATGCTTTAAAGCATTTTGGTATATATTAACAATTGCCAACATGGAAAATTTTCCTTCTGATACAGCCTATCACAGCAACAGGCAAAATAATTCCCCTGCTTAATGTGATTAATGCAGGTTAAGGGTTTGCCATCTGTGTTTGCAATTAATCACACGGATGTTGCAAGTATCTCTGCCCTTGCCAACACTTGTTTTCATGACTCCCTTGTTGCTGGCACAGCTTCCTCAGCAGTGGTGAGCCAGGCTGGAGCACTAAGCTTCGCTCTCCCATCTAGGTGAACTCCTTTGGTGCAGTAGGCTTGGGGTCCCAAGCCTGTATTTTTAGGGAAGAAACTTTGTCATCATCTATTGGTAAAAACCTATGAGGAAGGCTCTTTTTAGCAGCAAAATTAAAAAAATATTTGCAATTGTATTTGGTTTCAGCTACTTGTAGGTACTGCTACAAAAGCAGCTCACCTGCAAAGTACCTTTTATATATCCCTAGTAATCCTAACAGTTTAAGAGTTTTTTACATCCAAATTCATATCCAAATCCCTTTGGTAGTAACTGAACCATAAAATGAATTTTTAATGAGGTGATTATGAAGGTGCAGTTAGCTACCACTGTAAACCTAAGTCTTTCTGGTCTTTGGAAAGAAAGAAAATAGTTTTCAAATGGATCTAAAAATTCTGCTGTGTCACTAGAAAAGACGGGCTATATATTTTCTGCCCCATCCAGTGAATTTTAGGGATGCCACTGGGATGCTTCTGTGCTGTTAGGATGTGTGGGACAGAAGCTGTGTGGATGGTTCTGGGATAGGTAGTTGAAGGGTGGGAAGGGCATCTTAACATCCTTCTCTTCTGCTGAAGGTGCAGTGTGAAGGATTCTAAGTTCTCCAAACTTCCATCTTTCCAGACATGGAAAACACTATTTACTTCTTAGCTCAAGGATCCTGGCCAGGACACCCAGAAACACCACAGTATGGGCTGTCATGAGAAGTGGATGAATATTAGAAGTTTGCTGGGAAATGCAGTTAATGAAGTGCTAACATTTTGCTGAACTACAAAAGAAATAGAAGAGGACCTTGTGCTATGAAATTGTACCCGAAGACAGTGGAGACTGACTTTCAAGTACAGTCAGATGGGGTGCAGGTGTTAAAGGCCAATATTGCTACCCTGAGACAGAACCAGGACCTATCCTTTCCCATTTTATAGCAATTTTCACTGATTTCTTTCTAAACCCGAGTTTCCCAGAGAGATGAGAATGACTGCCCCAAACTATTATATATTCACAGGATGTAGTCTGCCTCAAATTAGAGAAGGTACTCCATAAGTGCAGCTATAAGCAGGTTGTGTTTCATTCTGTTTTTCTTACTGTGAGTTTAGTGGCACATGATCTTTATGAAACATTCCTCAGTCTTTGAAAGCATCATATTTTCCCCATTTCAATCTAATATTCAAATTGCTTTACTCATGAAATGTATGACAATGGCATGTATGTTCTGAATAGGTCATGGTAACCTCTGCTTAAGATGAGAAACAGAGATCTGACCCAATTTCCATTGTGAAACCTTATCATGCTCTTAGAAAACACGATCCTGATTTTGTACTGATTGACTCATTAAGAAACAGGTTTACAGCCCTTTGCTTTGTTTTATGGCCCAAGCTCCCACTTGTTTTTTTCATATATGAGCAAATTTTTGTTGCACCTGTTGATTTGGATGACTCTGGGAGCACACTGCATGGGGATCTGGTGCCAGCCAGAGGCTGTTCTGCATGCTTGTCTGGATTAAAGTGCTTCAGAAGTGCACGGGTTCATGGATGCACTCACTAAGCCTCATGTTGTGTTCCCTGGGAATAGTCAGATTCATCTTGCTGCAGAGATCGGTCATATCCAGCATAACTCATTCATCAGTGCTTTCTGACAGGACAATATTTCATTGACAGGAAAGAAACACATTTTTAAAATGGTCCTTCACAGGATGAGCTGTTGCCCCAGGCTATTCATCATAATGATTCATTGCAATTTTTTTTTCCTTCTGTTTCCACTGTTTCAGGCTCTTGCAGCTT
>JAOXXN010000395.1:24443627-24457718 GCA_026770055.1 Myrmophylax atrothorax
ACACACACACACACACACACACACACACACACACACACACACACACACACACACACACACACATGCACGCACGTGCACACTTGACAGAAAAGTAGTTTTGGTGGTATACTTTTTCTTCTAAAAAGAAATATTAGTGTTTTTATGACTGTTCTTATCTCCTTTCTCTCTGCATTCCTTAGCAATTAGTTGATTAAAAAATAATAAATCTGGTTTTGGAAATAATGGATAACCTGTTTTAGTTTTAATTTTGTCGGGGAAAATATTTTGAACCTGAGTTCTTTCTGCAATATTTAAGCTTCAGGGTGAAACATATAGTGCTGATGCAACTGCCATTCCAGTGGTACATGATAAAGTAATTTAAACTTCATTATGTAGACCAAGATCAGGAGAAAGGCTCATTGGGAAAGCCTTCCTCCACATAAAACAGTGGCTGAAAAGCAGTCACTCCTAGTGAAGATCCTTGCCTGGGCTAAGCAGAGCACACATGATGGCCCAGTGCTGCAGTGAGTGCCCTCACTTAAAGGCCAAAGGATATATTGTCTCATTTACCATTGAGATATTTATACAAACACCAAGTGGAGGATTTGAGAGCTCCTCATTTTTCCTGCAGCCATGCAGGAGCACCTTGAGGGAAGATGCACACCTGTATCCCTGCAGCCAGAGGAAGGGACTAAACAGGAGTAATCTGCCAAATGCAAAAAAGATGCATCTTCAGCAACACTAGGAACCCAGCTCATGTAACAAAATGCAGAGCTGAAACTGCTCATGGGCATGACCTTTAATAAAATCTTTGATGACAACCAAGACTTCAAGAGTGGGGGAGAGTTTGTTATGCTCTACGGACCTGTTCTGTGCTCCCTACAAACTAGGGCTAGAAAGTTTCAGAGTGTTTAGATTTTTGCAATTCACTTGGGTTTTTGTTGCTGGCTTTTTTGGGGGAGGGTTGGTTGTTTGTTTGTTTTTCCCACAAAAGCTGAAGAAAGTTGCTTAAGTAGATCAGTTTTCAGCAAAATTCATGGCCAAGTTTCTGTTTTCGGACAACAGCCCCAACAAAGTGACACTAAATAAAAATTTGTAAGAGCTGATTCAAAAATAAATGCTAAGAATAGAGTGAGAGAACAGAGATAGAAAAGAAGGTCCAAAACAATGCCCAGTCTGGTCACAGTATCCATTGCAAATTGCAATCTCTCTTTTCCAGAATCTTCATTTTTTTTTTCTTCAGGCATGTAGCTTTCCCCATGTGTAAATGCACCCAGTGTGGAATCCTGAGAGCGTGAACTGTAAAGGAAATTGTTTAAGACAGCTTTTATGAGGTTTTTCAAAGGGTTGTTACTTTCATTGCTACAGGAAGAAAGAATTTTTTTGCCTTACATTTGATTGCAATTCAAAGAAATTGGGAAAAAATACTTCAATTTGTCACTTAAACAACTGTACCTCTTTCAGAAAACTCCTCATTATCATTATCAAGAAAGTGAAGAAGGAAAGATGTGAGTACAAGGGGGTTGAGGAAATGTCAGAGTGGGATTTCTGTTGCCTAACTTTCTTGTCTAAGTAGGGCATTTGTATAAATCAGTTACCTCTGCTCTGAGTGTGGTCTTTCAGAAGGGACCAAAAGATGAGAGGCTGAGATCTGTTACTGTAAGTCTCTCCAGAAATCAGTGTTTTCTTGGAGATGGGCTCATAAAATATTGGGAGATAAGTTGGTACTGTGGGAGTAGACAACAGGGACATAAACAAACAGAAACTCCATATTGTTAATCTGTGATTGCATGTCAATTGACCGCTGTCTTCTACTATGCAGCCTGGAAAAGTGTTGATGAATTGTTACAGCCTGACTGTAAAATAAGATGTTTCCATAACTGCAAATTTCTTGGCTTTGGTATTTTCCCTTAATATTCGTTAATGTACAATAGTTTGTGTTCATAAACAGCTAATAGGCATCCGTGTATTGTGTGTGGGTAAATTGATTTCAGTTTTCCTATTGCTGTACACTAAAATTATATAAAGATATCAATATATAAACTCCTGATAATGTCATTCAATTACCTTTAAATCACCACTGAAGCATATTCATAGAATCATAGAATTATAGAACCATAGAATCATAGAAGGTTTTGATTTGGTAGGGACCTTAAAGATCATCTAGCTCTAACATCCTGCCAGGAGCAGGGACACTTTCCACTAGACCAGGTTACCAGGGATGGGGAGTTCAGAACCTCTTTGGGCAACCTGTTCCAGTGTCTCACCACCTTCATAGTAGAGAACTTCTTCCTAATATCTAAATCTACGCTCCTTCAGTTTAAAGTCATTGCCTATTGTCCTGTCACTACACGCCCTAGTAAAAAGTCCCTATCCAGCTTTCTTATAAACCCTCTTTAAGTACTGGATGGCTGCTCTGCGGTGTCCCCAAAGCCTTCTCTTCTCCAGGCAAAATAGCCCTAGCTGTCTCAGTCTCCCTCAAAGGAGAGGTGCTCCAGCTCTATGATCAACCTAGTTGCCCTCCTCTGGACTTGTTCCAACAGGTCCCTGTCTTTCTTCTTTGGGCAGCTTCAGATCTGGAAGCACTAGTCCAGGTGAGATCTCACAAGAGCAGAGTAGAGGGCGAGGTTTGTGAAAAGCACAAGTGCAAAAGAAAAACACAGGCCACAGGCTGCTGTTTTGCACTGGAGAATCATGCAGGTTGTGAACTGGACACAGCTGTAGCCTTATGTAAATAACTTCATACATTCCCACCATCAAACCTTATTATGTAGGGAGAAAGAAATGAAACAGAGCTAAGGAGTCATTGACAGATTCACACACTGTTTCAAAAGGCAACACAGAACTGTTTAAGGTGGTCATTATATAGTCAGGTTTGACGTTTCTAATGTGGTGTTTTGATGAGTATGGCTGGGCTGAAATGAACAAGTCAGGCCTGCTCTGGACTATGGTAGGACCAGGATTTAGCTCAGTGTTCCCCATCTTTTTTATTTGTTCCTTAATTTTGCTATTTAAATGTTCCCTTCTATTACAGAACAGTTTATAAGCATTCTGAAGCACCTGACATTCATGGAAAAAGCTCTGAGCTTTCTCTTTCACAAAAAAGCATAAAGCTACACTCAACTTCCACAAAATGCCTTCAAAGGTGGAAATTCCCCTGTTAATGAAGTTCCTAGGGAGCTGAAGCCACAGAGAGCAGTAAAGTTGTTGATGGCAGTGGAGATGCTCATGGCTTTTCTGCCATTGCTTGTGTCTTGAAATTACCGAAGTTACTGTAATATGGATTTATGGAAATGTATGAGGCTTGCCTAACAGAAAAAACCCACTGAGCTACAGGGCTAGTTTGTGTCTCCCTTATAATCCCCTTGCACAAGGATTTTGGAAGGAGTGGTGTTATTGTGGTATATTGCTTTCTTTTTTAAGGAATAAAAACATAGAAACATTCAGATTATTTATTTCTGCTCCCTCGTTTTCTGACCAGAATTGTTACTTCAGTGCCAAACTTCGGTCACCAGGATATAGTACCTCTATGCAAGCAAGCTGTAGCAAGACATGTAAAAATCCCAGAGAAACAAGGGGAGAAGGAGGCTGGAAGTGATTTTGGTTTCCATACTCATTTTCTGTGGCTGGGTGGAGCCCAGAGAAAGGATATTGAATTCTGGCCATGGTATATTTCTTTTTCTGTTCATTAAGGGTGGTCCAACCTGTCTGGGCTAGCAGAGGTATACCAGTTGTGGAGGCTGTGATTTACAGGTTAAACACTGGGCTATAGACAGTTGCAAAGGACTTTTGGGGTTTTACCTGCTGCTCTAACAAATGGTTCTCACCTCCTCAGAGAAAAGGGATCATCATGGATGGACAACTTCCATGAGATGGGTGATTCCCACAGTCTGCCCATGGGACCACCCTGTTTTTTCACTTTCCACAAGTGTTTCACAGGTCAACTGCAGAACAATAAACTTCCTTAGAGTTACATTTGTTTGATATGTAACTCCTGTCCTTCTTTTCAAAGATCCTTCAGACCATCTGTCTGAGCAGGACCGACTAAATTGTCAGATCATCATCTGCTACACATCTTCAGAACTTGCCAGGGGATCGAATTACCCACACTGGTGCAGCTGAAAAGGGAGGTAAGCTAATTTTTTGACAACAGTTCTCTCTTGCAAGGCACTCCTCTAAATGGAACCAAGAATCGCAATGAATAGTCCTTCATAGAAACCTGCAATTTCAATTACCAATCTATTGTGGGAGTTTCACAGCACGGTGAAATCTCATCTTTGGAGTTCAATGCCATCCTTTAAAAGCCTGTAACAAAGTTCAGCCTGGAATGTGCCCGGCACAAAGAAACCTGTGCTGAGTGCTGGTTTGCTGTATTCACTTCCACATCAATGGGAGCAACACAGGCTTATTGTGAGGACTCTGGGAGGGGGCAGTGGGTCATGACTGACCTCATCCATGGGGATACTACAGCAGCAGTGTGTGCCCACGTCAGTTACCGCAGCTTATTACATACCTCAGTGTGGTTGGTTATTCTGAGTCCTTTTGGGAGCTGATGGCTGTTCAGGTGTGGAAATTACTCAAGTGGGTCAGAACACTGAACTTTCTGATGCAGAACAATAATAACAACAAAGTGGCTCCCAAAAGTCCCCTCTGCTTTTCTTTGCAGAGAAGAAGGTGTGGTTAAGCATGAAACTTGCACTCTGTGGCTTCTTGCAAAGCTTAGGTATTATACGGTCACGTACTCAGCCATTACTCATATGTCAGTTTTTCAAATAAACACATAAAGGTGTCAATTCTAGGAAATATTTATTTTTAAAGGGTATTCAGGAAAAAAAATCAGCTTGAAAAATTTTTTATTCTCTTCTTCCATCTTTGAAACTTTGTGATGCTCTTAACTACACAGGATCACAAGATACTGAAACCATGGGACCTACTTGAAACGCTGCAGTTCATTTGGCATCATTAGTCCCCAATGGAAAAGGAAATACCCAATAAAATCCATTAGATACAGCATTTTGCAAATTTGATAGGAAAAAAGAACATTGTTAAATACAAATGAATTATTTTTGGCTCTATAAATTGAAATTCGGTATTTAGAAAGGGAACAATGATAAGAACTGTGAAAGAAGCTAATTTCATTACCAATGCTGCTTACTAGTGAAACAGCTTGCTTCAATTTGAATGTAGTAGGCACACTCTGAATAAACTGTAAACCATAGAGACTATTGTAATATACAGTATCATGGAAAAAAATGCAGAGAATGTAAAAATTCTAGCCCTTGATTAACCCCCCCCACATACATTTTATCAAGGTATATGCACTCTTGGAGGATAAGGACTAGATGAAATTCATTGAATTTCTAGGTTTGAGCTGGCCAGTCTGGCTGTTGCTCCCAGTTCCATTCAGGCTTCCACCCTGAGTTTGATCTGGTTGCACTGGTGCTTTGGTTGCACAGCTTGTCACAGCAATTCCTGAACAGAACTGGGAAGCAAAACCATGCAGGAGATCTAACAACTCTAGACCAGATGCTGAATTACTTTCCTAAAGGGCAAGACTAGATTGTTCTTATTAATCTTAAATAGCATTATTCATTGCTGTGTCCTCTTTTACTGTTACCTCCCAAACACCCAAATATTGCTGGTTTCATTCACTTTCACCAATATGCATTGCCTTTATATTTTAACAGTCTTCACATTATCAAAAGTCTGATAGATATATCTGTGTTTTTACCAAATGCTATATTATTTTATTAAAAAGCAAAAATTCCTCAATAACTTGTATACCTAGTATGTGGGTTTGATCCAGGTGAAAACAACACAGAGGAATTTTCCAAAGGATTTATTTGTGTCTTGTGCTGTGACAGTTTTTATTCTTCATTGCCTGTGGTTTCTCTAGGCAGGAAACATTTTTCACATTTAAATGGCTCCTGACTTGAAGTATGATTCTTTGGATTTCAGAAGAATTTAATCAATGTCCCTGAAGGAAAAGATGCAAGGCCTAATGGAATCTACTTAATAACATAACTTAGCAAAAAATTTCACTTATCTTTCAGCTTCCTCATTTCATACGCAGCTCAGTAAATGGATGTCTGCATTGAATTAGAGAACAGCAATTGGCTCAATTCTTGGTGGCAGTAATAGAGGATTATATCTTTAAAGAAATAAAAGGAAATATAAAGAAATATAAAGAAATTATATCTTTAAAAATAATATCTTTAAAGAAATCCTAAAATATACCAGTTGGTGTTTAAAAAACCAAAAACCAAAACCAAAACAAAAACAAAAAAAAAAGAGAAGAAAGAATGTGGAATAATCAGGTTGCACTGGTCTGATCTGAAGATCTGATTTCATGTTTAATCCGTATCCTCTGGAGTGGGACCCATGTTTTGGTTTAGGCTCTCATTTACCTCAGCATTGTTCATGACAAAAACTCCCACACCCTTTGTCCACCAGAGTGGCTTCAACCATTCAGGGCACGGTGACAAAGCACTTTTTAGGTCAAATAGTGGACAGTACATCATGTCACAAATGTCCCTGTCACAGCAGAATGTCTGCTCTTAAGTGGCTTCTGCTGTTACCACATTGAGAGACACAAGGTGAGGGCCTGTGGAACGATATGTGAGCCCTCTGTCTGTCTGTTAGAAAAGCCAGGGAATCCTTGACTGGGAAAGGGACTATGATCCCAAAGAACTGCTTTTCATGTTACTTCAGTTTGCTGAGGAGTGTGAGTCCTTTGTGTTCATTTCAAATATGAAATTCTGCAATTGTGGAGTGTGCTTTTTTTTATAACATGGTGTGAATCCTTGTAGGCTTCCCACTTCTGCAGCCAAATTCTACTCTTTCATACTTGTCACATAGAGCATGAAGCTGTGGCTCATGGCTGTGCTTTTGAAGGTGAGTGTGGAAATACAATTACAATTCTGCATACAGTATAATGCAGGATAGTTTTACCATGGCTTTCAGCAGGATCCAGACCAAGCAATAGGGTGAGTACAGACCCCAAATCAAGGGAGATGTCCACTGTCTCTGTGGATATTATTAGGGCTTTGTTCTCTTTGCTAGACAATTTGTTCAACCAGTATTCTCATAACATAGCAAGGAATGCACAACAGAAATATGTGAACCAGGTATATAATCACTTGACTATGCCAGCACACTGATTTTATAATATCTTCCAAATCATCCTTGAAGTTATCAGTGTACTTTTCTCTCTTTTTTTTATAAGGATATTACTTGTTGAGATAATTATTTTTATTGTTACAGTGAGCTTTTATTGCCAGGAAATTCTATATTGTTGACATACTCTTGTCATCAAGTGTAATGTGGTAGCACTTCTACCCAGAGATCCTACACAGCTGGTCACAGCCAGTGGTGAAAGAAAACAGTATTTCTGTATATTTAGTGTTTCTTTGAGATAGTGTCTTGGGGAGTAGGTTGTTAATGAGGCGATTCCACAGTCTTTACAAATATAAATTTGTTTTCTGGAGTTCATCTTCTTCTGGGGAAGCAGTCACTCATATTTTCAAGCTTCCCAAGCAAGGTACTTAGTCTGCTGGACTTCCTGCATGCACACATTCAACTTTCTAGTGCTTTGTGTTTTAAGTAATTTAATAAGATAAAGTTCACTTTGGCTTATTAAAAAAATATTCCTGGGCCTGTTTAGATCTGTAATTTTGGCTATCAAACACCAGGACAAAGGGGAAGATGTTTTCACCAGAAGAATATTTACATTCTATCCATGCTATATATTCTAGAGCTTTCAAAGCCACAAAACTTCCAAGGGAAAAAGAGAGCTTAAATTAACAAATTTAAACTCACACAGGATATTTATATTCCACAGCTGTGTACAGGAATGTTTTCATTGTGTAAAATATGCCATGGGTTTAGTAAGTGAACAATAATTCTCTAATGAATAAGACTCTAAGAACTTTACTTTAAAAGCCACCCTCTATGTTGATAATTTTCTCTTGAGCATAGTGAAAAAATTCTACTAATTGGCAGAAATAATGGTAGATAGGATTCATTGCATATTCATTCCCAAGCCATTTGACTCGACCATGAATCTCAGACTAGTCTTTAAATGCAGCTGAAAAGGAGCCAAATCCTTTGTTTCATACCAGACTTTTTGCACCTACGACTGTCTTGAACACCATTAGGCCCAAAAGTTAAATTCTCAATTGACAATCACGTATTTTTAATCAGAAGTTGCAGCAGCAACAAAAACGGATGTTAAAAATGTTCAAAGGTGGTGAAAAGTGTTGCTGTCATACAGGCAGATCTGGCCCTGTGACCTTCCTTGTATGCCTCAAGTGCTGATTTGGAGTGACAAGTCTGGGTTCATGGGGATCTCAAGGAGACTGCCATAGATTCTGGTCCCACCAGTCACATTCTGAATTGCAGACATTGCTTTATATGCCCAGGTCTCCTATGAAATGTGTAATAGAACTACACTGAGGATCCCATCTCATGACAGTGGTGTGTGTGCCTTGGTAAGGCTCAGTTTGAAGTACAGACAGATATCTATTGTATCAATTTTCTGTCTTTGAATTTGATTTCTGTTCAGGTAGAGAGAGATTGCATTATTTTCAACATAAAAGTTACAAGCCCCCTGTGATTCTTAACATGAAGTTGACTCTTACAATCCTTTGAAAAATAGTGTTTGGATTGTTATAAAAACATATTGGTTTTACATATTTTTTAACATATTTTACAGTGTGTTAAAAGGTAAAAGAAAAGTCTGACATTTTTCTCCCTACAAAACGATCAAATAACTTGTCACATCTATTATCACAATAATTTACATCATAAGGGGGCAAGTGTATCTGGAAGAAACATTTGGATTAATGTGAACTGCCGTCCCACCTCACACCCATGACCTTTGCAGGAACAGTAAATCTCTGGGGGACTTGAGGACTCTGCCTTTAGAGTGTGAAAATATCTGGTATATTATCAGAGGAGTATTTTTGGTACATTTCTTCTAGGACTGGTACATTTCTTCTAGGACATGCTGGTAAAGTCAATTAGTCCTACTGGTTGATTAGTGCAGTGCCAGCTCATGTGTTTAATTCAGGCTAGGCTTGAAGAAGGTGTCTCTCCAGCAGTGCTACTGAAAAGCTTAATCTGCCTTGAAGCTAAATGCAGTAGAAATACCATCCTGAGAGCAAAGACAAGCCAAAGAAAGGTCTGGAAGAGATGCCAGCTGAGGCCAGGCTTGCATCCTCCATGAATTTCTTGACCCACAGTCTGGAGAGCCCCCACAGCCGCTATGGTGCCCATGTGGTGGGGCATGGACCCCCTTTCCCCACTGCTGCAGCACCCACAGTGATACCTGGGAATGGGACTGCACCAATCCTGGCCAGAGTGGTGGGATGAGCTGTGGACCTCTGGAAAGCCCCCATGGCTCCTGGTACCCAGGGAGCCCTGACACCCAAACTCTGTTCAAAGGTTGAACACATTTTATTTTCTGCAGTATTTTCTTGACTTTAAAAGAAATTATTGTAGAGCAGTTATGATTCATGAGGAGATATTAATAAATTCATGTGGGTAAATATTTGGTTCTTTTCAGCTCTGTGGAAAACAATTAGATGATGAACAGATTGTGACTAAGTACAATTAATAGTGCCAGAATGTGCCTTCACAGGGGAATAAATACAAAAATTAGTGTCTCATTTTATCATTTGTGGAGGTTTGTTTCTAATTATAATGGCATTCACAGATTAGGCTAGTACGATACATCAGCTGAATACAAAACATCAGCTTCTTTCAAATCCCAGGACTGTGTAACTTGGGAAGAATAAAACCTACTATGAAGCTAAAACTTTTTCTGGACTGGTGTTCAGCTTAGAGATCATCTTTGCTTTTTAGAAAACTAGAAGACAGTTGATTGAGGAAAATTTTGAGCTCTAAGCCTGATCTCCAACTCAGAAACCAATGACTGTGTGCTCAAGTGACGGCTGTGCCGGGAGTCAGGGGAGTGCTTGAGAGAGCATGGCACCCTATGGACCCAGCTGTGGGGCTTTCACGGATGCTGGCTGTGCCTTTCCCTGCTGTGCCCCAGGATGGAGGTCAGCTTCCTCTGGACTCTCTGTCAAAACAGATGCTGGAAGTCAGGAGCAACAGGTTAGAATGAAGGAAAGCAAAGCTACATCTTTTGTTGCTGCTGCTGCTGAGTGTCCTAACATGTGCCCTCAGTGCAGTGCAGAGCACCAGCCACCGAGGTAGGGAATGACCCTGCAACTGCAATTAGCTCCTGTTTGGCTATGCACTATGTCTAATTTTAAATTACAAGGTCACACTTCATATGGGATAACTTGCGTCAGGTGAACCTTCTCAGTTCTGGATGAACCCAAGCAGATATTTTCAGGTAGGGAAGGAAAGCTATCCTTGCCATGTACAGTCTCTAGTCAAATCCCATGGGAAAAGTTACCTGAATTCTCAGAAGGGCATACTAGCTCTTAGGAATGGCCGTATGATTTTCATTACAGTTTCTCCCCTCTTTCTGCCTGTAAAAATCTTGCAACCTTTTAGATGAAGTGGACTGGATTAGGCTAAGATGCTGATGGCCACACTGTTCCAATGGAGGGCACTGGATAACCTCAAAGGCAGGTTTCCACGAGATACTTCAATAGGTATGAAGGGGAACATTTATGGGTAATTGGTCATAGGTTGGTCAGTAATTCCATATTAGCTCTTAATGTCAGTAAAACTTTATTTTATTATTGGAAATAAAGTCTCCCTTGGCTGTCTTTTACAGAGAGAGAAAACACGATAATTTCTGTGCTCTCCATGGCTCCCTGACACTCTCAGCAGAACACATTGTTGCATTACTCAGCCTCAGATCAATCCGTACTTTAATTGCTTTTGCACTTTCCTGTGCATTGTTATAGCACTCAAGAATTACTTCAAGGGTGCTATTGTTTTTCTAAAATGTATCTTGTTAAAAAGACTCGAGGTGTTCTATGCAAATGCTGCCATTCATCTTTTGCTTTTAATGGGATTATTTTGAACAAGGTTAGCTAGAACTTTGATAACTTAGCTACTGATCACGTATAAATAAATCCAAAGTTTAAGGGGGCATCAGGTACTTTCAGCCATAGACCATTGCAACAAACAGCCCACCAGCTACAAGGCCAGATTCCCTGCCATGCACCCTGCTGGGTCCAGCTTAGATGGGATGGTGTTGTGAGGAAGAAATTGGCAGATGAATGGAAGTCATGTCCCCCTCTCTGTACCTACTCAGCATGTTAACATCCGGAATAAGAAAAGGCTCTAGAGCCCATCCTACCCCTGCTCTTGCCCTGATGAGCTCTCATGGGATATGTGGCAAAACCCAGGCAGAATTGCATGGGCCTAACCCCCTCCATCTGCCTCCCTCTCATTCATGGTGGTAATTCATCTCTTCACACAAACTAAAAGTTGAAGGAGAACAGAAGCAGAAAAATATCAGGTGTGATGTGAGGCAACAACAGAAAACTCAGTTTAAACAAAAAAAAGAGAAAGTTCCAGAACTTCTGCCAGAAGTAGAAAGAATAATATGCATATATTTACATATATTTTCTATATACCATCATGATTCAATGTGCAAGATACAGTAATAATTAAACTAGTTCTGGACCTCACAAAACCCCCACCTTGAATTGTATGAAAGTCTATTGTCCTAAAGGTGGTATTTGGGACTGTTTTTCAACTAGGAAGAACCTTCTCTAATTTAAGTCAATCCGAATATGATTTAAAAAGCATATATCTTAAAAAAACTGGCCTTGGTTTCTTTTCTTTAAGACATGCAAAACTTCACCTGATTTAGTTTAAGATATGCAGATTTTTTTTTCTAAGGCTAATTTTCATGGAGGTAGTCTTCTGTATCGCTCTTTCCTCCTCCAAATAAGCTTTTACAAATCTTCAGATTAGTTATTTGCATCTGTATTTTCTGAAGTCTTCACACATTTTTTTCCTTATGACGATTTACAGAAGTTTCAAAGCAGTACGTTGCTTAAACTTAAATTGATAGAAGGCTTTACATTTCAGGTGAAATCTTAATAAATTGTAACATTCTTTTATTTTCTACAATAAAAGCATTTTCTGCTGCTTTCCTAAGGCTGTATGCATACTACCAGTGCTCTCATCTTCAACTTTTTTGTCTCTATCAACTTGGAAGAGAACTGCTTCAGCTCTCATTTACCAGAATTTTCTTTTAATCTACTTAAATTTTCTTTCCTCTCTTTGGTGCTAGTGTGCTGATTAGAATTATAATGAATATAATGAGTGCATAGATTAAGACCAGACAATGTTTGCAGAAAACACAAACCAATCACATGCTGGTGTTCTTACATATCTCCTGTTGCTGCCCCCCTGAAAAGAAAACACAAGTAACCTTCACTTCATATTAAGCAAATCAAGTTGTCAGTGGACTGCAAGCAGATTCTTTATTAAACTTCATCCACGAAGTGGGACAAACCTCCAAAGTCTTCTTTCTGTCAGGCCTTCTCAAAGATAAATGTGGTTGTAGGTTTGTGTTGTGTTTCAACAGTTCTATTGGCTCAGGTAGCAGTAGAGCTAATTCACTCTAACACAGACATAAAAATGAAAATAAAATAAAGAGAGATGAATTCTGGATTGTTTCCTGAGCCCTTCTTTGTTTCTGTAACCCTACACCAAGTACCCTGAATGCTTCACCCATATATGACAGCAATTCCCAGTACCACCTGCTGAACAGGTCTGACTTCTGGCTGAAGTGATTCTGTGCTGTTGACCCAATGTAACTATGCATGAAATCTTGAATTGTAGAGGTATTCTGCCTTCCCAGGGACTACAGAAATAAACACTATAAAACCATTAGCTTCTGCTGAGCTGCTCTCTTCTATTGTCAAACAGCCTTGAGCATCCAAGATCCATTCTACTCCCCCAGGAACCACTATTACAGCAACATAAATTCATTTGACTTCAGTGAAGTTCCTCCACTTACATAGCACAGAGAGATCAGACTGGACCAATTGTCTTTAGCAATGTTTTTCTTTGTTGCTGGATAGATAGCATGTCCAAGGTTTAATTTAATAAAATCAGTGTAACTAGCATAAACCAGATGGACTAAGGTTTGTTGACAAAATGGATAGGTTACTTTCAAGGACACTGATTCATGGGCTTCCAAACAAAAACAGCATTTAGCAGATTTATTGTTGTTGAATAAGTAGCAGAGAAGCTGAGGAAAATTGATTTACCTAATGCTATTGTTAATTTTAAAAGTATTTTGCTGGGTATGAGGATACATAAAGCAAAAAGTAAACCTTTGGTTAATTTTCTTTTGTATATAAGGCCAAACTTTACGAACAAAGGTTTGGGAAGGGCTCTCCCCACATGGGTGTGCCCTTCCAGCCTGTGCAGTGGATTTTTTAGGTGAGGCACAGCGTGTGCAGAACTGGCCCTGCCCTTTAACTCCTGAGGTCCATTTGCCACAGCCGAGCGAGCTTGGACAGTGACGGTGAAGTCCTCGGGACTGTCTACAGCACCCAGTACTAAGCGGAGCTGACCCTGCTGAGCATCTGAGATCTGATGGGATGGGATGGCAGGGAGGCATTGAACTGCCAGGGGATGGTCCTCACTGAGACTCGAACTCAGGTCCTTGGGATTCAGAGTCTGGAGTGCTCTCCATTACACCATGGGACTGCCCCTTAATTTTCTTTTAACAATCATAGAATCATGTAGGCTGGAAGTGAGATCGTCCTCAACAACTTCTGAACAGCTGCTCTGGTTCTTGAGCACCCTCATGGTGAAATCCTTTTTCTTGAATGGAGTTGCTCTTTCCCTTTCTTCAGCTTGAGCTTGCTGTCTCTTTTCCTTTTACTGTGCAGCTGAGACCAGTATGAATTCATCTTCTCTGATTTCCCCTTAAAGAGCTGAAGAGAGCAGTAAAATATCTGTTTAGAATTTCCTTTTAAGGCAGAGGAAACCCCAATCTCGGTGATTGTGTGTGTGCCCCAGGCCCCTGATTGTTTTGGTGGCCATCGCTCTCAGGCACATGATCTGATTCTTGGAGTATCCTGTGCGTGACCCAGAGTTGGATTTGATGATCCTGATGGGTCCCTTCCAACTCAGGATATTCTATGATTCTATGACTTT
>JAOXXN010000395.1:24457818-24530694 GCA_026770055.1 Myrmophylax atrothorax
AAAATTATGAATTCAAAGAAAGTGCTGTCTTTCTAAAACTCTTCCAGCCACTAGAGGCAACCTCCCCTGAGTCTGGAACTTTTGGAGCTCCGTATATAAGTGGATGGGGTTTGTGTGGGAAGGTTCTGGTAGTGGGGGGCTACAGGGGTGGCTTCTCTGAAAGCTGCCAGGAGCATCCCCCCTCTGTCTGACAGAGCCAATGCCAGGTGGCTCCAGGATGAACCTGCCACTGGCCAATGCTAAGCCAATTAGCTATGGTAGTGAGGCCTCTGTGATAACATATTTAAGAAGAAAACAAAGTTATTGCTCAGAGATAATTGTGCCAGAGAAGGAATGAAAGTATGTGAGAGAAACAGCCATGGAGACTACAAGGTCAGTGAAGAAGGAGGGGCAGGATGTGATCCAGGTGCCAGAGCAGCATTGCTGCAGCCTGTGGTGAAGACCACAGTGAGACAGCTGTGCTCCTGCATCCCATGGAGATCCATGCTGGAGCAGAACCCGACCTTCAGCCCCTGGAGGAACCCCACACTGGAACAGGTGGATGCCTGAAAGATGGCTGTGAGCCTTTGCTGAAGCAGATTCCTGGCAGGGATCTGCAGACCCATGAAGAGAGAAGCTCACATGAGATCAGGTTTACTGGTAGGACCTCTTCTTCCTCCCTTCCCCTGGGATGCAGGAAGGTTGTCCCCAGTTCATGAGCCCGAGGGCATTTTTTTTGTCTTGCTGCTCAGTGGTGCATCATCTTTCTAATGTGCTTGGCCAGGCTCTCAGAGGCTGAAACTTGCCTTTTTTATGGGATTCTTCTTCTAAGGGTCCTCTTAGGAGTTTCTTCAGTATTACACAGCTCTCTGATGCTGTACAAGCCAACACAGCTAGTTGAGTTGTGGCAATGCAAGATAGGGTAGACTAGAAGAGAGACTGGGATGCTGTGGGGCATCGCAACTATAGCCCATGTCACATCACTTTGACTTTGGCTTTGACTTATGAGCTTGACTGTGAGCAAGAGCAGTTCTGGGAATGAGCATTAAGAAGGCAGAAGTTTCATGAAGCAGGTGTTGCATGGATGGTATTCTGCTCCCTGCCTACTATCAATATTCATGTTACTTTTTTAACCTAATATTGATTAGACCTTCATAGGTAAACAAATGAAATTACTTCCTTACAGTAAAAGCTTGATGTTCTTGAGAAAAGCAGGGCATTAGCATCTGTCTACTACTTTCCTGTTTGAATATGATCTCTGAGCACTGGCAACATTAACTGAATCTAATATTCAAGCAATTTTAGAGTTGTGATATTCTAGCAGTTCCATCTATCTAGAAGACAGACACTTTGAAGGATTCCATTTGGTGGGCTGGCAAAGCTGTACAGAATAAGAAGCACGTAGATATTACATCGTATTTTTCATCTCTCACCATTTTGTCTTTTCTTTCCAGGAAAGTGCAAAATCCTGCCTGAATTGCTTGGCATCACTGGCATTCTGCAATGAGAAACAAAAGAAAGACAAGCCAATGCAAACTTATAGCTGCAATATTCACAACAGGAAGGAACTAAAGAATATGTACAGCTTTCCTCAATATTAGTTCAGCCTCAGCAGGTGTGTTTTACTCCCATGGTCCTAATTCCTCCTTTCCTATCTCTTTCTTACACAGGCAGCTTTGTTTTTGTGACCTGGAATCTTGAACTCCATCTGCACAAACCTACAGTAGACACAGGGCAAGATACTAATAAAGTGAGAGGATGAAATGCCTGCCATGGGGGAGTGCTGCATTTTGTGTCAGCTTGATCAAAAGCAAACTCCTCCTCTAAAACATTTAATAGTCACTAAAATATACTTTAATTGCTTATGAAAGGGCTTTAAAGGGCTTTTGTGAAACAAAAACTGACAGAGGAGTGTCAGTTTTTAGAAGCGCTTAGAAACCCACGCACTGCATAAATGCTTTCAACACATATACATATATATATTAATAGAGCTTTGAAAATTAGCATCTTTCCCATTCTAGGATCCTCACCAACTTCCAGAATTTTGCCTACAACACATTCAGACATTATGGAGACAGTGCTGCAAAAAGACTTGGGCAGATGCGAGAGTTGACAGTTTTGTTCATTGTGCTTCAGTGGCCTCAGTTCTTGCACAAACATCCTCTCTGAGGCAGAGCACCAAGGTAGATCCCATGCCTAGTGGAGCTACATCAGGAGGGATGCAGGCTGCAAGCCGGGAAACACGGATGGCTTTTCCACGAAGTGCAGTCTACACCACCATGAGCAGTAAACAGCAGAGCTGACGGCTACAGAGTTTGCAGAAAGAGTGTTGTACTCAGGTAACTAAAAGTTATATCATGATGTGTCCAAATGAATCTGGCTTTAGGTTATATATTGGCATCCTTAGCTGGCATTCTCTAATTTTTCTGTGGTTTACTGTACAACTGGAATGGTATAGTTCTGTCAGGGTAGATCTTATGGAATTAAGCTAAATACTTGCTGCAAAGAATCTCCTAGGGATGTTTCAGAAAGCAGAGCAGAAATCCTAGCCCACAGTATTTCTGAACAGGCCACTATATCAGCTCCTCCTAGATGCATTAGTAAGAAGATATGGCTAAATATTCACACATGTTTCAGTTTTTAAGAAAAAGAAAATTAACAGGAAAGAGATTACAGATTATTCTTTCAGAACAGGATGCTTATTTAGATTTGTTTTGATTGGCCAAAAATGGAAATTCAGATAGGCTAAACTGCAAATTCAGCTGGTATTTCTCATGTTGTTTCATCCAGAAAGAAAGAACTGAAAGTAGGAATAGGAAGGCAAAGAAAAAGCATTTTGAATAATGTTTTTTTAAAAAGTGAGTTGTTTACTTTTTACTTAAGGAAGCAATCATTTCCAAGGAAAAGTTTCTCTGGTTGGTGTCTTAGCTGGGATTCTTGCAAGTGGGATTGTCCCTCTGCAACCTGCTGCTGTTTTAGACCTTTTTGATGAATAAAAAGGTGCATCTTTCATAGAGAAAGACACTATCTCTATGCTGGTAACTTATTTTGCCATGGACTGTATAATAATCCCTTATAATTAATACTAAAAATGGATACAGATTAAAAGGTCAAAAATATATATCCTTTTACTGTACAAGGTCATGTTCTCATATGGGCTGTGGAAGCCTCTTACAGGGAGCCCTCTGTGGTGGGACACAAAGTCTTTGGCACTGTTTGGAAAAAATGGAAGTTTTACCATAAGATAAAATACTGTTTTTGCCAAGGCTTTTATATTAGGTATGCTGGTACTCACAAAGGGACAAACAGTAATGTTGAATTGAGAGCAGTGTTTTGGAAAAATGTTTTCTTCATGAGTCAGTAAAAATTTTTATTTCAGAATTGTTTGTTTTAAATGTATTCCTGAATTCATATCAAATTGTACTTTAAAATATGACCACCAGTGCTATAAAAGTCAGAACATTTATTTAATCATTGCCAAATAAGGCAGTTTGATTTTTTTTATTGTTTCTAAGTTCTCTAAATTAATTTTTAAAATTCCACCTTAAAATTGGGGAAAAAAATCAATTTAAGGTTGAAAAAACTGTGTCTTCGACCTGGACATGCCTTGTAGAAACAGGAAGGAGCCTGCCTTTTACAAGACATAAAAATAAATTATTCATGCAGCCTAAATAGAATGTATCTATTATTTAGTATCACTGTGTTGTTTCTGTTTCACATTACTCACGCAGAAAAAATGGAGGAAAAAACCAGACTGCAATTCTGTGAAGGATAGTACAGGTTTGCCACATTTAGAATTTGATCTTACAATAAATGTAATTGTCTAATAAAGGGGTGTGCCACAGATAGGTAAAGTAGGGTACAAGTAATTAGAAGTGCTGTATGATAAAACAGTAGAGTTCTTTCTTGTAGACCTGAAGAAGTACTTTAAACTTGGTGTAGCTGGGAGCTGCTCTCACTGGTATTCCTGCTGTCAATCCAAGGCAATTCTGTTGACAGGTGCCATTGATTTTTCTAAAATGCCATCAGGCTGACTCCTGACTGCCTTGGCTCTGTTCTCCCACAAAATGCAACCCACAGAACAGGAGAAGCGAAGGTATTTCAGACCGGAGGGAGAGACTTTTGTCCCTCACGGGGATTTTTCCTCTAGGGAAAAGTCCTCAGAACTTGCAGAAGAGGTGGTACTTGTGAACAGAAACTCAAAAAGATGAAATCATAACTAGTCTATATTCTGATTTCCAAAGAGCATCAAAAGAAAAAGAAATTTTAAGTAATGATCTGCAGAGATTTACTCTCCTCTGACTTACAAACTGGAGAGAACAACCTGTATCCTTCTCAAAGCCTCATTCCCAGCAGAAATACATACCAATAGAAGAATAATGGGTTGTCGTGTTCCCTGTCAATCTGTCTTTAATCCATGGATGTTTTATCACCTCTCTCACTCCTCTTTCCATGGCTGCATTCAATTCTCTGCCAGTACTTTCATGCCAGTAAGCCAGGCATATGCAGAGCAGAAATGCCTTGCCTGCATATTTTATGAGGGTCCTTAACCACATGCGTGGAAAATGTTTATTTTATAAGTGCAGAATTTTTCCCTGGGGATGTTTTGCTGCACAAATGAGCCTAATGAGCATTAGAAGTGCAGTTTCAGGAAAGTGGTAGGTTTATTCTTCCTTAATTTTTTAATTGCAACCTATGACCTGAAGGACTAGCACAAAACTGTAAACAGATCTGGATTACAAGCAACATGCCTTTTTAATCAGTGCCATTGCGAGGAATATACCGATGTGTATCCTCCATGCTGCTCAGGGGTGATGCAGGGTGAACTCCTGCTCTGCTGAGTGTCAGCACAAACCTTGCTGCTTCCCACCCTAGGAGCTCCTGTCCCCTCTGCTTTTTGCCAGGGACCCGCCTGGGCTGACAGGTGTCTGCCTGGCATAGGTTGCAGGTAATATTGACACCACAATGGGGCATGTATAAATAAATGGACTTTGGCCCCACCCCAAAAGAAAGGGAGCCTCTTGTATACCATACATAGTTTTCTCACCACGTGAGATTTGTGGTCAGTTTTAAACACAGATTTGCAGAAATAGGAAAAGACAAAATAGCAAAATGTGGTCTTATGGTTATACTTAACAAGGAAAACTCATCTCAGATGACTGGTGGGCTGCACCTATTGCCAAAGATGGTGACTTGCCTTCCCCTAGCCTGAGATGAAAGGAAACTTTCCTTTTCCTCGTTATTTATTTGCTTTCCTGGTGTTCCCTCTGACTGATCACAGGAACAGTATCTTATACTAACATAGAAAATTATATAATTATTTCATCCTGCTCCTTAAGGTTGCTTGATTAACATGCCTAGAGTACTGTAGTTGTTTCCTAATGATACAGAAAACTAATCAGCATCCAAAAAACTCTGGATTTTTCTCCTCAGACATTATGGTAATTTGAGCAGTGAGATGGGTTGCACCTATGGGTACCATCAGGGTAACTTCACCCTGCACCATCCACAAATCTCCCGGCAAGCATCAGTTTGGGAGGTTGATTCCTTTGTCCAGGTACCACTGTCCTTTTCAACAAGGAAGAAAGATCTCAGAGCAAATGTCAGGCTGATTTTCACTACTAATCTTCTGAAAAAAACCACCCCTAAAGCTTTATCTTGCTGCTTCCTATCATGTTGTTAGCAGGTCAACAGTGGACATATGGATATGGTATATCTATTATCTGGGTATACATACCTGTATCTGGGTATATATATTTTCATCAGTCAGGGAAAAAAAATGAAGGAATAAGAATTTTTTTTAGTTGTTCTTGGCTTTCATGTTAAAATAATTTTACTGTAAATATACCAAGTGAACTGGACACATTATAAATGAGGGCCCAAAAACCACTGGTTACATATGTGTGTAAATATCTATGTCAGTATCTCTATTTTGTACATACACACAGGGCCAGGATCCTCTGTCTGGAGCTGTTCAACTTGTGCATTTTTTATGCTAGGGATGTGGAAATGCTGAGAGAAAAGAGAAGAAGTGAGTGTGCTCAGATGGGGACCAGAGGCTTGACTTCCAAAACAATTGAAGCTCTTCCGTCAGTAAAAGCAAAGAAGCAGTCAGAACCCATGGAAGAACACAAGCATACATGCCCTACAAAAACAATCATTATCAAGGGAACATCAGATTTCTGCAGTATAAATCCATAAGAAGGCATTTTGAAAACGGAAAGGGGGATCCAAATATAATTGTGATTTTTGCTGTTATCTTGAGAGTACTTTATACTGTGTATTTCTGAAAACAGCCCATTTTATCCCAGTAGGAGAGTATGTTACCTGGTGCTGACTGTGCTCAGTGCTGTTTGCAGAATAGATGCCTTTTTGTTTGGCACGGGCTGCGTATACAGAGAACAGAGAATGCTCTGAATTGTGCCAGCTGTTAGAAACACCATGGTAATATATCTGTTGCTTACCCTAGTGGAAAAAACCCCCACTCGCAGAGCTTCAAGGTTTTACTATTTTCTCTTCTACTTCTGCCCTATTCCCTTTCAAAATCAAAACATCCTTATGTTAGAAGCCATAGATGAACTGAAAAAAAAGTCTGTTTTCTGCAGCAAAAGTCGTTTTCAAAGTAAGTAAATGTTGCAAAAGACTATGAAAGGATGGTTGCTGTCACTGAATCTATGCACACATCCCCTTCCCAAAAAGGAAGTTTATGCTGTGTCCATACAATTTTTTGCTTGTAATTATTTTCTTAACTAATATCAAGTAGAAAAGCACATGTTTTCCCTGAGAAAAAAGAAAACTAGTTTCCACAACATGCTCCTCTCTTTGCCCAGAGGCTGTTGCTTATAACAACTCAATCACTTTTTGCTGTGCTGTTCTGTGGCATGTAGGTCCTGCTCGACCCCAATATGCAGGAAGATGATAACTCTTAATATCAGAGACAGTATATTTGAAATAGTATAGGCTATTATGTGTTAAGAAGAAAGAACATAACATTTTTAAAGAACATTTGTTCCCTCATCTCATCTGTAATTTTTGTATTTTTTTTCTTATAGGTGAAAATCCTCCTAAAAGGGTAAGGTATTAACAGTTCCATGTCATAAATGCTCATTATCTTCCTTATACTTAAGTGATAGTCGGAATTTTCACTATTTCTAAGACCTTCCCTGCTGTGTAGCAGTTAATTTTGACATTTTGTCAAAGCTGTGTCAACTCCTTTGAACAATGAAATACTTTTGATTTAGTGTAGGGATGGCATTACTCCCCTACATAGCACCAAAGTGTGAATTTCAGGGTGAGACGCATTTAACGCAGCAGGAGGTCTTGATGGGTATTGGCTGAAAAAATTGCATTGCCTAGAGAAGAAAGGGGTGCGGGAAAGAAAAAGTGAGGAACATTAGGCAGCCTGGATCGCTTCTTACCTTCTGACCCTCTTGATTCTGTTGCTCCTGAGAAGAGGAAGGACAGAGTTCATAAAATATCATAAATACATTTTTATGTCATCTGTAAATGTCTTCTCACAGTGCTAAAATCATGGTCATATTATAAACTTGGCTTCTTCACAATTTCTTCTCGTTTTTACCTTATCTCCATCATCTTATGACAACAGTGTGGCAAATGCATGCTCAGCCTGCAAATCTGTTAATTAGCATGTGTTTTGAAAAGACTCACTACAAAAATGCTGGTAGAACTACTTTTTATCCTTCTTAAATGTTTCTGTGGTTGTGTTGGGAGACACAGATCTCCTTGTCTTGAGAACCTAGGAAGCCAAAGACATCTATGTCTAGACAGGGCAAGCCGAAAGTGATGTCTGTATTACTACTTCGATTTCATAATAGCGAATGGCAGTGCCCTGCCCAGGCCTGTGCAGATTAACCTGGGGCAGAAGCAGCTCTTGGGGCTGGGGTCCACACAAGTCATCACACGGCATGTGTTGGTTATTGTTGTCTGGGGCTGCCTCCTGAACATCAGGGAGAATGTCAGGATAAAACTTGCAAATCCTGTTATCAGTGAGGATATTCAAGGTGTGTCTCTCACTACCTCTTCTGTTGTTGTTGTTCATATGGAAGACACATGTTCTCTTCAAAACTTGGTGTTTGCACCTCAAGGAGACACAGAGGAGATGGGAAACAAAGCTCTTGCACACAACAGGGAGTCCATTTCTACAGACAATGTAGTGTCTGTGGGGCAGGGGTTTGCAAGAGCACTTGTAATTCAGGCTAAAATCTCTAAATTATGTTTATTAAAGATAAAGCACATAGTTTCTTTATGAAGTTATTAACAGTTATGAACTATTATTAAATTTCTAAATAATTTTGAAATTTCCATACTCCACAAACCAGAAAAATCACATTTCTTGGACATCCCATTAATTTCTTTTCAAAGTGTTCGTATTTAGCAGGTCTGAAATCCAGGCCATGTTTAATTAGAAGTGAATTCAGGAGTCTAAGTTTAGGTGTTCACTTCAATTTCGTATCATACAAAAGACAAACTTCTCCCTCAAATCCCCAGCTGATAGTCAGATGTTACCTGTTCCACTAAAGTAATTTTCTTCTACATAGTGTTAGAAAAGATCCTTCTTTTCTGACCAGAGTTCTATAAAAAGGCCAAGTTCAAATGTAAGGCACTCCTTTCACTATGTTGAAGTCAATGTGAAAAGAGAAGATATCTTTCATCACAGTTCTGGGTAAAAGAAGATTGTCTTTACTAATTTGAGCTTGGGCATCTTCAAACCTCCAGCAGAAAGTCCAAATCATATATCGTATTTTCTTCACATGTGAATAAGTACACAAGTTAATAAAAGTGATTTAGCAAATATTGTTAGCAAGTCAATAGGAGCTGTTATTCAGCATGATCTTGTCCAGGCTGTGTGCATAGAAGTTTTCAGCTTCTTCTCAGTTTCTGGGTGTCAAAACCCTTTATGGTAAGTGATCTCTATCAAAATTTCCAAAAACATTATCTGCCCAATACCTTGACATGGTTTTCTCTTACTATGAAACACTTGTATTAAGATATACCAGGTCTCAGTCTTGTCTATTCAAGATTTTGACAGCAACAAACAGTATTTTCTTATAAATTGCTAATAAATTGACCAAACTCTGCTCTATGTTGTGCAAATGAAACTACAGATGCAACTGGATTAACTCTGGTCTGGTGTTACCATCTGCTGCACTGAAAATTTGAATTTCCATAGGCAGTCCATCTCTTCTTGTTCAGTAAATACTGAGTATTTTTAAGACCTGACATTTGAGTCACAATCCTCTAAATCAGGAACTCATGGGAAGACATAGAAGGTTCAAAGACGCCAGTAGGCTTTATATCTGACCCAGAGATAATCTTGGAGTCTTACATTAAACCAAGATGCTGAATCTTTCCACACATTAGGTGAAATTTGTTCATCTGTTTAACATCTGAATCAGACATATTTATCCATTAATTCATGCAAATTCCCCAAATATCAAGTCCTTGGATGGGAGAAAATGATTTTAATACTTATAGCTATGTGATATCTTTTGCTGATTCAGTGGCTGAGCGGAAGGTACAAAAAGCATAAAACCAAAAAGGAGTGAATGTAAACACCGTTTTCAAAAACAACTGAAGTTTCAATGGTTGAAACTTGAAGTTTCAACTAGAATAATTTTGAGTATCTGTATCAAAAGAAAATGCATTTCTCATCAGTTAATCTACATGAGTAGCAGAGCCTGTTAGGAGGAAAGCATTGCCTGTAGTAGAAGTTAATTAAGTTAGGGACCACTTAAGCAATATTCATAAGTCTATAGGGTCATCCAAATTTGCTGATCAATGTCAAACTGAAACATTTCTCTATAGTCTTCAAAATGTCATGATCATCAGGGAGGGTTCTGATAATGAGGAGAGGGCAAATGTTATGTCCATTTTCAAGTAGGAACCAAAGGGGATTTATAGGCCAGTCAGCTTGACCTCAGGCCCTTGAAAGGGGAGTCTGGGCACGGAACAAAGAAGCAGCTAATTTGGACATCAAACATTGATTTACCAAGGACAAATCACCCCTGACAAATCTTACTGCATTTTTGGCTCCGGATGAGTGGAGGCTAGTGGATGCTGTATACCTTGACTTTTAGAACATCTTTGACACAGTTTTTCATAATATGACCAAAGCCAAGTTGGTGAAATACAACCTGGAGAATTAAGTGGGTAGAAAATTGGTAGGACTGCCAGGCTGAAAGGGTGGTGTTCAGCCACAAGAAGTTCACCCAAACAGTGACTAGTGACATCCTTCAGGGATAGACACCAGGACTGCAATGGTTTAAGATATTTATTGGTGGTCTGGATGAGGGGACATAGACTGCTCTCGGAAACCTGGTGGACAAGCTGACCCTGAGAAAAGCCATGTGCCCTGTCAGCAGAGGAAGCCAACTGCACACTGGGCTGCCTTGGCAAGAGTGGGTTCAGGAAAGTGGTTCTTCCTCTCTCCCTCAGTGAGACCACACTGGATCCAGTTTAGAGCTCCCAAGTAAGAGAAAGACATTACCACACAGCAGGGAGACCAGTGGGGGGCACCAGGATAGGTAGGGGCTGCAGTACATGAAGGGTAAGGAGAGGTGGGGAAGTTTTCAGCCATTCTAAGGAGCTGTTGATGACAGGAACTCACTGCTCTCTTCAGCTGCCTGCTTGGAGAAGACACAGAAGAGGGACCAGTCTCTTCCCAGAGGTATACATGACAAAAGAAGGAGCAGCAGATTCAAATTGCAGCAAGGGAAGTTCCAGTTAGAAAACCATTTATTTTTCAAGCAGGCAAACTAGAAATTGACCATGAGTGAGGTCATGCATTGTAAGAGGTGCCCAGAGACATTTCTGAGCAGACACTTCCTTGGAGGTATCTTCCCTGGACAGTGCCGTGAACAATCCAATCTGACTTTAAATTTGGCCCTATTTTGGGCAGAAGGTTGAGCCAGGTGATCTCCAGAGATCCCTCTCAAAGGACAGCATTCTGCACTTTACATACACCAGGTATGAGGTATCCTTCAAGTACCCAGACTTGCAACACTCTATGGCAACATCATCGAGAGAAAGCTCTCAGCCAGGCTCAAGAACTAGGACACAGTGATTATGTGAATGATTCTGTTTAGATTTATTGCCAATATGGTATCTAAATATTGCCAATGAGGTATCCAAATCAAAACTCCATAATCTATTACAATACATAATAGTATAATCAGATCATGGTCCCTTCTGTTGAGTCAACCAGCTTCAGTGAGACCCCCTTGGTCTCTAAACTTCTCATAGGAGTCTGGGTGTGGCTAGGTCCACTTAGTCTCAGATCTGGTCAGCAGCCTATGTCTAAAGAGTTATAATATAAGTAGGTTCAGCTAAAAGTGTACAGGTTTACAGTCCAGTCTTACAGAATTCACAATTGCCATGTACCCATGTAGCTACTTTAGGATTTTATCTCCATATTTGACTGGGTCTTGGTGTTTACCCTCAGCCATTCAAAAGAGGAATGTTCCCTGTCTTTGAGCAGGATGTACTCAGCAGGGATTCCTGCTAAGGTGGGGACCCAACCTCCAGAGACCAGTCTGCCCAGTTGGCCCAGTCTCCAGCAGGATTTTATACTCCTATGCATGCTAATGTGCACCAAAGTCAATCACAAGCATTTCAGCTCTTCCATCTCTGGAATGTATTAATTATGTGAGCATTCAGACGGTTCATCCTGTAATACCCGCTAATGTTCTTATCTTAGGACAAACCACATTGCCCATTAGAGACTGTGGAAAGGGAGAGGGAGTGAGTGTGTGTGTGTGTGTGTGTGTGTGTGTAGGATGCACACATAGACCCTGCAATATGACTCAGGGTCCACTCGGTAACTAGGTGATGCCACATGCTACAGAAACAGTAGAAAAGACAGTAGAAAAGTGACAAAAGCAGGACTCTAGCAGAGATTTCTTCTCCCCTCCTTTACTTCTGGTGTCAGTAACCCTGAAGGAGTATGGAAAGCCTAACTGGAGCTGCCCAGGCAAGCATCAGAGCTCAGGAGAGAGATGGAGAGGCCTGGCACAGGCAGAGTGAGTGAGTGAGTGAGTGAGTGAGTGAGTGAGTGAGTGAGTGAGTGAGTGAGTAGGGGAGCAGGCAGGGGGGAGGGCAACCTGGCAGCTGGCCTGGATCTCAGCAGCTGGTGTACATGGACTAGGCATAGCTGTCTCCAGAAGAGCCCTGTGGATAGTCAGACTGGCTCATACCTAGTGCATAATACATGCACCCTATTCCAAAATAAGTTGTCACAGTTACACAGCACAGGATTTTAATTCTTTTAGCCTATTTATTACTAAAGTTTGAAAGCAAAAAACCCTGTTTTTTTCTTCTTCAAAAGCATTTCAGAAGGCTAAAGGACTGAATATACGTACTGCTGTAAATTAACTGTGGATATTTCCATGGCCTGTTGAGTGAATCTGCGTGAGTTTCTTGTCATCTTCTTTCTCTATTCTTTGTGTGTTTGTATTCTGGTATCTTTCTACCAGGCATTTGTCTCACTGCTGTGATGTTGCCAGCCTCGCCCTACAGAGCACATCATTACAAGGAAAATTCTTCTCCTCTTCATCCTTACCATCACTGCCAGGATGTATGAGCCCCTTGGCACTGGGAATCCACAGACCTGCTGTCTAGTCCTCAGCCTGTCGTTGATGACAAGGGCAATTTTGGCTTGTGCAAAACACAGACAAACTCTGGCAGAGATTTCTGCCTGCACTGCTGCCCTACACGCAATAGAGAAAATACCAGTGAAGGTGGGAGTATGCCAGGTGATGGGGGGGCATTACTGGGGCCTGAGGACTAGTCACCCCATGTGAAAAATTAGGTGGACACATGCAGTGGTGGTGAACTGTGACTGTGCAGGAGAACCGCTCCTGTAAGAACCTGGATGGAAGCAGTGGCAAGAGGCAGAAACAGTCCTCTGGCATATTCCCGTGGAAGGCAGATAAAATCATAGTAACAGGACCTGTTTGGGGACACAGGAGGAGAGTGGTCTCAGTGTGCTCCTGTTTGGGATGCTGGATAGTGTGGTAAAATAGCAGGGACTATAAGAAGCGACAGAGTGGCAAAGTTTCTGGCAGAGGTTTCTTCCTCTGCTTGCCATGGTGTTATTTTATTATTAATACTTTGAGCCTTTCTTTTTAATTAAACATTAACTAGAGCTCAAGGCACGCTGCCTCCTGAGCATGCACGCAAAGCAGCAGCCTTGCACAGAGTCAAAGGGCAGGGCTGCTGCTGAGGGTAGCGCCACAGAAAGCAGAGATGCTCGAGGGAATAATGCAGCCTCATCTCTTTGAAAACAACATCAGGATTGATGGGAATTGATGTCAGCATGGTAGATGCTCTTACCCTTAAGATGACTAAAACTGAAGAATCTGTGGACAACTTTTTAGAGAAATTGACAGCTTTCCAGAACATGTCATTTTTAAAAGAACATTCTCTCAAAGCCCTTAGAAGTGCACTGAAACAAGAATGCTCTTCTGCAGAGGATTTGTATTTTTAGAAGACAATTCCTGCATTAAAAATGAATGGTTATTTTTACAAGGAGTTGCTTCATATTGTGGACGTCTGAGTTTGTACATTCTATTGCTGAAGCTGTCTAAGAGGATTTGAAGTAGTTGGGTCCAGTGACTGACGTTTAATGAAAGGCAATGCAGGCATGTGAGGAGCCTGAATTGGATACAATGGATTTTTTTCCTCATGAAAATACTTATTTGCATGTAAAAAGGACTATGAAAATTGACATTTATGAAGCATAAAGCACCTTTGACTACTCAGAAAAGAAGAAGTATCAGTATCTAGGAAGAATGCACACCCATCCTTTAAAGTATTAAAACCATAGGAGAAATACAGAAAAGCCCCAAAGTTGTATGTCTGCATGAGGTTAAGGGTGACTGTGTAGGGAAACATAAAAACCATGTAAAAACAACAGAGAGAAGGATCTGTGCAGATAACAAAAATGCTAAAGAAAAGAGAAAAAAGTATATTCTTCTGCTTTATTTAACTTTCAGACAGAAACTGAAGGGTTCACAGGGATGCATCCATAATTCACAGCTCATGAGGATTTTTCAGGAAAGTTTTTGTCTGCTCCTTGAGCAGGAAATGTGACAATGCCAGTATGGGTTTACAAATAAGTTGATCAGAATGGCTTCTTTACTTCCAGCCTGAGTTTTTCTAAACTCTCTAAAGAATATTGACTCTTCTGAGACACGACGTTCTGCATTTTGTATTCCACTCAAAGCAATTCTTGAATGGATTAAAGCAGAAGTACAGGATGACTGCTCAGAAAAAGCCCTTGAACCTGTCTTTCCTATTTAATTTTGCTATTGTCAGATACAATCATCTTTAATTCTTCCAATGTCCACACAAGTTATTTTTACTGTGTTTGCACAAAATAACTTTAGTTTTAGCTGTAAATAGTATTTTGATATGGACTGCCTGAATGATCAGCGGAGGAGGAAGAGTAATTCAACCCATCCAAAGTGGGATGAGATGCTTTGTGAAAGTGTCTGTCTCCCTACCAAGGCCAGAAGAGAGGACTACCTTTCCCTCAGTGATGATTGGGTGCTGCAGCTCCCAGCTGGCAGAAGCAGCAGCACCAGTGCCCATGGAGGCAGAATCACCCCACGTAGCTCTGCTCAGCACCAGCCCCTGCCCTTGGAGTGCAGCCTCACCTGCCACATGAGACAACTGCCAAAGTGTCATTTGCAGATCTCCTGCCACTGTGCTCCTGATGGTTTTAAGTGCCTACTAAGGTGATAGAAGCTCAAGAAACCAGTGATTCAGAGACCCTGCTAGGCAAAGCTCCCACACTGGACTTCGCAGTATGACAGCCTTGGTTGCTAAACAAAAGGAAATGTTTATCTTCTTTTAAGTCCTGTTTTCTAAATAATCTACCCCCTGACAGCATTATGCTTCAGGCTAGACTTCTTTGTATCTGTAAAGGGATATTCTCACTGCTCACAATGCCAGGACCATCAAACAGAATGCTTCTCAATTTCTAATTTCTTTAAAGGATAGTTCCTCAGATGTAGGATTGTACACTATTATTTTGATGACATTCTCAGTGTTACTGGCTGTCAGACTACACAGACCTCAAACCAAGATTTTTTAGGCTCATTTCTGACCAGTCACTCACCAGCCACTTTTGAAAGACCACTTTTGAAAGGAAGATTTTCTGTGGCATGCAGGCAGACACATGCTTTATTACTTTTGTCAAAACTGCTCTCTGCCTAGGAAGGCACAAGAAACCATATGTCAGAATTAAACATTGTAGCTGTTTATCTCCATGCTTACAAACATATTACTTCAGGTTGGTGAACTTGGTAACAAGCTTTGAGTTTGTCCTCAGCACAGAGACAGTGGCAAAGAACCACCCCCTATATACATCTTATGTATCCACTTTCACATGGGCGTACTCCAGGCAATTCCTAATTCTTATTTACTGCATAGAAGTTTCTCCTTGTAACCAAGATTACATGGTTCAATTCCTTATAGATATGCAAAACTCACATCACACTTCAAGAAGGCAAGTTAATTTTTTTCATATTCTATACCCCAACTAACTATGCCCTTAATTCAGTCACTTAGGTATAACTGGAAAACTCTTAAATAAATAGACCTTGCAGAGCTTTACTTTCCTGTATTTGCATTTTTTCAAAGTTAGACATTTCCAGATAATGCCAGGGGTATGTATCTATGGGCTGAAAAGAGTTCAGCATTGCCCAGGGACTAAACCAAAGAAATAAGAGCTCACCAGATATTAAAAGACAATGCCCTGAGGTACATACCAATATCTGTAAGCACATGAGGCAGCACATGCCTGACACTTGTAGGCAAGGTTGCTGGGAAGAAGATTATTCAGATTTTAACCAATACCCAGACAAGGATATGGAGCTGCTGCTTTATGCAGGATCTTCCAGGCCCCTTCTACTTCCATACAGTGAAAGCAGAACCAACTCCACTGCAATATTGACAACAGTTTCCTGAGATTCATCTGACCTCATTTGCAACAGACATGCTACGGAAAGTAGGCAAACCCGTCCATCCTTTCATGCCTGGCAGAGCAACACTATTGCAGGTAGGTATTTTCTCCATGTCCCCATAGCGGAAAGTTGGGTGTTATCCTTGAGGGTAACAGTGGGGATGTACTGCTCAGCTGGGAATAGTGAACAGCATCCTGATGACAAAAGCAAAGAAGCCCAACAGGGCTTTTTTAATGGCATCAGCCCAAATAATTACTACACTTTGTTGTTGTCATTCCTTTAAATACTGGTATGAAATTACAATAAGAGATATCAGATTTATCTCTATTTTATTTTTCCAGATAGGCTTCTAAAGAGCATTCTGAAGCAGGTCTTTCACTTTCCTGCATTGACTCTGATGCTTACAGCTATTCATTAGCTAGTTTCAGTGACGTAATGAGCATTGTAGCTGCAACATGAAAACCATAAAGCAAATAATTTACTTCCCCATGTTTACAAATTAGTAAATATTTGTGTCTATTGAATCCCAATTTGTCATTGAAAATCAAATTGTTTTGTTAACTCTTCTGTCAAAGGAATATTTGCTCATGAAATGTCCAGTTATATCTTTGTGAATGGCTTTGACAAAACATGCAAATTAATGTTAAAACAAAAAACTCAACATGAGCCAGGTTCTCTGCTGATATAAATCCCTATTGCTCTTTCACATTCATTATTGACATCATTATTCTCTCCTATGGTTTCCAAACTCTCAGCCAACACCCATGGTCAGAGATTTTTATGGCCACTATAATTTGTAAGTGTGTCTAGTTTTCTCCCTTGTAGTCACTTATCCACTATTTAGTACATTTTCAGTCATCTTTCTGTTTCTTCTCTGTTGTTGCCTGTGTTTGGGAGGACCTCCTTCTGAACACCTGTGGAGTTACTGCCTTCCTTTTCATGGAGGTTGTCCTGGATGAGGAACTTTTCATAGTCATGATGAACACACAGGATTTCCTGTGCAGTGATATCAGTGCCTCTCATGGTGATTAGAACTGTCCACTACTTTATGTGGTAGCTGTAGCTGCGTGTTGCCTCGTATCCATGTTTTTGGTCCCAGTTTCAAGGAAATGGGGTTGACTTTTCTTCAGCTGTTATGCACAGAAGGCCCTAAATTGCCATTTCTAAATACTAAAATCATATCAATATGTCTCATGAATAGATTATGAAGAATTAAGCTTGCTCAAGTCACTGTACACAATATCCCAAAACATGAATAATATTACAAACATGAGGATTCCTTAGCAATAGAGAACTAAGAAACAGTTATTGACTTGGTTAAGGTTATTTTTTTTCTTGCATCTTAATATATGTGTGACCTGCTGCACCCACAAATAGCCTTCACTGCCAGCTTCATTCCAATGTGAGAATTCAGTCTTTAGGTTTCATGTGCCCGCTTCTTGGTTAAATGTCTTCATTTACATAATCATTTTCCCTACTCCAAAGACATTTTAATTGTTTCAAATATTTTGGAGACTGACAATTTATTTTCAAAGAGTATTTTCAACAGGCAGACAGTAAATTTTTAACATCTTTAGTTTTGTGACATTCAGTATTTAATTTTGGATCCCAATAATGGTTGTGTTATATGCATTTTCAAACAGAGGTGCATTAAAAATAATTTATTTTGATTCCTTAAAACACTTTCTAAAGTCTACTTCTGAAATGTTGCATTTTGTTTATACACTTTCCACATCTACATGTTCCCAAATTCTTTTTTGATTAAAATCTTCAAGAGAAAAAAAAAAGGGGGGTGGGGGGAGAGTTAGGGGGAAGAAGAAAACCAAGTAAAGGAAAAAGCACTGTAAAAAGCACAGAAACAAAATTATGGTTTAATGATGCAATGCTAGAAAAATGCTATGAAGAATAAAAGTCAAAATGAGCATGCTTAATAATTTTTCTGGCTACAATTCATTTTAGCTGGACTGATATGAAAAATCAATTCCGGCAGAAATATCCATGGTCAAAGGTTCTCCAATTTAAAGGCAGACAGTACGTGACTGAAAGGTGCATTCAGCATTTGTGTATGTAAGGCTACCTCTGCTGTCCTTAGGCTAAATGAAAACTAGGTAAAGAAGTACAGTTTTAGAGGGTAGTGTTATTTCAGAAAGGACACAGTTTTAGCTCTTAATTAAATAGTTCACCATTTCTCCCTAACCAACTCCTTTAAAATTTAATAAGAGAAATACACATCCAGTAGTCATGTGCATGTGTGCGTGATATGTACAAACTGGAAAACTTGCTTTGCTTCTTTATCACTTCCAGCCAACATGCAAGTTTTTCCTCTAAAAAAAGGAGGTTAAAGTGAATAAAAGAAAAAGGCAAAAGAGGTGGAGAGAAATAGATTTTGGGTTTTTTTTTTTGCAATCTCTTCCATTTTTTCTGTCTTTACAACCTAAAAGTTTTATGGCTATTCACATTCTCCAGTGATATTCACTGGGATAGATTTTAATATGTATTCTGATAAAAAGAGTCAAAGAGGAATTGGGCCATATTCAGAGGAAAAATAAAGAATTACTATGTAGACATAGACAAATAAAAAAAAAATCTTAAATGTAGTTTCACATTAAATGACCAGAGTACTTTTGAACATATTAATTACATTTGATTTCCTTACTTTTTAACATAAAGTTTAATCCTGAGGTTAATGGTTGACCATCATTGTCTTATTTTTTAATCAAATGTAAACAGTGTTATTCCATGGCTCTCCTTTGTCTAGCCTGACAGTGAAACACATTCTTTGCCTAAGATATCAGCTACTGAAATACAGGTAATTCCACATTGCAAGAGATTGTTCCAACAGGTTTCTCACCATGATCCAACTCTTCCCTAGTAATGAAATCAACTTTCTTCTAGAAAGTTATTCTGAGGGCCACCTAATTTCTCTGGGTGCCACTTCAGTGCCAGCCAACATTTAGCAACGAGAACCTCCTGTGGCAGGAGATCCCACAAGTTAAATAGACATGATGGATGAAACCATCCACCTCTGAGAAGAGCACATTTGCATCAAGAGAGTGAGTAGTCCAGTGATTGTTGAGCTGAGATTCTTTCTCAGTCCTATCAAAATAATATGAATGTCAATGCACCTTGTCTTACTATACATTATAGTTTTGTCTTTTGTTTCCTCTGTTTTTCTTGTTTCAAATTCCTATTGTTCATTATGCCATCCTTTTTTGAGTTTGTTTGGTTTTGTGTTCCACTTTTTCCTTTGATTCCTCCTTCTCTTTCTACAATAAAAAGAACATTTTTAAAATAGTAATAGCTATTGAATTATAATTTTCAGTTCACATGACAAAAATTTCATTCAAAGCCAGACAGACAATGACTCATCAAAATATTTGGCTTTTTTTTTGTTCCTTCTGCTTTCCTTATTTAATGAATTTATTCTGAAAAGGACTTCAAGTCTAGAGGCCTCCAACCCAATGTGAACTTCACTGTAGTAACAAGTACTATACTGAGTTGTATTAGCAACAATTTATTTACAAATAACAGGAAATAAGGATTCAAATAAGAGGAAATAAGGACAAAAATAAAAATAATTATCATATAGTTACTTGCCATTGTTTCGACAGAATTTGTTGCATCTAAACCATGTTAAGCTTTGTCTAACAAATACATCTGGCTGTCTTCAGCTGACATTCACTCTGGATCTCATTCAGGGCGTACCAGTGATTTGGTACAGCTTCTCAAATAGTCAGCCTGACACAATACTCTGTGGCGGTCTTTCATTTTGTGTCTATTTGAATGCATCTCCAAAGCCCAGATTGACTGAATTGGAATAAAAATTATTCTGAAATAGACAACAAAAACAATGGCCATCCATTTGTCCAATATCATTACAGAGTTTAACATGCCCAGTTTTATCAAGGAATAATTAGCTCATTGAAATTCCTCTTTTCTACAGACAGAAAATGCCAGAACTAACCCCACAGATGTGTACCTGCTGCCCTGATATGCCAGTCAGAGAAATTAGAACTGATGAGTTTGCTGAAAGTTTCCATTAAAATAACGAAACAGTGATTCGAACCCTACCAACCATTGTGGGTGAAAGACTCCAGTGGGACCTGAAGGGATTATAGCAGTCTGAACACATTGCTCAGATATTTGATTTTTGATTCTTTGTGGCAATTATATACACATACTAAAGCTCATGTTTTGAGATGCCTTTACAGACGTAGAAAATATGATGATTTTAAACTGTTTGGACTACCTAACTACTCCAGTGAGATTTGGTCAGACAGGTGAAATGATTCAGGAAGGCAACATTTGGGCAGAACTTTTTAATAGGTCTTCAGAGTTTGGAGGGCCCACAGTCTCGAAGAGAAGGAGGTGGTGGGCATGAAGCACCTCCAAAGACAGGAACATTGGAGTCTCCAAAAACAGAGAACTGAAATTACATGAAATCAGGCCACCTTACACAGAGGTATTTTTGTGCCTCATTTTTCTCTCTGCATATGAGGCTAGATTCACCAAGTCCCATATGCAATTGATGAAGATCAAAGTGCATACCACAGGCTTGTACAGGAATCCAGTGTTGGGCCCTGCCTTTGACCCTGACAGAGAGGCCTTTTTGTCCTCCAGGAGGAGCTGCTGCCCTGTTGCTTTATTGCTGGCTACCCAGCTGGCTCCTTCCCAAACCCACTCCACTCGCACCTGAGATCCTGCTACTCTCAGCTTTCTCTCTGTAAAGCCGAAGATTGGGAAATTGCTGAGGCTAAAATCAAAGTAGCCACTTTCATGAACTAAAATGATAAATGTGAATTGCATTTGTCAACTTAGTTTTCTGTTATTTGACTTCTCTGTATGTGTGGCTGAGCAGGTCACTTTCCAAGCATGTTTTTCCTTCTACTTTGCAGAAATAAAATACTGATGAAGTTTGAGTTTGGTAACAGCCTGCAATGGATTTTGAATCTATCAGGCACCTGTGAGTAGAATCTGTGTTGAAACACAGCAAAACTTTGCAGTTGCAGCCTAGAAGGAAAACATACTGTCTCTGCTTTGGAAGGATGGGGACATCAAAAGTGCAGCAGTTCTAGTGGGTGTAATGACACACCCCAGGGGATTATCCATGTGACTTGACATCAAGAGGAAATGCTGGATAATTGCCACCCACAATTTTGAAACGATGGATGACTAACAAACTCAACTGCCACTCAAGGAGTGGGAAGGATGATTCACATGAGAACATTATCACTTTTTCTTCCTTTTTTTTTTTTTTGGCCTACCATTGAGGGTGGTAAAAAAACAGACAAAATAGTCACTAGTAGCTGAGACAACCATGAGTTATAAAAAGTCATCCCAGTCTTTCTTGATGGCTGCTGGTTGGTTGCACTCTTACTGGAAACTGTGAGTCTTGGGTGAGAGTAACAAAAGGCCAATAGCTGATATTTTGCTTGGTTTTGTGAGGATCTGTATGATTTTAGGACAGCCACGTGCTTCCCACACCATGCAAATTTATCTCACATAGTGGAGTCTGCTCAGGTCATGACTCCTTGTATGTCTAGCCAGGGTAGTGTTATTTTGAAGAAGCTGCTTTTGTGGTAAGTATACAAGAGCTAAATTCACCACTGTAGTTAAAACTGAAGTAAATTACTTTTTCTGGTTTCAAACAGCTTCCAAACTGCATGCACAAGCCCTCAGCAAAGGACCACCAGTGTGGCTTGTTGATACAGCCATCCCCCTGCATAATCTGTTCCAGTGGTAGTGTCAATTCACATCATCAACCTGAAGGAACCCCATCACATTCCTGTGAAAACTTTGAAGTTTCATGCCAGTGATATGAATGGTTTCATTCCATGTTGGCTTTTCTAAATATTGGGGTCAAAAGCTGGAACCCTCTCTCTGCACTGAGATGCTGCAGTAGATTACAGTGTCAGCTGCTGAGAGGAGTTTCACTCATAAATAGAACCATTTTTAGGAGGTAAGAAAATTTCCCCTAACTTTAACAATCTATATGTGAGGCGTCTAATCTAAGCTAATTGTCTGGGTGGGAAGAGTTGGCTCTTGACATGCCCATTTCTGTCTTGACTATAAAGAGAGCTTGCATGACAAATTACATCAAACACCTTAACTGTAAATGAGAGAAATCCCACACCTACCTTCTAGTCATGGGGATGCTTGGGGGATACATTTTAAACTGTTGACTGCTGCATTCACCTGCTACTAGGCAATGATAGAAAATAAGGTATTTTAAGCCATTTGCAGTGATGTATGGCATTGAAGAAACAACATTCCCTCTGATTTGTGATCACAGACATAGGATTAGCTGTATCTTTGACTCCTCCTGTAATACCATTTTCAAGTGAGGAGCTCCCACCTATCCTTCTAGCAATGCAGTTTCAAAAACTGCTCCTGTGCTAACACACGCATATAAATCTGAGAATTTTCTTTAGGAGTCGTGGTCAATAAAGAATGCTGTAAGACATGTAATAGAAGGAGTATTTTCCAAGCGTTCGAAGAGTCAACAAGGAATAATAAAATGGGAAAGGGCCTGCATGACTTTTTGTTTTACATAACTTATACTATTATGTTACAATTAATGCACATGCTACTTTTCCCAATTATTGTAAATCATGGGACACAGGGTTCTGCCTGTTTTCTTGCAGATTCTCTACCCACCATCTGCTGGTCTCTAGGATAGAGGTTTTCTTGGTATCTGTGACAGTGTTAGGTTTATGCTTGAACTTGATGATCTTAAGGGCTTTTTCCAACCAAAAAAATTCTATGGTTCTATCCTCATGCTTTGACCCATAAGGCAACAGACACATTATACCCATGTTAAAGATAGTATTTCAGGAGCCCCAGCACCTGTGAGGTCAGCTAAGCATCAGATTCCAGAGTATTCTTAAAACTGCATAAGACTGACTTCATTCTTTTGAGCCCTTTAGTACACAACAGATGAAGAGGGAAAACCTCATCATATGGTATAATGATTACTGATATCTCCTACAGCTTTTATTATGTTTTTTTTTCTGGTCTCTGATCCCTATTTCCCATATTTACTACTCTTCCTCAAAGTGAAATATGCAATCATCTCTTAATTCAATGAGAGGATGTGATTAGAATGGGAGTCTGAGAACTTAATTTCTTCTGAATTTCAATTATCACTGGTGCACAGCCAGATGTACACAACCTGTTACTGAATATAAACACTCTATTAATTTTCCTCTCCCAAAATTATTTGCATCACACTCAGAAACAAGAAATCAACCTTTCAAATACAAAAGTGAGTCTTCTAAATAGATGTTTCGTTTAAAATCACTGAAGAACTACAAGAAGTCAAACAGTGAGCACTATAAGATATAAAGAATCTGATTCAGAAGTTTCTGTATTTTTAGTAAAGCAGAGAAGAGTTTTCATTAAAGTCAATTTGCATAAATTGCTTGCTGAGTAGATTGATCTTCACTACTGACTACATGGAAATAAAGATTGTCTGCAATTAAAATATTCTGTTGTCAGCTTAGCAAACCCATTGAGTATAGGGCTAAACTCACATTCTCAGATTATATCCATGTAAAGAATGGATGAAAAATACTTGCAGTATTTAAACATGAGGTAAACATCACATTGATATAAAGCTTGAAAATAAAATTTAACATCCCTATTTTGGAGTTAGATATAGCTAAAGCTTTATTAATAAATTTTTTACCCAGTGCATTTAATCTTGTTTCTGTGAGTTTCAAACCATAACTTTTAATCCTTGTATGCCTTTTTGTTGTTTTTTTTTCGTTATAAACTTGGAAGAACCATTCAAATATATGGATAAATTTGTAGTTAGTCCCTTTCTGTTTACAGTACAATGTATGCAAATCCCACCTACCTGTTTGGCAGTGCAATATGTTTGGTAAATTGAGCATGATGTAATATGGCAATTGCATAACAAGGAGTCAAGGTAGCATGCCTGTCAGGATTAGGAGAGATGAGAAATGACAGACTTACAAATGACTGTCCTCAGCGTGGGGTTTGTGGTGGTTTCAGTCTATTTTAAATCTTTCAAGCTGGAAGTACAGTGAAGAAAAAAGGCAACACAACTAAGATATAACAGGCTCTTCTAACACTAGTGTATCTAAGCTTGAAAAGTCTTTTGCACTCAGAGTCTAATGCTCTTGAAGGAAATTGTAGTTCAAAGGTAATTCAAGTGTTTATCTTGTTTAATTCCATTAGAGCAAGTCTTACACATTTTTTAACGTGGCACAGAAAATATTTCTGTATCTGAGAATATTTTCTGGTGCCATTTTTTTCCAGTGCTTGAAGTAAAATTATTAGCTGAACAGACCATTTACCAGGTCATTTCCATGGTAGTGTTGTCATTCTTAATACAAAGTGGAAGGAACTCTATTTTCCAGCATCTACAGACTGATGAGATTAATGGACAGAGATTGGTGATTTGGCTCAAAAGCAGAGCACTTTCATTAGGAAGAGGGATTTAGCAAGCCTGCATTTGCCTATTAAAATCAGACGGTCCTTCAAACCATCCTTAGTATCCTCAGCTGTCACACAACCAATGGATCTTCTGTTTTAACCCAGGTGCACTTGGTGCCTAATGCTGACACCATTAACCTGCTGCTGTCTGAGCAATCCACTGAAGAGCAGCAGCATGGGGAAAAGCAACTTTCTGTCCTGATCCTCATTAATTGGGGACTGTGGAAGGTCAGACATTTTTGCACTCTTTAGCAAACATCTGGGTAAGTTCTGGTATTTCAGAGTAGCAGGGTCCCTTGGGTATACACTGAGCCTTTTCAGGTGGCCAAGAGAGAGTAGGGTCTAGATTGTTTTCTCAAGTGAACACAGATATCTTCCCTTCCCCTTGTTCCTGGGTTCTGAAACCCCTAGAAATGTACCATATAAACCAAGAGTATGCAGTTGCCTGGTGCAGGTTGCAGGAAGTAGTTTGGCTTCTCTTGAATCAAGTTAAAGGGAACAGGAAGGATGCAGACTGTACCCCTGGTAGCAGTAACTCTTTTTCCTCCTTTGGGATGTATCCAATGATATTAGCTAATACTAACCTGCTGGGCTGAATCTCTCCCAGAGCTACAGTCCAGAGATATGTATTTGTTGCAGTAGAAAATGAACAAAACACTTATAAGAAACAAGTTTTAAAAAATGGAAACAGGAAAAGCACAGGGAGCACAAAAGAAAACTTAGGGGGGTTTTTTGGCCTGCAGTGCCACCCTAAACTCCACAGAACCCATGGGGAGAATACCTCCATCCCATCTGACAAAGGCCATGAACCCCAGCATGACAGGTGGCTTGGAAGAGAGAGGCTGTTTGATACTGGTTGTGAAGGATTGATGAAGCCCCCTTGTCATTTAAGACCCAGATAGCCCTCAAGGTGGTCAAGGGCAAGCTCTTTTCTTAGTCAAGGGTATGAAGGGCACTGACATGGGCAGCTTGAATGGAACACAGCTCCTTGCACATGGGAGATGGAATGTGCATGGAAATGCTTTATTGTCAATATGAAGACCAGGTGGAGCTCTGGGAGAAGGCAATCATACATCATGTACTGCTTGCATATGTAGTCTGAAGATAATGAAGCTGTTTCCTTGTCATACTGTTCAGAACAGCTTCCTAGAGAGTATTTCAGTGCACTGGGAACCAGCTGGCTGATGCATTGTTATGGCATGGCATGGATGGAAGTAGTCATGTGGCACTCTTTGTGCTATGATGTGAACATGTGTTTGAATACACTGTAAGGAGCAGAAACATGGCTGTCTAGCAAAAGACTCGATCAGACAGAAGTATTTTTCAGATGTAATTTGTTAGGTTTTAAGGATCTATCCATTAACTTCAGAATCTGACCATACAATGTCCCAGGTGAATGTAGATATTTCCTAAATTGCTTTCAGGTACTTTCCCTGCTAGTTATTTTATTTCCCAGACTGAATTAAATTACACTGATCACTAATTACTTGGGGGCTTTTTCCCTCTCAGGGAAAACCATTGTTTGAACAGTTTCAACAAGTAAAAATGAAAGTGAAGTTAAATGGATACATTTTTTACTAGAACACAGCCATATAATTTAAAAACAACAACTGATGATCATGTTAAAATAAATTAAGAGGTGACTTCCAGAAATCTTTTCAAGTGAAGCATAATGCAGACTAGTATGCCTTTTTCATTTCATTCAAGACTTATATCTTTGCCAAAATGTGGGCAAAGTTTGTGAACTTCTGATTCGTACAAGTTTCAGTCAAAATTCTCAGTTCTGATTTTGTTTGACAAGTCTTTTGACATGGAAAAGATGGGAAGGTATGGGGATCACACACTTTCATTTAGTATTTTAATTGCTGAGTCTATATTTGGCAGTGTCTTCACCTTAATGGAACTTAATGGTACTGTAATTGCTTGGTGGTGTCAGGGAGAATCGATTCCTGATTACGTTCAGGAATAGCACTTTCATGTCTCAACTGAATTCAACACAGAGGCACTCTTGATAGTGAAGAAATATGCTAAAAAACACCTCTTCATCAGTCTTGATGATAAACAGTGGCACTAATGCCTTAATAATAACAACTTTTGTATTTTTTGCAGCAAATATTTCCTTTATATTTTAGCCCATTGCCTGAGAAGCAGTTTTTTGTTTCTGTAACAGCAATTACCTTGCATATAGTGTTAAACATTAGGTGTGCTTGAGAAATTTTTGTCTGTATTAGAGCATACATAAATCGTGCTTTATTATGCAGTTTTTTAAAGTGGAATAATTGCTTATGAAACCAACTGCTTTAAATTAGAGCTGTTCTTTCCAAAGGAACTACCTCACAGCAAATTCATTGACTTGATGCACAGCTGAGGAAGGCAATGAATGTTAAACTTCAGAGCTACCAAGGGAAGACCTCTGATCAGGAAGAGTGCTAAAGTGTTTTTCTTGCAGCCATACATTTTGTGGCTTGCCTGTGAGCATTTTGCTGAATTGAAACATCCTCAAATGCAGTCAGAAAAGGATTCAAACATCTGAAAGCAGCCTGAAGTCTGAACTACGTAGCATTAGCGGTGTTCTTGTTGTAGCACTGACATTTAACAATCAGTCTCTCTGATTGCTGGGGAATGCAGGTTCACATGGCACCTCTAAGTTCACATGTAAGAGTGTGGCAGGCTGCCTCCTTCCCAGATACCAGATCGTTTCCTAAAGAAACACAGTGTGTGGTGCTGCTCTGGTCCTCTGAACTGACTATAATGAGCTGCATTTGTGACGTTAGAGTTGACTCACACTGTTGCTGTACCTGGCCTCTGGGAAAGCTGACTACTCAGCAAGTCAGCAAGACAAAAGGCAGCACATGTTGTAGTGAAAAATGAAGACGTATTTGGAGGGGACAAGACTAGAATTGAAGACACCAGTGTGGTATGCCAACACTTGGCTGGGAATAAAAGGAAACCAAAGCACACTGAAGCTGACCCTTGCAGTTCAGAAGAGAGGTTACTGGTGAAGAGTCTGTGACTGATGAAGTCAGTGGACATGTCTCTGCAGGTTGCAGCATAAAAGCCTGTACAGCTTTAAATGCATTAATAAAATTAATTTAAAAAAATTAAAGAAATCAACTTGTGAAATGAGAGGTCAACAAGGGGAAAAGGTAGGTAGAAATTTAGTTTCCTCTTTCTGGTTTCTTTCTTTACAATCTAGGAGAGAGACATCTGAAGGCAAGGTCAGTTCCTTACATGAGTGTAGTGGTCCTTGGAAGCAGCTGAGATCCTGAAAGTAGTTTTGAAAGGCAAAGCAAAGCTGACATTGTACATGTCACAATATCCACTTCTGACATGTTTTTTCTTGATGACCTATCTTCAGAAAAGAGAGGTAAAATACGGGAAAGAACACAAAATTTTGAGTGAAATATTTCTTGTCTCGCATTCTTGGGATGATTTAGAGATGTATTTGTTCATTTTGATATGACTAGTAATAGATCAGGTGCCTCATGTATTCAATGAAAGGGATAGAGCTGATCAAATACTCCAAGCTGAAATTGTCACTTATCATGAAGCCAGCTGACAAAGACATATTCTGGTATGATGAGTCTTTTAGCACTCCCTGTTGGAAGCCCGTTGTTTGACTTCTTGTTGAAATACCTTTATTGTCTTACCGTCTTTAAATGAAGCTCTTTGTTCTCTCATGGGATGTTATCTGCAAATCATCCAAATTCCATGCTTCTTTGGTAAATATCTAGTCTTTGATCAGAAGCCAGAAAAAAAAAGGTGAGCCTTGCTATGAAGTGAAAAAAAGGAAGCTAAAGTTTTACAGGTGAGAGTTGGAGACAAGTTCTCAGCTTCCCACGAAGGGTACAGCTTTAGTACTAGTAGATATTTACAGTCTACAGTGACTGAGAATCTGGTCTCTTAGCTGTGGCAGAAAGGGTGGGTGGAAATAAACGGGAACTGGTTTTTTTGCCCTGGATTGAGAGGTATTGAGACCATCATTCCTATGGTCTCTGAAGAGATGTAGAAGATGTACATAACTTTGTAGAATTTATTGGCTATCTGACATGAAAATAATCTGTCTCCTGCTTCTCACTACTCTGTCACTCACTGATATATTTTTTTCTATGCTCAGGATATTTAATCCTGTTGCTGTCCAGGTATTAATTGCAACACAATGTCCAGCATCTGACCTGTTAGGCTTTGGTGAAAACAAAGGAGGATCTTCATATAAATGAGATAAATGGGATTAGTTCTGTTGACTGAAATGCAGTCAAACACTTTGATATAAGGTTTTCAATTGCATATTTAGCTGTAGCATTAAGAAACAGAAGTTTCTAGACTCATGGGAGTCTTGGGAGTTAGTTTCTTGTGCCAATAGAGTTTCTTGAATTTCAAGGGCTAAATTTAGTCTTGGCCCAAACTGACATAATTGAAGTTACTTCAGAGAATCAGGGGAGAACTTTTCATTTAAAACTAGATTTTTAGCTGGCAGAAGAGAATTAAGATAGATCCCTCCTTGTTATTATACAATCTAGCATTCAGAGGGTTTTTATTTATCACTATTTCAGGTTGTTAGGTATTCCAGATGAGAGGCAAAAAAGGCAAACTGAAGATAAATTATGTTCTTTAATTCAGTTAAACATTATGTGTGCATCTACAGAGGCAATTGTGTATGCTTATTCTGCTCATCAGTTACAAGTGTTAATACAAAACACGATAAACTGTACGTTTATTCTGATCCTACCAACCACATTCAGATGAAGAAAGAACTCCCTCCCTATGAAATCTCCCAGAAATTGATCTGTTGGATGAACTCCAATCCAGCCACCCAGAATCAAATCTGGAAGATGCAATTACTTTGCAGATGGTGATTCAGAGTGAGAGCTGTGGCCTTTGTCATTTCTGTTACGGTATTTAATGAGAGCAACAAGACTGAGACACTGTGGGTCCTCTAAGATCTTCCTGACTGGGTTTCTCCTTCTTAGGGCAGTGAGAAAAGCCCTTCCACTATCTTAGCACACTTCTAGTGTTTGGGGTTTTTTTGAAGTGGAGGAAAATTTATTGTTAACTTGATGGCTAAAATGGTCCAACCTCCTTGGACCATAGTGTTTTCATTGTGGAAACAGTCCTTCCCTCTTCTCACAGTAGAACCCTCTCCTGTTAGAGCCAATCAAAACCTCTGGAAAACATTCTCTTATTCACAGGCTACATCTGCTTCTCAGAGTAGTCCCCCTCTGGAACTCTTCCAGAAGCAGCTAATCCTGAAGAGGAAATTGTGCACTGGCTCTCCCTCTTCTTCACTCTCACCTGCTCTACTGTACTATACTCTGGCCTGCTCTAAGGTTGCTCTGGATTCAGCTCTACTCTTTACTCTAAACAAATTCTCAGCTTGAAACACATACCTGATCTACTTCTCTTTGGGTCTGCTTTTGCTTTCTTTTCCCCATCCCCCACATTTTACCCTGTGTATGTGAATCTAAGTAATAAAGCATTTTCTCATTATACTTATAAGCTTTAATTCTCACCATTGGAAAGAAAGTGAACATTGGCAAACATGTCTGCAGGTGATCTGTCAGTCTGACTGGTTCATAGCCAGCAGGCAAGGGTTAGTACAATTCTTTCTACAGGCCTTGTATGTCTTTGGAGAGTACATTGTAAAGCACCTGAGTTGTCAAGACAAGAATAACCTTCATTCCTGCTTTTTTGTGATCTCATATAAATATGGAATGCTTGAGAAAGACATAGGATGTTGTATATACTGCAAAGCTTCTTGTCTTTCTACAGAAATTATAATAATTGATTAACTACACCATTGCCTTCAATGGCTCCGAGTTACAGTGTTTTCAGTGTACAGGGGATGCTCTGCATGACTACACTGTTGTCATTTACAAGACGTGCATTATATTTAGAAAATTCTTTTTTTGCTCTCCTACATGTTCATTGCTACAAGCATCAGAACTTTGGAATGAGTAAACTCAGTACAGTAATGTGATTCCTCTCTGTGGGCTCAGTCAATTCTGATAATTTAAAAAGTCAAAGCACTGTTTTGCAATTACTGTTGAGTAAAGATTCTCAGTCTGGGCCTAGGTTTTAATCACTAAAATAATTCTAAAGCACACACATATTTTACACCAGCTTATAAGGTATGACATATTTATGTAGGACTTGTTTACATAGCTGGAAAGTGTCAAGGATACCAAATCACTTCAGCAATGAATATTTGTTAAGTGCAGACCAACAGGTTTTGTTTCACTGAAGGCAGTTTTCTTTACAACTTGCACCATTTGGAGATAGCTTCTGTCTAAAAAGAATTTAAATTAATATGCCCTTTGAAATTAACATTAAGTGTTACTCTTTTAGAAATTTCGTTGATATTTCTCTTGGCAACATATAAAAAAGAGCATACCATAAAATAGTATGTTGGTACTTTCCTTAATGTCTAATGTCGTTTACAAACTGCAGCTGAACAATTAATGAACAACAAATATACCTTTATGAAACTATCTCGTCGGATTTAACTATAATTGAAGCACATGTATACTTCAGACATTTCCTAACTTTAATTCTATATAAAAGCCCCTTGAGCTCCAAATCAGCAACTCTTACTCCTTGACTGTACAAAATACCTACAGGTACATTGCTGAATTTTCTCTGTATAGATTATTTAGTCTGATTCCTGATATGACAAGTTTATTGCAAATCCCAAAGTAGAGCTGGATGGAAATCTCATAGTTAATTTCATAATGATGTCATAATTTGGAATATTTCCATTCCAAAAAGCAATTAGGAAAAGAAATGTACCCCAGCGAAACATAGTTCTGAACAAACAGTAGTGAAGACTAAGCTACATGCTTCCTTTGAAAGGACAAAAATAATTAATTCTGACTTTAATTTATACCCTGCTCTGAAAAATCATAGAATCTGAACATATAAAATTGCCTCTTGTTTTAAACAAAACATTTAACTTATTCAGAATGTTCAACTTCTTTATGTTCTTTGAGAGCATTTTTAAAAAAAATCAACGCGTTTATGCAAAAACTTATTAGCTTTCAGTAAAAGGCATTTTCCTAGAAGAAAACCTAAAGTTTTTAGTCATCTGGTTAAAAGTTCTGTTCCAAAGAATATTGTCTAGGAGAAAAAGAAATCTGTATTTAAAAATTCCATTAATTAAAAATTTACCATAACATTTAGCAAGGTGTTGCACTGCTTTTGTTGACTTTGTTGTCATAAGTAATTTACCTTGCTTTTATTATGATTTCTCAGGTTTTTGTTTTTGTTTTGTTTTGTTTTATTTTAGGGCAAGTTTTCTGGCAGAAAGATAGAAAGAGAAAGCAGAACCAGATATTATATTTTAAAATTTCCTTGTTGATGCCATTATTACTGTTGATGTTTTCCATATCATTATTTTTATTATTAATAATGTTAATAATAACAATATGCATAACAACAGCAATGAAATGTATCTGGACATTTGCCCAATTTAATCAACTCCATATAAAGAGATTTTTAAGTAATAATGAGATGAACAAAAGAAGCATTTAGAAAACCACCTGTTTCTTTCAAATCTTATCCAGACCTCTTGAGTCATCAAAATGAATCCGGAAATATTATCAGAATGTACTCCCTAGTGCAATTTGCAATCAAGCGTGAATGTAACATCACCAGTTAAATAGGAACTTTCTTATGATAGCATGGAATTTCTGTTTCTGAGAATGCTGAGGGAAATAGAAAAAATATTTTGTAGGTAATATTTTGAATATCTATAATGTCCCTATTTTCTTGGATGACACTTAATTTGTAAGACTGCATCAGTGTGGTTAATTTTACTAAAATAACAATAAAAATGTAAACCTTTCAAAAAAATAAGGCAAATTATAATGTTTAGGATAACCCATTCAGTTCACTAGTTTCAAATTTGATTTTGTAAATAATTGGCTCTCCTTCATTTATTTCAGTTTTTCCAAATAGAAAGATAGAAAATCCCAGTGCAGAAGAAATAGCCCTGTTTTCAATATTCAGATTTTTCTTCTTAAAGAAGAAAAAAAAGTCAAACAGAAATATTTTTAAAACAACTGTGTAAAATCCAGAGACAAGCAAGTAATTACAGCCACGTATCTTAGAAAGCAGTGTCAAAATATTCATTACAGTAGAGCAGCACTGAAACACAGACTCCTACAAGGAAATATATTCACAAAAAATGCTGCTGCATTTGTTTACCAGAATGAGAAATACACACCATACTTTAGTGTAATTGGTCTCAAAACATGCATTTTCAGCTGAGAAACAACAAAATAATGTATATTTGATTTAAGAATTAATAAACGTATGAGGTTAGGAAAAAATTAAAGTCTTTCATCAATAACAATGGAAGTTAATGATTCAAACCTAGCTTTAGTGCATGTAAGTACTCTGTTATCATTAGGTGAAATAATCTGTTACAAACAAGCATTTACACTACATTTGGCTTTTCATTCCATAAAGCCATCTCATTTTTTCAGGCACCCTGCACAGGCTTAGGAGAAGCTGCATCTTTTTTAAGAGCTTAATAATTAAACAAGAACAAAAAAAAAAGCTTTTAACACTCAACACAGAAAGAAACTACGGATAGGCAAAACCCTGCTGGATTCCCAGTTAGATAATGAAACACAATGGAGGTAGTCTGGTCCCCTTGCTGAGTCACTGCCTTGCCTTGCCTGGAGCTGAGACATTCACCTGTGGGCTCAGTCTTAAATCAACGAGCAGGAATGAGATGAGCTGACTTGTAAGACTGTGGTGCTGGGTAGTGTTTGTGAACCACAAAGAGTCTGCAATGCACAATGTCAGGACAGTAGCAGAGGCTTCTCCAGCCCGCGTGCTAAGAGGTGTGCAATCTCCATTTAACTGCTCTCTAAGACAGCCCTTTGCACACAAAGGCTGAAGTCTTGCCTCTTTTCAGGAACTAATGAAACTTCCTTCAGTAATCAGATTGTTCATCTGCAGATGGGCTGGAGGGAATCTTGCCACACATTTATTACAGTGGCTTAGTGAAAATGTGTAATGGTAAAAATGTTAAAAGGGCAATGCCTGTGGAGATCAGCCAGCACACCACCTCCACTGCTCTCCAGGATGTGTGCCATCCCAGCTGTCATCCAGCTATGCTGGCACCATTCCCAGAGGAGATGATTGAGAAAACTCCTAGGAGAAAGTGAGTCAAGGACAGAGGGATTTTCTGACATGAGAGGATCAGGGGTTCTTGAGCAGTTCTTGTGACATAGGTTTTTGCAAGATTTTAACTGTCACCTCACATCATTCAGCTGAAAATAAGGTACATGAATCTTGAAACAACGAATAAAATAGAAAAATGGTTTCTCTTGAACATCTTTGATGAAGTTTTAATTCCGTAAAATGTTAGAATTATGTAGGAAATTTAACTTTCAGTAGGTTAAAAAAATATCAAACATTTTCAGCATTAAAGATATAAAACAGAATCTGGAAGGGTGTATAATACCAGCAATATCAAGGGAGTTGATCCTCAGGTGACATTTTCCTTCTTGTTCTCATTTGTCTTCATCACCTACGTCACCAGTATAGTTTGCCCGTTGTATAACACCCTAATATCCATATTATTATGGTCTGACACATAGCATAAGAATAACGCAAGAGAGAAGAGAGCTCACAAGTGTTATGCCGGGTTCTCAACATTTTCCTTTCTCTTATTGGGGATATACTTTAAAGCACATACAGCACATACCACTTCTTCCTCCATGACTCAGTTCCTTCCTTCCCAGATGTGAGTTTTCCCAGCACAATCTATAACATTTTTCCTTCTTCAGGCTTTCTTTGACATCAGAATTACCTCTCCATGACCATCTCTCTGTGGCAAAGCAGAAGCTCACAGTGACTTAGAGGAAAGAGGAAGATGAAGGAGATGCAGAGCCCAGCTGTGAAGGCACAAGCAGACCACAGGTCTTTGAAGCCATATCTCATGAGTCCTTCAAACTCTCCTTTGGCACCAGAAACACAGACAAGTACTGTATGAGGCTTCAGAAATTACTTGCCCAGGTGCAACTTTTTGCCACAAGGACTAGTACCCTGAGTCCTGAAAAATCACATTTAGTGGGATTGGTTCTTGCCCTCTAAACATGATGGTGTTGTCATGGCTTTTCCTCCTACTTAGTTTGAATTCTGCTCAGCTGAGGCAGAAAACGAACAAAGGGAAATGACTGTCAGCCTTGATCCTTAAAGCCATGACACCTGCCCACCATCTTCCCACTTCATTGTGATTTATCAGTTATTTTCCTTCTAAGTCCAAATCTTCTGTTTCTTTTCCCACAATTTCTACTTGTCTGTGAGTTTGAGTCTGTATTTTGAAAAGAAAAAACCCACGAATGGCTTTATTTCAGCTGTCAGAGATTTTATTGTGAAATATAAATAAAAAGTTCCAGAGGAGTACTTTTTTCCTTCTTTATAATGTGAGACAAAGCTGGAATGAAACAGATCTCACCCACTGGAAGGCAGAGCCCACACAGTCATAATGATTCATTAAATCATCCCTCATACTTTTCTGAGAGAGTCTGTGGTCTTCCAACCACTGAAGTGCTTATCCACCTTTCACCTGCTTGGTTGGGAGCTAAATGTCTCCTTCACAGATTCATGGAATAATCTGGGTGGGAAAGTATGCCAGGGGTCCACCACAACCTGCAGCCCAAAGAGAGGCTTTTTCAGGGCTAGCAGCAAAGGATCATAAAACATTCTGAAGCAACAAGGGACTGTCAGCCTTGCTGGAGGTCATATTGACCAAGGGAGCAAGTTGCCCTCTTGATATTGAAAGGAAGAGACACAAAGGCAACACCAAATAAAGTACCAGGAAAGAATGACAAACAGGAAGCCAAACTGCATGAAATAGCACTTTTCCTCTGCAACCCAATACAAGTGTAAAAAAGCAATGAACCCTGGATCCTTCAAGCTATCCTACCTCCTGGCCTGTCTGTTGCCAAATGTATCATCATCATCAATCATCACTGTATGTGACTGTCATCTGCTCCTACCATCCCAAGGTCTTCTCAACAAAAAAAAAGTTCTCATTTCTTGTAAGGAGCTTGCTTCCTGCACCAAGACCAGAGTGCCTCATGAAGTCCCAGGGTGAGAAATTTAGTTAGGTTTTCACAGGGAGCTCAGAGAGGGCTAAAGCTGTTAGATATAATATCAGCTGTTTCAAGTTGGTGAAGATCCAGCTGAGAATCCAACTCCTAAGAGCTGGGTCCCACAGGCACAGAGAAATTGCTTTCTTAGACCCAGTGCAGCTGAAAAGACAGGTTATTAAAAAAAGTAGATCAAGGTGACAAAAAAGTCTTTAAAGCTAGATACTTACGATAAAGCAATACAAATATTTATTCAGTTTGAGTTACCTGGTTTTGCTCCAGCAATAAAATGAGGCCACACACACTTCACATCTTCAAACAGCCAGAAGATTAATTGTACCTACATGATATGGTAGATACAGTCACCATGCTAACATGTCTATAATTTTCTTTTACAAGGCTAGAATTAAACTCCATGGCTCTCTGAGCCAGACAGCATTCAGGGGCCTTGGAAGAAGTACAGTGGTTTAGCTCCAGGCTTATGTCAAGCCCCACACAGCTGCTCACTCACTTCCCCACCAGTGGCATCAGAGAAAGAATTGGAAGGGTAAAAGCTAGAAAACTCCTACTTTGAGATAAAGACAATTTAATAGCAAAAGCAAAACCACATACTTGAACAAAGCAAAACAAGGAATTCAATGTCTCCTATGGACAGGCAGGTCATCAACCAGTTCCAGGAGAGCAGGGCCCCATCATCCATAATAGTTACTTGGGAAGATGAATACCATCACTGCAAACGTCCCCCACTTCTTCCTTCTTCCCTCCAGCTTCACATACTGTGTGTGATGTCATATGGTATGGAATATCCCTTTGGTCAGTTGGAGTCAGTTGTCTCAACATGTCTCCTCCCAGTGCACCCTCATGCACCCCCAGGCTCCTCACCAGCATGGCAGCACAGCAGTACGAAAAGCAGAAAAGGCCTTGGCTCTGTGTAAGAACTACTCAGAAATAACAAAAACATCTCTGTATTCTCAGCCCTGTGTTCACCACAAATCCAAAACACAGCTCCATACTAGCCACTGTGAAGAATATTAACTCTGCCCCAGCCAAAACCGGGATAACAAGGAAAGGAATAAGATTAATGGGAGTTCCTCATCCACAACTATGCTGTTCCTCCATGCCAGCCAATTTGAATGCAACTTTATGCAGAAGATAATGTCACTGACAGAATTACAAACAGATTGTCTGCTTTGTTCTAACTGCCATTTTAGTGCTAGGCAGAAATACAGACTTCTTCCCCATGCCTCTGAAGCTTATAAAGATGTTGTTTATGCAGCTGAAACTCACAGAAACTATCAGTGTTTCAGCAGTGACATTATTTAGGAGAACGAAACAGTTCCACCCAAGTTGTATTCTGTACAGAAGGTAGTCCCATATAGTGCTGTGGACTCCTGCAGCAGCAAAGTCTGTAGGACAGTTTCCTGATGGTAAACCATTCCACCAGCAATCTCGCCACAATCAACAGAAGACATATAAGGGCTTGCTGACTGCAGTGAGTAGTACCCAGGTAAGCTCAAAAGGGTTTGGTTAAGAGAAACTGCTGTGTTGATGACTCCTCTGAAGCCTGTGGATCAATTCACCTTCTGGTAGCTCTGTTGATGCTGGTGTTATCTATTTTGGATGCACAGGTTTCTCCTGCTCAGTTAACAGGCAGTCTGTCTCCCTGTTTCTTTTCTTTAAAGAGTGGAAGTGGCTTTTTAAGCAGTATTTTAAGAATACAAACTCACAGTCAGGAGCAGACTTGGCTTATGCAGGGAGAAGTCAGGCAATTAAATGGTTATATGGACTGACTGGAGTACAGTATTAGTGCATGGGGGAAAATCTTCTTTTCCAAAGCTGCTTCCTGAAATGTTTCAACTTGTCTGAATTTTCTTCTCTCCCCCAAGCCACTTGTTGGTCTTAAACTCAGTTTCTTTTACCGTTCTACCAAGGAAAAGTTGTGCAGAATAGCAGAATCGCAGAATCACAGAATTTCTGAGTTGGAAGGGACCTACAAAGGATCATCAAGGTCCACCGCCTGTTTTGACTCCATGGCAGGTGGAGGGGACCCCCCAGGAGGACCCTCAAAACACCTTGATGCTTCTTGCTACCTCCATCTCTCTGGCACCGGTCTGGGGGATGGAGAGGCAGGTCTAGGGGTAGAGAGCAAGTGATAGCAGCAGTGCAGACCTTGGATGAGCCCACTGTATCATTCCTGCTCTCTGTTAGCAACAACAAAGTCAGGAAAGATGTGTGAGGACAGAGAGTAGAACACAAGCCAATTTTTCCAAACAGCTCTCCTTGGGCTTTTATGTTTATTGAAAGATGAACAACATAATGGAAAACTCCTTTTTTCAAAAAACCAAGAACAACCTCACAACCATTACATTTTGAAAGTGCAACATTTGGACCAGTTCTCCACGATGGATTGTGTTAATTTGTGGCATTTTGAGACACATTAGAAGAAATGAGAGATGTCTGAGTGGATTTTTCTGATTTCTCATTCTTCTTCTGTGTGCTTTTGTGCTAACTCTGGCAATGTACTGAGCATGGCTGGGAAAAGCCTTGGTACAGCTTTTGAAAAATCATGCTGTCCCATGGGAGTGAAGATGAGGTGAAAAATTAAGAGAAGAAGGAAAGAAAGGAAATGCATAGGTTAATTCAAATTCAGAACCTGACCTGGCACCAATTAATATTGAAGTTCAGATGTTAAGTGGAAATTCTTCAGTCTTCGTTTGAGTATTCCGTCAAAACAGCACATGATGGAAATGTTGAAAATAAAAAGAAAACTACCTGCAAACTTTTAATACCATGTAATATTTACAATAACACATCAGCCTTGAACATCAACACAAGAAAGCTCTTGAAAAATGGCTGTCAGGGAAAATAATTTAGAAAGCTGGAGTGACAGGCACTGTCACACAGCATGAGCATTGCAGGACTGGAGAGTTCAGTCAGTACCTGAGAAAGTAAGGTGTGTTTGTACAGAATGTGTTGACAGCTTTGTGGGTGGATGCTCTTAGAGGTATTTGTGGTGTTGTGGAAAGATGTTCCTAACCCCAGCAGTCAAGGAAGTTACCAAACACCGGTAATACCTAAAATTACTGAAGAAACCAGGTCCTTCTGCAGGGGAAGATGAGAGAGGGAGGAAGAGACTGGGGAGAAGAAATGTCATGTGAGGGTGGACAACCACCTCTCGGGCTTTCAGGTAAAACACTAGCACCCAGGGAAGAAAGGCAGCTGTGTGGGACATGACTGCGATACCATGGCCACAGATGGTGGAGACTGGGATATGTGAATCTGCCCGAGCATGGTGGGGTTATGGCCAGGTGAAACATGAGTGGACATGCCTGTTTAGAGCTATGTCAGCACACCTTTGGTCAGGAGCCTTCAGTAGTACTTTTATTAAGTGCCTAAGAAATGCAGATAGATCAATTTTTAACATTTTAGCCACATGGGAGAGAGAAAACACAGAAAATATAACTTTTAATTTCCTACTCAGAAAATAAATTTTACATGGAATGGACTTTTGGAGTAAGGCATAAACTGTTTGCTATTTCACCTCCTCTGTTCCACGTAGCTCTAGATATATCCATCTAAAAACATTCCATGTGTCTATCTTCCATAAGGAGATGGTACTTATGAGTTTGTATGTACTCATTCTGGCAATGATATTGTAGCAGGATTTTCAGAAAAAAAATCTCATTTTGATTAAAGAAATTACCAGTGGATTGCTATTACCTTAGCAGACCAGTGCAAAGGTGAGTTACCTTCACTGATAAAAACTGCATTTAGGCTCATTTTTGCTCCTAGCTGTCAGCTTCTACACCTTTGTTGTCTGTTTTGAAACACTGGGAAAAATGGTTTCTTTAGCCATGCTGGAGAAAGTGTCAACGAGACCACTTTCAGTCTTGTAATTTTTGCGTTGTGTCTTTTCTCTTATTTCTAGCCTATTTATTAGTATCTTTCTTACACTAGATACTGGAACTACTACAGCCTCAATGCTTATTTTCCACAAACAACTCGCAGGAGCATGCACGGTGCTCTCCTGAGAGAGGTACAGGGAGATAGCTATCCATTCCTCAACATTTTGATTTATCTCAGAGGATACAGTATTGTGCCTTTTTGATCCGGCTTCTTCATTATACTCAGGAAAGCTATCCACATATAGAAGATCTTTTCATTCTGCTTTCTCATTCCATTACAAATAATGTTTGGCATTTACAAGAACAGACTGATTTTTTATTTCATATTTTTTCTTAATGATTTCCTTACAAACACTCTCACTTGAAGAAAAATATTTACCTGGTGCATGTCAGTGTTTGTAACATATCAAATGAAGGGATAATTATTTCGGGCTCCCATACCCAGACTCCTGTCACATAGAAGAACATACCAGCGTGAACTTTCTATTTTTATGCTAGAAAAATGCAATGATTTTTAACCAGTCTTGAGCTTTCACTCACAGATTTAGGGGTTTTTTTCCTGAAATAGAAAGCCAAAGTAAATAAAAAACAAAGCTCTTGAGAAAACCTGCTCTCAAAAAAGCACCGTCTTCCCTGCAGAAACCGTTTTTTTCCACCCCCTGCCCAGAGGGTCACTGAAGGTTCCTCTTGCTTCAGAATCATATTTTATTAGTTCCACCAGGAGAAAATATCCTGACATGATAAAGAGAATGGTGCTATGCTGTACTGAAAGGAACAAGACGGAAAGAAGCAGAGGAATTGTGCTAGCAGCATTGCAGAATTTGTATAAAAAATTTAAAAAATTAATTCTGATTTACAGCTCAAATTATTACAATTTTTGTTATGAAAAGCTCATGCTACAAAGTATAAAAACTATACAAAGCTGTAGAAAAATCATATAGCATTAAGACAAAGTGAGAAATTTTGTTTTTATGTGCCATTTAGTGCAGTCAGTTGTACCACATAACATCTAGGTTCTGTTTCTTAATATTGCTTATTATTCCAACTTCACTTTTATACATGAACTTTTGTTTAATTTAAATAAATGTAGGCATTGTGGCTTAGAGAGCAACACCAGTTTAAAAAAAATCACATAAGGGAAGCAGGAAAGCAGTATATTTTTTCCGATGGATTGAGATTCAGTCTATTGCTCTCCTTGACAAGTGTGACTTTATGAAAGCTCCCCTGAACTGGGCTACCACTGCCTGGACATCTCAGGTTGAAAGCTCCTTGTAGCACCACTTACCGTCCTTTGTTTGTCTACCATGGTTATGAGGAAAGTTCTTTCTATGCTTGGCCTAACAGATGAATTATAAAAGTTGCAATAAAATTTTTGAGAAATGTTTTAACTTTTGATTTTTTTTCTTACCTATTTCTTTCTTTTTTTTCCCTGCTTTTATTTCTAGATTCCCAATCATTTCATACCTTATCATACAGTTAGGCCTTTCTGGGGAATGTTGGTGACTGCTCACAAAAACTTGTTTCAGGTGAAACAGAAATTCCACTCGGTCTATGCTTGCAATTATTATACATTTGATTTCTGGTATCTCCAAAGCAGGTCAGACTAATATCTGTGCTTATAGAAATTCCAGTATTATTTTAATTGTGTGTTAGAAATATATTGTAAAGGGCATATCTGGAAACAAATATTCAAAATTTGCAGTTTATTATTTGAATAAAATGTCTATCTTTCCTCCTTTTCCCCTAATGTCTTACTGTAATAAGATCTGATCTGGCACAGTACTTACTATGTTTTAGCAGGGCAGGCCTCACATTTAAAATTGAGCTCATGTTAGATTGCTTTGTTGGACTCTGAATCATATTAAAATAAGCCCAAAATATTACTATAATGTTTTATGTCTCTTTCATCTATGCTTAGCATTATTATTAGAGGAATCTATTTTTCATATTAAGAAATTATGATTTGGGACCAAAGTTATTTCTTCTGCCTTATTCATTCCAAGTTTCAACATGTAGTTCTCACTTTATGATAGAAAAAATGTGATCATATATTCTAGGGGAAGAAAAAGCCACGCTATCTGCTCTCTCTTTTTTCAAAATGCATTCTACTAGGAGTAGAAATAATGTGGGTTACAGAATATAACTGATCAAGAGACAGAATGTTTAGACAGCTAAGTAACAGCTGGAGAATAATTTTGTGTATCTGTACCAACTTTTATTCCCTTAAACAATCAGGGTTACAGGTATTTCTATTCTTTCTCTCTTAATGATGTTCTAGAACTGTCAGGAAATTGTTGTTTCTCAGCAGTTTGCATGGTTATTTGATTGATTTCCCTCCCTGGAGAACTGGTGCCAGCGTGATGCTGCAGTGGTGGCCCCTGGCAGAGCTCAGCACAGACTCTGCTCAGCTTGCTTGCTCAGAGCTCCCACCCATTAGAGGACTTCAGTGACTGGGACTCTTTTGGGCACTTTTCATGTTTTCCTGGGGGTCTTTCCAGATGGGAGCTGGGGACAGATTCGTCTGTGAACAGTGAACTGTATGTGCTTGATGTGGCTGTGATGCTCTGTCCCTGCAGAGCAGATGTGTTCAGTGCATCAAGATCTCCACCTAATTGCATCAGTTTCTCTATTGATCTTGGTAGTCCCCATTGTCATAACATTTTAATGTCACCTTCTAAAACTTATAAACAATCAAATTTCCTGTAGAAATAATCCTAGCAGAGCCCATTCATTCTGCCACTGCTGGGGAAGGCAGCACAGTCCTACTCTGACTACATTTTCCTGATTTCCTTCTTCACTTGCTTTGAGGAAGATGTGACTTGACTCACTGTGGGGTTTTGTGATGGACCTGTACAGGCTATCAGTTGAGGAATGTTGTTAATGGATTTTTTCTTTTTATAAGACATAAAATATTCTCAATGTTTTTTCTCCCAGATTTGACCAAAAGAAAAGGAACCACTTCAAGCAAATTGAAGAATGGGTTTGTTGGTTTGTTTTGAAATCTTTCATGTAAGATATCTGAATAGCTCTGATAGCACAGCCTAGTCTTCTGCTCCTTCTAGAAGGTAGATCCTGCATGTGACACAGCAGGTGAGAATGATGCAGACAGGGTAAGAAAGCTCCCTCCGCTATACACAGTTGACATCAGTTGTAGCTGACTGTGCTTTGCAGCACATCTAAAGGAAGAGAGAGAGTTGCTACAGTGATGCTCCCTTAGTTTCACTCAAGCCAGGTGTTCACATCTAGAGCAAGAACACACTGAAGTACGTTGTATTCAGGCATACATCTCATCATTCATTTGTAGTTGTTTCAGAGGGCTCAATACTTTATAGAACAAAGTCCTAGAGCATTAAGACTTCACAGAAAAAGGTCACAAGGAACCCATTTTACATTATGATATCCTCCAAGCCAAGCCCAGACAGAGTGCACAAGTGAGATCCTCAGCTATTATCTCTTGGTTTCATTCTTGTTTCTGATGCCCAGAATGCCTGCTACCATCATTAAGGAGACAGAAAGAAATTATCCAAATTTCCCTGTAACTCCCAAACTTTAAACAGTGGCAGACATATCAATCATATTGACTGCTGAGAACTTCGAATTTACCACTAGATGTCAATGAGAGGAAGCACTGGGAAAATACCACAGACAAAAGTTAAAGACCATTGCAAGATGGAGTATAGAAAACTCCTGCTCCACTTCATACTTCACATTGTAATGACCACTAAAAATCCTACTTTTTTGAACAGGATTTGCTCTATGGTCATAGAAGAACACTGACACAAAGTGTATCCACAATAAGACACCAGAAATAATTTATCACTTGGGAAAATTCAGAATCAAGAATTTATGCCCTTAAAGAAGGCTGCACTTAGAAGGAATATAAATTAAATGCATATTTTATTTTTTTTTTCTTTTGTGTGTGTGTGAATTCTTTTCATTTGTAACAGTGAATCTGGGATGATATGTTAGCTATAAGATACCTCTCATTAAAGATGTCTGATAGTCACTCAGGAAACCATAGCAGCATTAATTTTATAATAAACTCATTACATTGTACAGCTTAGCAAGCAAGCAGCAGACCTTTAGGAGCACAATAATTGTGTGGTTCCTAATTAATTTATTCATATAAAAATGAATAGAAGAATCACTTATGAATATATTTTTTTCTTCTGTCATGTCCTATTCTGCAAGTACTTTCCTTCTGCAAAATTTATTTGTTTTAGCAGTGCCATTAAGTAACCTCCTAAAATTAATTCTAACACTCAAAATAACATAACAGTGTTGTCCAAAGGTAGCATGTAGCCTTCCAGCAGGTCTAATTCATGTTTGATTTTGTTAAGAGTAAAAGATACATCAAAAAGTTGACATTTTAGGTACCTTAGCTGTTTAGATTTTTACTCTCATAAACTCATAATTTTTTGTGTGTGCTCAAGCAGACACTCCAGGAAATATATAAATCACATACTTGAATTCTCTCTATTTCATGGAATTAAACAGAACTTCTCTCAAGTAACAAGTGATGGGACCAGAGGAAATTACCTCAAGTTGTGACACCCCTGACTTAGATTGGATATTAGGAGAAACGTCTTCAGTGAAAGGGTTGTCAAGCCCTGCAACAGGCTGCCCAGGGAAGTGGTTGAGTTACCATCCTTGAAGGTATTTAAAAGACATGTAGATGTGGCACTTAGGGTCATGATTTAATTGAGAGCTTGGCAGTACTGGGTTAACAATTACGTTTGATGATCTTAGATCTTTTCCAACATAAATTATTGTATGATTCTATGATAAACTCTACATTGAGTAATGGTGATATGCCTTGCTGTGCTGGTGGTTTCTCCCTCAAGATGTGTGGGAAAAATGTGAAAACTAACAGAGAAAAAAGAAAAGAATTCGAACAGAGGATGCTGAAAATCATCCAGGTGTGTGTGGGATCAGGGCAGCCTCACTGACTTGCACAGTGACATACGCCCAGGTGCTGAGCTGAAGCTCCAGCAGCCTTGCCACCAACGGAACAAACACACAGCAATGGCTCCACCACTGTGAGCTTTTCAGAAGGCGGGTTTCCTCCCCACAATAACTGAATGATCCACATGGTAGCCTTTTGGTGTCAGGAGGGACAGATGTTTGATATTAATAGTCTCAGAATATAGATGTGTTATGCATTTTGATTGGATTCTGCACTATTTTTGGTCTGGAGAGACTGGTTTTTCTCGCTTCAAGATAAATTAATGACATTGTATTGGTCAAACTTAAATGCATTCAAGGTCCTTTTCTGCTTACATGAAAACTACTAATGGATATGTACAGTTCTTCCTCTTTGAAGAATTAGTATTTTCTATAGGTTTTAAGATCTGCATTTCAGAACTGTTGATGTAATACTTTCTAAAGTGTAGTGTACTCTGTTCAGCTGGAGCAAGTCAGATATATCTTTCAGGAGAAATCAATAGGCCTGATTCACAGCCCATTGGGAAATGTACTGGGCAGGAGATCCACAGACCCTGTGCAGAGCCAAGAACTGTGTAGAAATGTAAAATTCATCTTTTATATTCTGCTTCAGCATCAAAATCTACCCTTTTACCTTCCTGTGGCCTGCAGCAATTGCTTCCACACCAACATTAGCGGGGATGGCTTAGATGGGAAAGTGGACACTGGGTGAGGACTTGGGGAGATCTGAACTTATACCTATCATGGTTACAGAGGAGCAAAAGTGAAACAGCCATTCCAGCCAATAAACAGAATTACACAGAGGAAAACATACTGTAGGTACACACTGGCTGTGGAGATAAGTTTCTGTGTAAGATATCAAAACTCAGTTCTTGGAGGAAGGGATTATGCACTGCTCTCTGCCTACTGACTCACACATTTACTTCAAATGCACAGCAGAAGAATGTGTAACACTTAAACCAGAAACATAAGGATGGCCTCTGAAATTTAATAAACTACAGGTGCACAGAGAAGTTTAATTTTGAGTAAAGTAAGATGTGGGTTTTCTCAGCTTGAAAGGAACAACTCTATGTCACCTGGGGGAGTAAATGAGGTGACACTTGTCTTGTCTTGATTTACTTTGGGGTATTAGTGTCTCCTTTTTTGATTCTTGTATGTTTTGCCTGGAAAATTTAAGAAGAAGAAAAACTACTTCACATTTAGTCTAATCACAAGAAAAGAAACCCTGTGGTTCTATGATTTGAGAAGCATTTTGCTGATGTCATGTCTCCTTCATGGATCCAGATGGGCTGTGCCACGTGGCAGGTGTGTTCATATTGAAACCTTGTTCTGCAGGAACTGTGAAGGAAACCTTCACTTGAATCATGTGTGGTTTACAGAGGTTGTCCTGATGATTACTCCTGACCACAGCTATAAGTAACATCCTGCAGTCTCCTGATCTCTTGTTAATTCAATTTGACTCCAGTCACTCTTATTCACACGTGGTGTATTTGTGAATAACCTGATTAAGGCCACAATTTCACCTGATGGATTGTCACTTTGTAGAAAGCAGTTTTCTGTCAAAAGGAAATAAATTACATTCTTGATGCCCTATAATAATTAAAAGTTTAAAGGAGCTGATAACAGGGATTGCAGTAATTAAATCAGAGTTACAAACAAATGAGAAATTAAAACCAGTCATTTCCCCACCAGCTGTGCTGTAATTACAAGTTTATCTACAAAAACAAATTTGCTTGTCATTGGGCAAAAGCAGACTTTGCAAATTTTGCTTAGCAAGCAGATGATTTGTGTCAGAGAGGTGCCTTTATGGGAAACAATGGAGATTCTGAACCTTAGTTTTCCTGGGGATGTCCAAAAGACCAAAGACTGCCTTCCCTCTCTTCCCTGCTAAGTTTTGCCCTATTCAGCACATGTTCTGTGTCATCTGACACAGGGAAATCAGTGGAAATACGGAGCAGTTCCCTGCCCTCCCCATTATCCCCTGATTGCACCTACTACATTTCTACAGGACAGAGGCAGACACACACTAATTTGGTTAATGGCCTGAACAGCAATGATGATACGGAGTTATCTAGCAAATCTGACCTTACACCACTTGTTCACATGCCCAGACTGGCTGTATCCATTTTAAAATTACATTTAATATGCAAGCTAAATGCAACCCCCTGGTATTGAAAAGGGAAATGGGTGGAAAGATCCCACCAAAGCCTTGAATCAGGATGGAGAAGTGCTGTAGCGGGTCCAGAGAAGAGCACAAGCTGCACTGTTGATCCTGTTTTGCACTGGCCCAGGGCAAACATTGATGAAATCCATCCACCTCTGCCCCGGAGCAGGCAGGGAGTCACCTGCCAGCCCACTCCAACCTGCTTACAGATGCCAAACCCAGGCACAAAAATGCATCTTCTATATTGAGAAATAAATACAAACACAAGAACTCATTATGTGTAGGAAAGTTCAGGAGTCTCAAGCCTCTTAGAAACAGTTCACAGAATCACAGGATGGTTAAAGTTGGAAGGGAGCACAGCAGGTCATCTGGTCCAACCTCCCTCTTCAAGCCAGAGTCATCCTAGAGCACATTGCACAGAATTGCATCCAGACAGTTTTAAGTTCACTAACAGCAATCTTTTTTTTTATGTGCGTGAAATGTTCAAATGAGGCACTTTCTTTTAAGCAGAATATGTACAGCATGATTAAATACTTTGCAACTTATTCAGTTGATTCAGTATTTTCTCTTTTACAACAAGAAACAAGAAAATACAAATTTTTTGTGTAAGTCCTAAAACAAAGGTTTTAACCTGGTTCCTCAGATCCGGGGGTAGTCCCTTCCACAGCTTTGTTTTCCTAATGTTGCAACAGAGCTGTGCTGCTGTTTTCCAATACATGTTTCATCTTTAATGTTCTACTACAATATAAAGATATTCAAAGATAGAAAATAACATGAGGAGTACCCCTCAAGAATGGCAGTGCTTTAGACAAGCTTCTGTGTGCACCAGTACAAGTGCCTGGTTAAGCCTATTTTACTACTGTTCTCACCTATCTTGCAGCATAAGTAGTCGATGCACTGTTGAAATTATTACAAGAAAAGCCAGAAAGACCTCCAGAAAACCCTGCTGGAGCAATCTCACAGCTCCAAAAAACCAATTACTCTATAGCATGAGGTGGATTGACCCCAGACAGTAATTAAGCTAAGCTGATCACTGATTTCTTTAGTGGGATAGAAGAGAGAATCAGAAAAGAAAAGCAAGAAAAATTCATAGGTTGAGATGAAGACAACTTAAAGAGAAGAAAAGAGAGAAAAACAGCTAAGTGATGCAAAGGCAATCACTCATGACATCCCACCAGCAGACATTCTACCTCGTCTTTGAGCAATGACTATTTTGGAAACATCAAATACCCAGTTTTACTGGTGCCCATGATGTCATAGGGTATACAGTAATCTTTACAAGGTGTGGAATATTCTTTTAGCCCCCTGACATCTGCTGAACTCCCAGACACCTGCCCACCCTCAGTCCACTCCTTGTGGGAGCAGAGTGAGGAACAGAAAACCTCAACACTTTGCAAGCACTGGTTAGCAATAGTGTGATACAAACACTCTGGTCTCAGATCTGATATGCGGCACCATAGGGGCTGCTATGAGGAAGGTTAACTCCATCCCAGACAGATCCAACACAAACTACACTACAGGTGCCACACCACACTGGTTTCTCACACTAGCTTGCTCTGTGCAGATACTAGCTGCATCTCAGCACTGTAGGAAGTCCTGCAATGACTACTTCTATTCCCTCTTGGAACACCTGAAATGGATGCCTCGGGAAACCTGAGAAGCACTATATAAAGTCCTCTGCCTTTCTAGGTGGGTTGGGCATGCTAGGCAGGCTATGTTAGCTTCCATGGGAAGAAGCAGATTTTGGTTATAGCTGGTAGAAAAGTTGGGTGGGAATTGGGGGAAAACTTTTTAAATTAACAAAAAAAGTTATATTAAAGGTACTCTACAGAATATATCTTTGTATTCCCAGAAAGATTCATGCAGAGAAGAACAGATTTTTTGTCTTCCCCATCATTCCTTTGAAAGCAGAAGTTTTGTTAATATTTCATCCATTCCTAATAAAACAGCACAGGCTGATATATGTTCTTTGTGAATAGATATGATAATAGATACTTAATAAATAAAGATCACTATGCTACACACATTTTCTACTTTTTTTTTCAACTAACAGTGATGTGGTTTATATTAGATGGCCCAAAGTTCAGTGCTGGCACCCTTTTTAGTGACTGAACTTGAGGTGATAGTATAGACACTGGATGGTCTTGACCCATGTGAATCCAAATGAAGAGGTTTGCTTTAGTTTCTTCCTTGAGACACCAAGGAACTGCTGAGTCCCTGTCAAAGACAGTGTGACAAACCTGGGTTCTTCCCACTCATACATTCACTACTAACCGTGTTCACATGACCAGTAATATCCAACTCAGCAGGACTATTCCCATGAGCAGCTACCCACCACATCAGCACCATGGTTAAAACATAACTGACTACTCTTCTTTCAAACATCTACTACTTCCTGAATATAAAATATTTCAAATTATTAGTACATTACAAATCTCAGCTATACAGACAAGTTGTTAGCACTTTCAGAAATACATTTTATATAATTTTGCAAATATTATAAAACTAATGATGAAAATAATTTAACATAAAACATTAATAGATTCTGTGTAATTCCAGTTTTATAGCAATATTTTTTTTTATTGTATGGATTAAAGCTGCAATAAATTGGCTGCTTTGCATATAATACTTGACATCACTTAGTTTTCCCACAGGGAATTTTACCTCATGCATTAGCAGCTGTGTATCTAAGACACTGAAAGCAAACAATTTCTGTAATGTTTTGTGCAGTTTTATATATATTTGAGCTGAATGGAGTGGGTTTTTTTGTTCCAGCTCAAGTACTGACTTCCACCATCAACAAGCCCTGCTCTGGTTCTGCTTCAGTGAGCCAGTAGGAAGCAATGTGAATGCTGGTGAACCTAACAGAACCTCTCTGGATTCACAACGGCCAGATCCTTACCCGCCTTTTTTTGTTCAAATAGGCATGCCTGTCTCTTGACAGTTCATCTACAAATAAGTGCAGAATAGAGAATGAAACAGACTGCCAAATTTCATCAGACCTGGTGGATCACTGATGGCAATGACAGAGAAAATGTGGCACTAGATACCTTAGTTAGAGACATTAGATGCAGCCTGCTGTGCTTCCCATCTCAAGTTTGGCCCCTTTCAGCCGTGCTGTGGCTCTGCAGGGGATTTGACATGGAGGGAGCAAACAGCTTTGTGCACAGGCCAGTCCTATGGAAGAGTGGGATGCAGCTCCCAGATATGCTCACTTATAAGAACAAAACAAAGTCTGTCTAAAGATAAAGGATTCTCATTTTTGAGTTTCCTCCTCTGCTTCCCACTTCCTGTCTAGGCCCATTGCAGCCTGAATTTATAACTTTATGAAGGTTAGTGGAGGTTATGAAATGTAATGTACCCACAATGTCTCCTAAAATTGTAAAAAAGTAGGAAGAATTGCAAATCTAAAACCTTGTTGCTGTATCCTCTGCTGCTAAAGGATGGTAGGAATGAGCAATTTGAATTTTTCCAAAGCATTGCTCTTTTCCTTGGCTGTCCATAAATTACATCACTTCTGCTCCCTGACACACCTTGCATATAGCGGAATTGCTTTCAACTGCCTTACAGAAGTTTTTCTAAATCTGATTATTGCAGAACAAAGACCATCAGAAAAAGCAGCTAAGGGTCAACTTCTAGCTCCTAATCCATCTCTGACATTGAGAAGGTGCTTTACCATTTTTACAGTCAGTCATTGCTCTTACTTTCACTTCATATAAAAAAGTAATTCTTGAAAGCATTGCTTTTGATTCCTCAGAATTAAAATGTGCAACCCATCATGTTTCTAACAGTGAAGATAACTTTATAGTATAAAAATTGCTCTGTGGTCTTTGGATCATTTTCTCTTGAATCATTTTATCTTGGTTGCTGTTTCTCCTAAAAGGTTTGCAGTGCTTGGAAAAAGGAAAGAGAAATAGCTAATTTTATGCCAAGAAAGCTTCATAATCACTTATTCCAGCCAATAAAATAATTGATCCTGCTTGGAAAGAGTTTCACACTCTAAATTTTCATCCAAATGGGTGATTAAGTGCTGCACTTTCCTCTAGACATATTGGCTTCCAGCTCTAGCCAGCAAAACGGGCCACCTTGGCTAGTTAGTACCTATAGGAAATACCCCTCACTTCTCAAAAGTACTGTATATTGTTGCACTGATGACAGTACTGCCTGGAGAAATAGGAGTCAAGGACATTAGAGAGGTGAACCTGGTTGTGCCACTAACTGAGAGCTGCTCAGTCCTGGGCAGGATTTGCAGAACTTGTGGGGGGTTTAGAGGCTTCAGTCACACTGGAAAGTCTGCACAGGTGTCTGTGTTGGTTGCTGCATTCTCCTGGAGTAGGAGAAAGGAGGTCAACAAAGCTGCAAATATTCGCAGCCCCTGTCTCCTCCATGGCAGGAAGCTCTCTTCTTCCTAGGACCTGCTGCACTTGGGATTGGGAGTATGAGCAGCCCTTGGCCAACTGTACCCAGCCAAGATGTAACAGTCAGAGAAAGCTGAAGGTTTCCAAAGTTTCCCGTAAAATGAGACCAGGATCAGGCTTCTCCTGTGCAGCCCCAACCAAACCTGCAGGACTGGGACTAGGGCTCTCTCTGGAGACAGAGCCTAAAGACTTTATCTGGAGTTGGACAGGGCCAGTCAAGGGTGTTGGAGCAGCTGCATTGACATGATGCAGACCAAGCAGAGCTCTAGCAATGCTGCAGGGGGACCTTCCAATGCCTTCAGCTCTGAAATACCACATCTCTGCTGTGACTATATGTGAAAAAAAACAAACTAAAAAAGGCATGTCTCACATGTAAGAGCTTGATTTAGCACTGAATAGCTCTGCAGAGCATTAAGCTAATTTAAGTCTGGTTTTATAATATTTTCAAAATACCTCTGTGCATCGTTTCAGAAGACTTTGAAAAGTCAGTGCTGTGGTACAGAAACACTTAAACAATGTTTGTCAGGCTCATGGAAATAGTTTCCTAATCTCCCATTAACAAAATTAAAGTCAGGACCATATTTCTCTCTGGTGAAGGAGCAGGCAATTAGTAGCTACTCTGGTTGCTAACCTCCACCAGCTTCATTTGTGCTGATTCAAAGGAATCAGGGATAGTCCTTTCCCTTTAGGTGCACCAGTGCTGGTGCTGCAAAATTACTTTATTAGCTCTGGTAAATATTTTCTTCTCAGTAATGAAGTTAGAGATATGGAAATGGAAAAGATGAGAAAACCAGGAAGCAACACAGCACTATTGTGTGTTGCAACTAGAGGAAGAAGATGCTCAGATTGCTGCTGAGTGCAATAGAATTACATCTGCTTCCACCAGCAAACAACCGGGACATCAGCATTTAAGCCTCTTGGTAAAGCAGTTTGGGAGCCTACCTTGTTTCTTCTCCAGCCTCCTAATAATAACAGGCCAGAAGCTGGTAAAGATTTCATAGAGATGTCCTTGGCAGTCTAACAACAAATTGATACCTGATAGGCCCAATGTAGGGGCTTGCATTTTTAGTGATGCAGCACAGCTGATGTAGACACAAAGTAGTATCGGTTCTGTGGGTTCAGACTGCCTGTTTTGGAAAATCTTCCTTCCTTCCTTCTCCTTCCCTAGCAGTCAAGATTTGAACTGCACGCTCAGTTCAGAGGTAAAACAATGTCACAGCTGCCCCACAGTCAGTTAATCCTCTGCCTTCATTCCTAACTGCGCTGGGAAAGGGGAGACATAAATTTTCCTTTCCAATCGAACTAGCTGAAAAATAAGTATCAGGGCTTGGAAACAGGGTGGGGGTTTCCCACTGCAAGGTGAAATATTGTCTTCCCATTATGGCTGCAGCAATTCAATCTAGGCTTGAAGGTAATGAAAAATCTTCATTCATTAATCAGGTATTGATTGATTACTGTAACATTCTATGTCAACAATTTCTGCAAAGGAGCAGGAGCTCACTGAAATAAATCAGATTCAGAAGACTCAGTTAGAAGAAGTAAAAATTATCTCAATATACTACAGATTTCATTCTGGTGTTGTGCTAGAATTGTGCATCATTAATTTTCAGTACTGCTAAATATTTTCTTTATCAAAACCAGTACTATCAATTTCAAGAGGCAGCAACTTCTCAGTTTTCCTCCCATATTTTTATTGTTCTTACTTAAAAGCCCATAACAGGGCCCTCTTTTTCACACTTATTAAATAGCCCAAGAGCTGAAATACAAACTTTCTTTCTTCTGGGAGTAAAATTTTGCCATGTGTTTTAGTTGTATTCAAATAATCTGAGATCAGTTCTTGGCTCTGCCATAGCCTCTTGGGTAAGATCCTTTTCCATCTATACCTTCTGTTGTCTACAATCAAGTGTGTCTAAGTAGTCACACTTTTGTTTCACCTTGTGCCTATCTACATTATCAACTTCTTGTGTGAAGCTGTACTTGTGAGCCAATCTAACACTCTGCGGTTCAATCCTTATTGCTCTTAAGGCTTATTGCAACATACATGGTTATAAATAGCAATATTCTGAGGGTCTGGAATGCAAATTTAGTGGGAAATGAAACAAATACTATAGCCAACCTAGCTCTGGACTTGAGCTGTGGAACAAATAATTTTTTAAAAGTTTATATTTTTCAGATACTTTGTGAAATGATTGAAAATAAATTTAGTAAAAGAATTATAAATGCCTCATCATAGAATCATAAAACAGTTTGTGTTAGAAGGGACCTTTAAAGGTCATCTAATCCAAGCCTCCTACCATGAGCAATAACCACTCATTTATGAGTTTACTACAGAGTAATGTAGCTATTTCTCAAGATAGGGTTCTTTTCAATAATGCTTTTAAAGGATAAGATTTTATAAATAAGCATAAGTGACTCTTTCAGTTCTGAGAACTTAAAATTATTTTCTAAAACTTCTCAATTGAGATAGTAATTGTGAAACTTCAGCTCTACTTTGTAACATTTGGGTGTGTTCATCTTGCATTTAAGCTAAGGCAGCTGAAGGTTGCAACAAGCAAAACTACTTTCCCTGAGCTTGGTGAATCAAACTAGATGAGAATCTCAGAGGATGAACTAAGAAGCTGATTTAGCCTTAACTTCATTCAAAACCCTTCATAACAAACAAATATTCCTGCATTTGAGAATGTCTCAACTGCATATGAACTACACTAAGGTGGTATCATGAAAACTTTAATTCTCACATTATTCACTACATGGTTTCATTATCATTCTGCAGTTGAGGAGAAGAGCTAAGATGAAAATTACAACCAGTTGTCAATAGTTCATTTTCAATAATAGCCTGTTCCGTTGATTTCTTCTATATAAAAATGTAAGGACTTAAAAACACAGGGCTGTGGATCTTGCATTCAATTATTTATGGGATAAAGTGATCTTCAGGAAGCATGGAAACAGTCCTGAATGACAGCAATTGCCATGACTACTTCTGTCTGAAAACAGCTCTAGGTTTTTGTGCAGTGTTACCTCTGGTGATGGATTTGAGCGAAGTGCTATAGGAGCTACCTTATCCTGGGAAGGGACCACACTAGAAATGGGAAAATTTCCCCTACAATTTTTAGGGATCAAAGATGTCAGAAGTCATCATTCCAAACTGAAGAGACATAAAAAAATATTGTCATCTTCAAAAATTCGTTGACATTGTCTTGACTGACTAATTTTCACATATTGTAGTATTCAACGTCATGGTCCAAATTTGCCAGGTAGACCAGACAGTTGTTACAAGACTGCGGGAAATTTCTCTGTGCAAAGGTATTGGACAAGAAAATGTCATTGAGAGCAGTTAATTGGAAGCTATCACTGTTACAGACTTGATATCTGAAGTAATGAAAGAGCTTTGCTAAAGCAGGATGAGATGAATTAATTGCTCTCAATATTATTCTGACCGTATCTTTCAAATGCAAATGAAATCCAGTTCTGACATATTCAGAATATTAAGTAAACTGCAAAGAGAATCAAGATGTTGCTTAAATGCTCAATATGACAAACATCCTTTGAGCAATGCATCTTGCTGCATTCATTTAAGTGGTTTTGAAAGTTTCCCCAAGATCTGAGCTTCCCCCTCTTGTCTCCAAGGAAGTTCTCAACAAGAAGGACCTCCTTCTATTTGTCTTGTTCTGACAGCACACTACCTGTAGCTGCTATAGGTTTTATAAGCTCAATCTGAATGTGGATTGTAGGGAAAATGTACCTGTAGAAATGGTAGTAAAGAGCTTATACGAACACCTTAATTAATGGGATTCTCTTGAAGGTGATTAGCTATTCTATCTGAACCTATTCCCTTCACTGCTTCAGACACTTGTATCACAACAGGTATTTTTCAGAAAAAACCATCAACACGAATGTCTATGTCTCTGGATTTCTAGGTCTAAATATCACCCAAGTATCTTTGGCTTTGTGTGGTGGTTGGATGGCTTTGGAATGGGACTGGTGCTCTGCAGGAGCAGCAAACCTCGGGTCTGTGCAAGACAGAGACATGCCCTTACAGAGCAGCAAGCTGTGTTAGCTGCACAGGTCAGCTACAGGGGGTCTGATGCAGCAGCAACACTACAGGATGGTTGGCATTTTGGCTGCTTTTTCTGGTGTTTTTTTTGTTTCTTTATTCGCTTTAATAGTTTTGAGAAATAATACATCTTTGCACTATTTTAGGAAATTTTGAATTTTTCCCATTTTTTTACCAGGCATCTCCCCATGAAGAAAAAAGTATCTGTTTTTTTAGCATAAATACAAGATAGAATAACGTTTGCACTGTGTCCTGAGCAATCTAATTCCCAGTGGTTACGCAAAGCAGGAGAAACACGAGGCCATAGTAAAGATTGATCTTCAACTGAAAAAAAATTATGAATAGAAAAAACAGTTTTGCAACAACAAAAAAGAAAATTACAGCTTTGGAGTGTGAGTGGATTACATGCATTATTAATCTGCATCCATATGAGAGACCAAAGAAAGAAATTTCTGCCAGTAGATGAGGCCCCCAAATATCAATATTTGTTTGGCTGCCAGAGAAAAGCAAATAGCAGCCAGAGGGCATGAATTTCTTGAATTACAGCACTTTTCATTAGCTAATACCCAGGAGGGTTCCTCTGGATGTGGAGAAATGCTAGCTAGCTGTGATCACATGAGAGCAGGGAATCAGAGAGAATGATGTCTTTATGAATACAATAGAGAATAACAACTCCTGGATAGACAAACAGATGTCATGCCTTTGTTCCCTTTCAGATCCTGAGGGCTGTTTCCAAATCAAAGAGGAAATAATGTATGATGGTGCTAAAACTTCCCCCTTGAACCAAAACTGATTCATCTCAGCAATATTTTATTTATAACAACAGAGCACCGTTTTTGTCATCTACTGTCTGTGGCTGCCATGTTAAGTTTTCTTTCAGTGGAGTTGCTTGTGATTCATTGCAGACTGTCTATTATCTGCTGGGGAGGAAAATAATGACTCCTGTGAAAGTACATATAGATGGCACAAGCTTTGTGGCATTTGCACTCTGTGCTACAGGCAAAGTATTTCACAGTGAAATGGAACATGGTGCTGAACATGTTGAACCTGTCAATGGACATTATGCTAAATGTTTGGAGGATGTAATTGTTGATAATCCAGTTACTGGCAGCATTCCCTCATCCCTAACCACTATCACTTGGCAGAAGTGAGGCTTGAGGAGAAATCTGAAAAAGGAGAATGAAGAGCATGTAAAATACTACAGTGGGATCCCTGAGTCATAGGGAAGGGGTTATATGAGGAAATGATCTGGACAGAGAAGCAAACAGATGATTGTCATTGCTCAGAGTGAAGGAGAAGAAATACTCATGCGAAAAAATATTGAGGAGGATTTTCAAAACCTGCCTTTAAAAAATCCAGAGAAAGGCAATGAAGCTAGTGAAGGAGCAGCTGAGAGAGCTGGAGTTGTTCAGTTTGGACAAAAGGAGGCTTAGGGTTTACCTTATCACTCTCTACAACCACAGGAAAGGAGGCGGAGAGACGTCTCTTCTCCCAGGCAACCAGCACAGGACGAGAGGACAGTCTTAAGCTGTGCCAGGGGAGGCTTAGGTTGGACATTAGGAGGAATTTCTTTGTGGACAGGGTTATTAGATATTGAAATGGGCTTCACAGAGAGGTGGTGGAGTCGCTGTCCCCAGAGGTGTTTAAGACTGAACATGGCACTTTGCACCATTGTCTAGTTGTCATGGTGGTGTTTGGTCATTGCTTGGACAAATGATCTCAGGGGTCTTTTCCAACCTAACCAATTCCATAACACTGTACAAGGGAACAGCCCAAGTTCCATCGAATCAGTTTATATGTCAAGGGGTTGCATGGCTCAGACAGAGCATCACTTTCTTTACATTTCCCATATTTCTCTGCTTTGGGCTGTAACACTAATTTAAATATTTGTGATTTAGTGCTTGTTTAAATACAACTTGCATCTTTTCTCTGGTGTAGGTAGTTTTATCCATGCATATTTAAATTAAATCAGTGATTTGCAGCACTGAATAAGGAACCTACTGGATTAGTTTGCTGATGCATTTTCAGGGAATATTTGTAATATTCCTTGGAAGCAATCTTACTTTGTTTAATATAATGTTCATCTGCTCAATCAATTTATGTTTCAAGAGTCAACTTGCACTTCAACATAGCAATTTTGTTCTAGTAAGATTTTCTGTTTATGGTATTAAATAATGTCTCAAAGGGTAAGTATTATAGAGCAAATTGAAACCTCAAAACATATAGTATTATGGAAAAGAAAATAAATTTCTGAAAAACAAGTTTTAAACCACAGCATTTTTCCAAATGCAAAGTAATCCTTAACCAAAGTAGAAATTAATTGCAATGAATGTTAGTAATTTAAAGCATGATAGCTATTCACAGTCAAATGTAAATAAAATATTGGGTACTTGAATCACTTTCCTAGTCAAGAAACATAGAGCAAGCATATTCAAATACAAATTACTCCTCATACTGGTACAAAGATATGGCTAATAACACTTGGAGACCTATCATCTGACTCTTCTGGATGCCTTTTCATTCTTGGATAGGATGGATGTACAGGCTAATGAGTAGTCTAAACAGGTGCAAATTCTGTGTTATTAAGGTGTAAGAAGATACCATTTTAAAATGTGAGTACATCATTCCACATTGCTAATGGTTTTTGTTGTCCTGGCTGTTTTTTATTCCAAGCTTGATTTCACCAAAACTGAGAGAGGAATTATTTGTTGCTGTTTATTTTCTAAACATACTCTCAAATATCAGAAATGTCCATCACACAACATGGGAAAGGAATGATAAGAAGGGGTATTCAAGGCACCAAGCACTTCATCAGGAGCTATGATTTTCTGGCATAGACAAACCACAGAATCATTATTAAGCACAGAGGCAGACAACAAAGTTTTTTTCACCTCCTTACTTGATGTGTATTTGCTGAGAATAGTATTTCACACACACTTACTGACTTACAATCACATTTTCAAAGTTTCACATCCTCATTTTAATAAATTACGTAGCAGTTCTTTCAGTTACTGTGTGCATGGAGGTTATCTTTTCCTTCTGAAGAATGACCATGTTATGCATTATATTGTCCTAAAGCATAGTAATTCAACTGCTTCCACTCACCTAGACATAATCTTCATGAAGCAAGCCATTGCTGGGCATCTACAGTGTATTTCTGAGCAATTAGCAAACAAATAAACAAATAAAAAGGGCCAGAAAGAAACATTTTCAAATTAGGTGTAAAACAACCATGGTTTGCTCCTCCACAAGCAGATAGGATCACATCATGTTGGGAATAGTGTATTGGAATAGTGTACAAGAGGTGAATCCATCTTGTTTTGAAGATATTTGAAGTGATTCATTTTGCTGGGAAGATTTTATTGACATATTATGTTGTGACATTTTGCTTCATTGTATGCCTCTTTTTTCAGCTGCTAGTGATTTTAGAACATTATAGTAAAAACAACACTGAGTAAGACTACATTAAGTCTATCCGTTCTAAACCACTATTTTTATTTGTTTTGTAAGTTTCTGGAGCAATTAGATAGTCGGATGAAACCTGTCATGTTTTGTTATTCAGGTTTGGGATTTTTTTAAACTATGAGCTAAAAACTTTTCTGCTTTCTGGGATGACTAAATATGTGGGTTTTTTTTTAAATCCATGAGTTCTGCTGATTTTTAAAAACTTATGTTTCAAAACCAAAGAAAATCCATCAATCACACAGGATTTAAAGCTCAAATTTGACTTTTAAGTGCATTGTAGGAAAGTCATGGAGAAAATAGGAGCTATGCAAAAAAGACTGTGTGACTGAGAGATGCTCCCAGGCAATAGCCCAACAGTCAGCACCAATAAATAGAGAGCAGCTATAGCTTTTGTGTGGCAAGGGGGGAGAGGCTACATGGCCCCCCACTTTCAGGAAAACATCTTTAACATTCAACTTTCTCATTCACCTTCACATCTTCTAGTGCCTTCCTTTGTCTAGTTGTATCCAGGCTGACCATAAGCCTTGTTCATCTTTTTCATTTGCACATTAATTTCTAATTATTTTGTGCTTATTTATGAGTCTATCACAGAAGAAAAAGTCTAAATACATAAAACCATATCCCCATGTATGTCTGACGGGAAGGCATATTTTCTTGGTTTGTTTAGAGCATGCTAAGAGTTAGTCCTGGCATGGTGTGACACAAGAGGAAAGGCAGACTGTGATCATCCTTTCACAATGTGATGGAGCCCCTGTCCAAATGGACAGGCTGCACTGTACCAGATATCAACTTGTATTCTCCTTGAATCATTTGCCAAAACCCCTGGAAGTCTCAAGGGTGAGCTCCCACTTCACCTCAAGTAGTGAGACAGGAAATGATGAAAGATGAACTTTTTCTGCAGGACTAGATCTCTGTTTGGAAAATTGTGTAAATCACTGAAGGAATTAGCCTAACCTGGGACAGTCCTGGCTGAACAGCATCCAGAACCCACCCTGAAGCCAAACCAGAATGCAAAATACCTAAAAGGCTCTCAGCTGCCAGACATAACTGACTAAATAAACTTGTCAGTTTTAGTGGAAATTAGGACTAACTTTACTTGCACTTTGAAGTTTGCCTCATCCTCTTTATCCCTATACCCTTTTCTCCCTGAAGCTTAAGCATGCTTCATTTGTATTCTTGGCCAGACCTTTGATACTGTGCCTCTCTCTTCAGTGAGCAGGTATCAATAGATGGTCCAAGTCCCCACATTTGCATGTCTATGTCATTATAACAGTCCCATTTCTATGCATTTTTTTTTTGTGCCAGCTCTTGCTCAAAACCAATTCAAACATCTTCATCTTGGCCAGCCCAATTCCACACCTGCACATGGATGCTAGCCGACATCAATACCAATTTCCATCCCTTCTTAATGATACTGAATGACATGGGAATGCTCCAGCAGCATCACATTCCCTATACTTTCCTAAGAGACTCTTTTGTTGTAAGAAAGCTATTTCCCTACTTTTCTCAGCAACAGCTACAAACCACACATCTATGATTATTATTTCAAGTGTCTTCCATGCCATCTTACTTGGGACCACAATCTTGTTTCCTGGCTAGGTGATTCCCAAAGTGTGATAAGACTGTCCTAGATGTGGGCAACCATGCTTTCACTTGGTATGACATCTACCTTTCTTTCTATGAGCCAACCTATTCCCCACTGGACACACATATTTGGCTGCAACTAACTGAAGGCAATTTTTAAAACTCACAGTGGTGTCTAGCTCCCCCTTCAGAAACTGAGCTTCTTTGTTTTTATTACAGAAGCTAACCTGACTTTTTGCCTGCTCACACTTGCCATCCAACGTCAGTCCCAATGATTTCAACAACAGTGAGTCATATTCCATACAAATCATATTAAATTATCATATCGTGACTCAGAGATGAAAGAGAGTAATTTGCATTTTAGTGGGGTATTGACAGCAATTGAATTGAAAAAAGTCTGTTACTAACTTTCCTTCAACTCTGGTTAAATCATTAGCATATATAAAAAATTCTGGCAATAGAATGGATTAGACATTTCCATGGATATTAGTACAAGTGTAAACATACTCCCTTGAGGTAATCCATGTTATTGTCCTACAACCTGATTGTGGGACAATTGTGTTTACAGTGGATTAGAACAAAAATCTGCCACACTATTTGACATTGTTTTATCATGCTGCATTTTTGACATGGCACCTGTAGTGGTGAACAGTGTCATTATTACTGGGATACTCAAAAATATCGCCTCAACAACAACAGTCATTGCAAATCCATTTTTCATATGCTAAATGTGCTCCATATCCTGATCAATATATGCTTTTCCTGAATAGAACAAAGCTTTGGGGAATAAGACATTGGGCTGAGCTGTTTGCAGAGCTTACAAAGATGGCACAGCAAAGACAGAGGCCCCAAAATTTTCATCTCAAGCATTCACTCCTGGCTTCTGTGTTTTGTGAAGTGAACATATTGCCATATTTCAAGAACTGTGTGTTGCATTTAATCATGAAACTGACTCAGGGTCCTTTGTGCTTGGGGCAGCAGTCATCTCTTTTTTTTCAAGAGAAAAAACAACCTGTGAATTTCAAGACAAAAATGACACCTTAAGGCATCCTAAATGTCATTAATCATTCAGAAGGTAGGAAAACCAGACATTGAAAATGTGACTAGATTTTCTCCTCTCCCTGTGCATGTTCTCTGTCATTAACTGTATGATCACATACTTTTCTTAATATAACACAGTAATTTAATTAAACTCCCCAGATTACTGGATGTGTGTGGATATGGTACCAATTACTACTTACTGCATGCTCCATCTCTCTGGATGTATATATATTATTCCGGAAATCTGGTCATTTTCTGCAGACCTTCCTGGGCAGGTCTTATCTGTGCAGTTTTTGTTTTGTGTTTAATACGAGTCCCTATTCTTGAAGAAATCTGACAATATAAACAGAGATAGCAGTGGATGGGGCACAGAAGAAAATAATCTTCATCTTTTCTCTGGCCATCTCTTCTCGGCAGTGGATGAAGTTGGCCCTAATGGAAATATTTCACCTCTGGGTTGCACACAGAGCTTTTTGTGAGCTTTATAAGAGTAGCCTGGTCCACCCCATAGCGTGCTGGACTATCACGAGAGAAGGATGGCAAAGAACTCACTGAAGATGAAGATACTGACAGACTCAAAACATTTGTATTTCAAGTCTACCACTACAAAAAAGTAGGCAGAGAAATACCTCATTCATACAGCTCACAAAAGACTAGAGAATGACCAGTCTGAAACTTGCTTCTGACTCCTCATCTCTTCCATTCAATCCTGGTCTACATAGAAAGAGACAGAGTTTAGTTTTAAAGTCCCAACCTGTAGAGCATTGTACAGCTGCACTTTGGTGACAGCACTGTGTAAAACCACTCCTGCCTGTGCAGATGTGCCAGGGATCAGGGTGAAGGATCCATGAGGGAGAATGAACTGGAAGGGAATTTTGTCATGTATAGGAACTAAGTCTTTGCTGCTTTGATGGTTATATTGTTTCTTTGCTAACACGCTTGGTTGTATTTAAATGTTGCTTCAAGTAATCAAGGCTAAAGAATGGAGAGAATGCTCTCATGATCTCTGAGCTAGGGACTGAACCCGTCAATCTTGTTATTAGCAGTAACTTGTCCTGGTGTATGACTTCCTATCAGAAAATAAGTGGCCAATCTGTAAACCACTCTGGGGAATAAATCCAGGTTTTCAGAGGTGTAGTCTTCAAGGGACAAAAGAGTTTCCTGGAACAAACCCAGGCAAGCAAAGAGAAATTCAACATAAACCCAGCAAAGATATTGTGCTCTCATCAGTTCCTGCAGGTCTGACCATGTTCTCTTGAAAGCTTTATGTCAAGTTGCTCTCCTATCCCGTCCTTTCCTGTCTCTATTGCTTCTTTCTGAACTCGGACCAGATCCTTACTATGCAAGCCTCTTGAGTTTGCTCCCTTACCCCTTTCTGGCTTTGACAAGTTTCCCAAGCTGAAGTGCATTGAATTCTCTTCAGCATCAATAATTAATGAAAACATTATTTCTACTTTAGACTCTTACTGTGTCACTGCTGGATTTAAATGGGCATAATGAAAGATCTGGAATTGCTAGCAATGATGAAAACTGTGAAAACATTAGAAGTGATTGAGAAAGAAGCAAAGTATATGAAAATATATGCAGATGAACCTTGGATTTTGTTCTGTTTTCATAATAATGGTTGACAGTAATGGCATATCAACATTCCCAATAGCAATTGTATCATTGTAATTGTAAGCAACTACCAAAATCTTCTGTGTGATGGAAAGAGCACAGTTAAAAATGGATAAACCATTTCTTTTAAAAAAGGATATCTGTTCCTAGGAGTGTTGTATTAAGTGTATTGTGCTCAATACAAATCATATTGACCATGCAAACAGCAGTGAAAGCCACAGCATATGCATTTGCTAATAGATGGTTGTAATTATATTCTCACTTATATTCAGAAGCTTCTTGTACTTCATCCTTCTCTCCTGAGCCTCCTTTGCAGGCAGATAAAATGTCTGTATTATTACCTACTTTGTTACCCTGTTTCAAAATATTGTAGTTACATTGTAATTCATAAACGTTTTATTATAAACAATACTGCACTTTACCTATTAGTCTGACCCTCTTGAATAGGTTTCATGCATCTTTTAGACAGCTTTTGATTTCATGCTTTGAAAGGCTGATTTTATTAGTTATGTTTCTTTGAAAACCCTCAAAGAAGGCAGCAATTGTCTGAATAGAGAAATGCTCCATGAGACTCAGAAAACTACACAGCCACATCTCTTTTGCCGAATATGTGTTTCTGCTTTGGCAGGATCCAGAAGCTACTTCAGGCAAAAAGAAGTCAGAGTATCCCATGACTTTTTTGACTGAATCCTCTTTAACTCATGTTAGACATCAGATGAGTAATTGTAACTCCCTGTAAGACATTAGGTCAGTGATTGTTGTGTCAGAACCACCTTGTAGGCAGTGCGTGTGTGTGTAGAGAGGTCAGGGATGGGTCGAACCTCACTCAGGTGGGGTGGCATCATATTCCTCATGGCAGGGCCTGGAGCCCACAGGGGGCAGCCCCAGAGCAGCTGCCAGTCACAAACAGCCTGGGAAAACTATGACACCCCACAGCTCCTGGAGCCCCTGACCCAGCTCAGATTGGCAGGGACAGTGAGAACACAGCCCCTCACCCTGGCCTGGGACCGCAGAGTGGCCAGTGGGTCAGAGGCCCCACCTGGGGGGAGCTGACCAAGGGACCAGAGCAGATAACATGTCACAGCCCTGCCACCTGGACATCTGAGAGCATTTCTATTACTGGTCTTCCTCAAGGTTCCAGTGGTAGCTATATGAGCTGTCTCTCCCTCTGTCTCCTTCTCTCTTCTTGCTCCCTCTTCTCTTTCTTTGCTCCATTCCTGATGCTTGGGGTAGCTTAAAGCTGGAGAGATTGGATTTTGACTTAAGTGTTGTGGATTAGCATGTGCTGGTACAGCATTGCCATGGAACATTTTGCCTAGCTTGCGTGGTGCCCTTTTGAAGTTTTGCCAAGTTCCCCTATTTTCTCCCCTAAATTATCAATAAAAGTACCTCTTGGGAACAAGTCTGTGGCTTATTCTCTTGATGCTATCTCAAGGTTTTAAAGAACCCTATGTGTATTTTAAAGTAAAACTCCTAGGTGAGTCTGTGAGCTTGTGACTCTGGGGCCAGAGTGTTACGCTCCTCCACCTGACATGCACTGGATAGCAAAAGCAGCTTGTTTTGTACACAGTGCATCATCCCTGATTTTTGACCATATACCAGTGAAAACAGTGTTGAATAGGCAATGCTTGGGTTTCTACTGTGAAATAAAGCTACTGAAGAATAATCATCACGTTGTCTTTCACTTTCAAGGTGGAGAAATGAACAATGAAACGATCAGTAACAGACGTAAGTGTTAAAAGCCGTAAATAGTCAGCACATAAAATCCTACAAGGTAAATCCTTCAAGCTCAGAGGATCACCACAAGGCTCAGCTAGGTTCTGGAAGATAAACCTGCCAGGAATTCATTGAATCCCAGATTTAGTTATTTCCTTTTTTCCCCCGATGTTTCATCTAGTTGTCAGCATCAGAAGCAATATCATAGAAAAAAAAAGTTAAGGTTTCAAAAGATCTCCTTTATATTTACTGGTATATACTTTCTGTGAATCTTCCTTTAAAGATACCGTGGAATAATCTTCCCACCAATTCCCTTTCCTCGTTATATAAGTTGTTTTACTGTGTTCATCACTGCAATATTTTGTGGTACTTTCAAGGAACCTGGCTAATTTCTGTAATGTCCTTGCTTTCACCTCCCCTCTCCAGGGAAGGAAGTGTGCACATTGGAGTTTTTTCTCTGGAATGCTTTTGAGATATAATGTCACAAAAGTGAATATGTATATTTGTATAAATTCCTGTTAAATACCAAGGTCAAAAAAAATGCACATTGCACATAAGAAGTGGGAGGTTGTGAGGTTTAAGGGAAGGTGAGATTGTACCAAGGAAGAATATAAAATTAGTTCAAATGTTAACACATAATTTTAAATGTTCAAGCTCCTACATTATATGAGTGTTCTCAGTACACATTCTCTAGAATCAATTAACAATCTTTCAATAATGGGTTGAAATTTACTTTCTGCAGTCATTGACCACGAAAATTTGCAGCTGATAGTGAGGTAATAAAATAGACAATGTATATTGTAAATGTGCATCAATTCATAGGCAAAGTTAACTTGTATTTTAGAGAGCTAAAAATCTATGTGTGATATATTTTAACTAAATTGCTTAGAGAAATAACACCTCAGAAACATGATCTACCTTTTATGTGGAACATTACTTTAGGAGGATAGGAAACACAATTTAGAAATGTATAAATGTTGAGATTAACTGAAAGGATGAAATCCTGCTGCCAGACCGTCAGTACTGATGCAGCTGACTACCAGCTGAGTCTGGGACAGAGGAAGCACAGAAGATGTTGACTTTTAATTTTCTTTGTAGCAAGCTCCTTCTCACTTCTGACTTTGAAGCCATGTTTTCTTGAATCACAGTTTGATGTGGAGTGATTTGGTAGTCTTTCTAATGAGAAATGGTTAAGAACAGGTCATTCAGGCAAAGGACTTAGAAAAAAAAATGTACTGAGGCTTTACATTCCTTTTCTTTTCTATTATTAATCAGAAGCAAATTATCAGCCTCTTCTCTCAGAGGGGCAATCAGAGTGACATAGTGAGCAAGGCTTCACGGAGAGACAGGAACAGCCCTGACCCTGCTGCCCAGCTCCCAACTCCAAGAGCTGCTTCCCCAGATGGCACTCTGCCTCCGTGAAGTGGGAAAAGAAGGTGAACTCTGGAGACCTGTAAAATCAGAAATGCTACAACACTAGGACATCAATCGGCAATGCTACTTATCCATCCCATAGCACTTTGTGTACTGAAGATGGATCAGCTCAGATCAAAAGGTTGTTTAGAATGATTTGGAGAGATTTCAGGGAAGAAGATCTTAATTCTCTATGTTGCTTTTTGCATTTCTCCAGCTCAAATGATTGGATTTTTTTCATAGCATGAGCTGTACCATGTAGAAAGGCAAAAATATTTCTAGAGATCATGGACTGGAGAGGTCCTTCTCGCTGAGAGAAACTCGCTCTGCCTAAGAAGCCTGTCATGTAATCCTTCCCACAAGCTGATTAAACTCCCTTTTTTCGCTTGCTGTTACTCATCATTGTTCCTAAGATCAACCATTCTGACTGGAATCTGCTGTTAATTTCCAGCCTTATTTTATAAATTAGCAGTATATTATTATTATTAAGGAAAAAGTTTCATAAATTAAATAAATGAATTCTCCATGCATGAAGATATTTTATCTTCAAAGACAAATATCTCTGCATCTGAATTAGAAGTCTCAAATTTTTAAAGCTGTTTTGTCACCATGAAAAAAGAGACAGAGGCTTTCTGGGATTTTGAAAAGCACTGGGGAACTGAACCTTTTCCTAAATCTCTGTTTTTTCTCTATTTGCTGTTTATGAAACCTAAATGGACTTTCAAATCTGGTTCTAACACTGTGTATCACCCTGGAAAACAGAACATCTGAATTAGTGGGTGCAAAGTTTCATCTTCATGCCAGAGAAACGTAAGATGTTGAAGCATTTTAAACCTGCTTGATGTGGAACTAAATGTACTCCTTTTGTACCTGCAAAAGCAAGTTTACAAGCTGTGACACTTGCAGAGATGTGAATTGATCAAATACACAAAGTAAAAGCTATAACAAAACTACACAAGGTACAAAGGCTTAACATAGACTGAGTAGGAACCAATCTTCTCAGTCATCATAAGTCTCCTGAACTTCTGTGCATTTGTGGAACCTTTGCCTAACATCTAAATGGATGAGTATTTAAAAAATTTTAATGCTGTGCCAGTAAAATAGAGACATTAATATGAATTTTTTGAGTGACAATATTTGCTATTGCAAATGATGAAAAAATGCAAAAAGGAGGATGTAGTTAGTTCTTTAAAACAATGACAGCAAAAAGAACGCTGAGAGGGGAAAAGAAGCTTCATGACCTCAAATCACTGTCTCATTTTTCATCAGATGTCAGTACAGAAAGAGTAGTTGGTACTTTACCTTAAGTTTAATGACTGCCAGCAGTATTTAGCTCTTCAGTGACACTGCTGTGTTGCACTAAGATTAGTAGTTTTTGTTTCTAAGCCAAAATTCTTTAGATGTTTGTGATTTAAATATATTTGTGCAAGACCTAGGTGGGGATGTGCGGGCAGTGCCCATTTTTGAGCACGGAGCAATTTCCTGAGGTCAGAATCTCTGTGAGTGTCAGTAAGCCCTTACCTCCTGATGTTTAAGGTCCAGTCAAGCCATGGGTAATTCCTTGCATGGTTCGCATGGTTCACAATGAAGTGATGTAGCCTGACAGTGACAGATGAGAATTTGGTTACTGCTGCCCCTTAAGTGAGATGGAAGGAGGAGGTAGAAACTGTGGCTGTATAGATAAGCCCAGAAAGGCCCATCTGCTCTAACACCTCTTGTGTAAAGGCTAAGGATCCAGTCTGAGTCAGGAATCTGGGTCCTGCTGTCATCAGTAAAGGGAAACTGGTACCAGTTCCATAGTGACAACAGCAGGATTGATCTGATCTCCCTGTGGAGGCATTGCTCTTCCTTTAGTGGTTAGAGACAAATCCCAGATGGCTCTACCAGACTACACTGTTAAATTTCAGAAAAATCCAGTTGTATGAGATGGATCACATCTTTCTCAGTAGCAATTAATGCTGGGATGGCACTGGTCTTTATTCTATCTAGTTATATGCAGTAGTACAAAGTGGCTCCTGGATCTGTGTGGCAGAGGAGGATGACTCCCTGCAGTGGCATCACTATCCCTACCAAGATCAACAGAGTTGATTTCTTTCTTTAAAAAAAAAACCAGAACCCAATTGTAGTCACAAACTCTGTAATAGGTTTTCATCAAATACTAAGTCTGAAAATTACTAAAGATAAATTGGTGTGTGAACTGTGCTCATTAGGGACAGGGGGCAAAATATTGTCACTGGGAGAGAGTCTCTAATTACAGTCCCTGTTCCATGCTAACTATGAACAGAAACCACTGAGAGTCTTGCAAGGAATTGCAAAATTTCCAAATTAGTCCTGCAGACTTGTGAAATTTGATTCTCAAATGAGGCTTGAATAAGCAGTTGGATAAGTGTATGGGCCCACAGACCTACAAAATTCAGTGTGTCACTAGGACATGACACCAAGGTTATTGATGTCCTCCCACTTTCATTTTCTAAGCTACAAACCCAACAATTTAAGCATAATGAAATTTCTTAAATTCATTGGTGAAGAGGACAGTAAATCTCTTTTCCTCCCTGTTGAATATATTGTATCCTACATTTGTCTGTGTTCACTTTCAACCTACCATAAAACATATTTGCAATAAATTTGTACACAGAAGATTCATTAGTTTTATTTGACTTATGTTACCAGAGTAGTTAGTCATTGATATTTCATCATTTGGGACCTGGATTTCTTATTTTCTTTTTGACTATAAATTAGTGTCTTTAGAATACTTTTTTTTTTTCCCAAAAGGAACTTTAGAACATGTGAAGGCTACCTCACAGTAGGTTTTTTTCCTTATGCCTTCTTAATGCCTTCCTTCCCCATTTGCACTGACAAGGTATTTTCAGTAGTGCTTGCTGCATTTTGACATTTTATAAAAGTAATTTGTATTTATTTGTTAGTACAATAAACATTGCAAGACCTCAGTGTGATACCAGCTTGTATTGCATCAGATGCATCTTAATGAGATGCCCTAAAGTAAAAGGGTAAATTACATGGCACTCATTTCACCTCTAGGTTCAATGAAGACTATTAAACTTTCAATGCAAGTGCAATGTGTGCTAATACATATTTTGTGTGCATTAATGCAGAAACTTCTGCCAAGTCCTATCAATTGATTTTTACTAGTTCTTGAGAAGAATTTAAAAAGTTTTCATCTGGCAGGAATTTTTCATTTCTGAATTCATAAGTCACATAACTTAAGGTTAAAAATACCCAAATTAAATGGGTTAAAATTGAAGAAATGAAAATTTAATGTCTGAATATCAAGAAAGCAGATGATCTATAGAGAGATTACTTTGAGCAACCTGGTCCAGTGGAAGGTGACCTTGACCATGGCAAGGTAGTTGGAACTAGATGATACTTAAGTTCCCTTCCAAACCCAAACTATTCTATGATTCTATGACTTTTTCTTTCCAATGAACAATATAAGACTTGAAGGAATATTTTAGAAGGCCTGGCTGATATAAGGATAACACCATTTCCAGACCTTGATTGCACCACTCAGCTGGGTTTGGAGGTCTCACTGTGCTCACATAAAGCAAGGAGGTCTGGAAGATACTCAGTAACTTAAAATTCAGGCCATAATGAAAAGCATTTTAGCTTGAATTTGCAGGATCACTGCGTAGCTCTTCTGGAACGAGCAGCAGAATCTGCATCGCACCAGAGACTTATAATTGGTGGGATGAAGAGGTCTGTGTCCCTCTTGCCTGGGAAGGGTCCCAGCCTGGTAGCTCATGACATGACTGGATTCCAGTGTTGTTTTTCCCTGAGTGAATGTCTGCTTCTGGGAAAAGCCCTGTGGTGACAACAGCAAGCATCATGACTTACCACTCCTTCTGCCACACACCCTTTCTTTCATCAGGGAGAGAAAAAGACACTTCATTCACGTTTTCAATTATTGCTTTCTCAGAATCATGCCTGCAGCCAGCTGCACATTTTTCCCATGTTTATCTAATACAGTGTTTACTACTGTCCCTATTCCTGCTTGAGGACTGAGAAGGGACTTTATCTGGTGACAGGCTCATTATAACCACCACTGCTTGTTCTACAGTTTCTAATATAAATGGGTCCAGGAAAAGTGGATGCCTTCTTACTTGAGCTTCTCTCACTAAAAAACATTAGAAGCAGTTGAGCAAATCCCCACATTCCAGTTTGAAAACTGTGGGGACCAACTTAAGAGAGGTAATAAGGACCTCAAAATGTGCAGCTGCAGGGCTTTTTGGATTAAAGCTGTAGTTGCCTGAATGACAAAGGGCAGATAACAATAAGGTAGTGCTGCTCTGCCTTCCATATGTCCACTGCACAGAATTAAATCTCAGCTCTGGTCAGTTAGCACTGAATGGGGAGAAATCCTGTTTGTTGGAGTCCTCAGCAGACCCACTTGCTCTCCCAGCAGCTTTCTCCTCCATGTGCTGCCCCTGACATACAATCACAGGAGAAGCAGAGCTCCTGCCCTGCCACTGTCCTCTGCCTGAAGGTGGCCTCCCAATGGCAAAGTTTGCACCCAAAAATGAGGTGTAAGAAACAGTCCTGTGAAAACAGAGGAGTAAAGGGTCTCTGTTAATCCTCTGAAATACTCTGGCTCATGTGCTCTGGCTTGGTTCAGGGAGCAGAGTTTTACTTCATCTCTTTGAACAAAAATCATTGAATGGAACATCAAAAGAACAATTTGGGAGCCTTAGGACATGTTCGATGGCTGTACAGATTCCTGACAGAGCAACAGAGTAGTTGCTTAAGGGAGGGCTTTATATCCACCCACGATGCTGAAAACATGGCACAAAAACCTCCAGAGAGACATCAGCTAATAATAAAACTGCTGGGTATAATCACACAGCAAGAGAAAGGGAATTATTTTCTTTCATAAATTGTTTCACAATATTAAAATACTCTTTTTTTGAAAGACTCCTTCCTGCAGAGAGTAGTTTCTACACAGGCATTTGGAAGAAAGTGTCTATATTTGCTGCTGGAGTAGACAGGGACAACACTGCCTGCAAGCACCAGGATCTTCAGAAAAGCAGAAGAGTGGAAGCTGGGAATGTTCAAAGAAGTTGAAGTCAAGTCCATTCGATGGCATTTTTACAAGATGATTCCCCAGATGAAGCGATTTGAACTTCCGTTACTATTACTCAAATATGAGAATATTTTCTTCTCTTTCACTTTAAATACCTTTCACTGGATGTATAAATGCTGTAGATATTGTGTCTATGAAACACTTTTTTTGAAGGCCTTTTAATTATAATAATTAAAATCTGTTTACAAAGTCAGACAAGAAGAAGGTTGAGCTAGCTCAGCCTGTGACTTTGCCTGCCTAAAGGTTCCTGGTGACAGAGATGGTAATAGTTTTTGACTGTGAGAAAGTCTCAGCTCTACAGCAGCAACAGCCACAGCCTGACAGAGTGTTTTGTGTCAGCAGAAAATTCCAACATATTATATTTTCATACCCATGATAGTATAAATGACCTCAAGCTTTGAATAAAATACAGTAGCTGGTGTATCTGTTTAAATGATTAAGCAATGAGCTGGGGACAAATCTCCCCCGTCATTTCTGTGTCTGCCTGCTGTGCCAAGTGCACAAAGCAAGCACGAAGACATCAGTATGGGATACATTTTCAGACAGGGAGCTTTTAGGGAAATTACAGGGTTCTGCAGAATTTCATTCCCCATTAGGACTGACTAGTGTTAAAGTGGAAAAGGAAAGATCTCCTTTTCCCCTCTTGAGAATCTGCATGCTACGTTTAGGCAGAATGTTTTATTTAATTGAGAATAATTACTCTATAAAAACAAGCCTGTCATTTCCTTTTTTTCTGGCAATCAAGTTTTAGTCTACCATTAATATGCACAAAGTAGAGCACTGCTGTGACATTTTGTGGATAGTTTAAAATACTGAGAGTATGTCCCTTGTTATGACCCACAGAACAATAATAAATAAGGGAACAATTTCCACTTGTCAAAAATTTCATCTCTAAGTCCAAAGTAAGAAGCTTTTATTTTCCAAAATATGACCCTGCAGGTATTAGCCTCTGCTTTAGTAGTGTCCACCTCCTTTGCCAGATAATGTTACACCAAACAGATTTTCTGTGGGTGCATTTGAGACACCTGGTTCCAAGCACTGCAGGAAAAAAAGGTATTTTAACATTTTGTATTTTCTTGTCTATCCACTTCAAGCATGTCAGTGTACATTGACCCTTATAAGCCAGAGAAGACAAAAGGGTTAAGGGGAACATTTCCCAAGTGCCTGGAGAGGCTCATCAGGCATTGCAAGATGCCTCAGCAGAGACTGGGCCCATCAGATTGGGAAAATCTGCACAGCTGACCCCTAAAAAAAAGTTTATAAAGCAAAACTCCTATCTTTACCTAGGTCAACATGCCCTGTTTGATGCATTAGGACTTCAACTTTGAACCATTTCACATTTGAGGATAAATTTGCAATCTTTAAAAATAAAACCAAAGAAAACCTGGAAGGATGGGAAGAATGATCTTGTGGTTTATTAGTTGCAAGTCATCTACACTGATCTTACTTATATGACCACAAAAAAAATTCTAGCTATAGTGCCTTATTCTTTTTTTTTCTTTATATCTGCATCTTCATATGGAAGATATTCTTCCCCTCTTTCTGGTTCCTGCTCAAACACAGCTGTAAAAAAAATCTCCATAAAAGCACTCTTTCATTTATTACCTTTCAAACTCTTCCTGCCAGTTGTACTGAGACTTTTCTATCCCAGGAACTCACACGTGCAGCCTAACTCCCTTCCAAGGCTTTCACCCAGCTGGTCCTGTGCTGAGCATTTATAGATTTGCTTTTTCAGTGTAACTTTTAAAGATAAGTTTGGAGCAACCCTCTGTCATGGCCAAAGGATGCTTTGCTCCCCACTGCCACAGCCGACCTACCACAAGGAGAAACAAATCCAGATGAAAGCCATCATACAGGAAAGCTCTATCTCCCTGAATCTTAGCTTACAGTTTACATGCTCAATGAAGGTACTGAGTAAATTAATAATGAT
>JAOXXN010000395.1:24551983-24564425 GCA_026770055.1 Myrmophylax atrothorax
CCTGTGTGTTTCTTTGTGTGTGCGGGGGGGGGGGTCTATATGTGTGTACATCCATGGGATGGGTGCCTATACATGCTTCTGTGTCCACACGTGTGTGTCTATGAATGTGCCAGCATGTTTTTGTTCCTGTCCTGATGTGGAAAGGGATGAGTGTGTACCTCTAGACACCTCTGTGTGTGTGTGTGTGTAGAGCTGCATCCCTTTGTACGTGTGAGCATTCAAGGTGTGTAGCTATTTGTGAAAGTTTTTATTGGACGCGGGTGTACCTAGATGTGTGTATGAGGAGGGTGTATCTGTCTGGGTGGTGTGCATGTGAGAAGGTGTGAATACCTGGATGTACATCGACGCGTGAGGGTGTGTTTATGTACAGCCCTGTATGTCCGTCTCTGTGTCTGTCTGCGCTGGTGTGCACGTCGAGCCGCCCGCCAGTCTGTATCGGGTGTGCGTATATCCAGAGGTGTCTGTAGCAGTCGGGGGGAAGGGAGGGTGGTGGAACTCGGCGCCTGTGGGTCTATACGTGCGAGGAAGCTGCCCCCAGGTGTGCCGGAGGCAGCTATGTGAGTGTGTGTGTGCGCAGGGCTGTGCGTGCTCGCCCCGCCGGGGCTGCCGATGCCGGTGCTCCAACTTCTGCCCCCGCAGGACGTCGAGGTGGCGATGAGACTCCCGCTGGCTTTCGCCGTGCTCCTCCTGGCCTCGGCGCAGGCGCTGGGCGAAGAGATGGGAGCCACCGACGACCTCAGCTACTGGTCCGACTGGTCCGACAGCGACCAGGCGAAGGTGAGCCCGGCGGTTCCGCGGGAGCGAAGGGCTTATGTCGGGCACTGCCTCCCGGGCCGGACGGGATCGGGAGTCCGCCCTGAGCGCCGCCCGCTGTCGCCCCGCAGGAGGAGATGCCGCTGCCCCTGGAGCACTTCCTGCAGAGGATGGCGCGGAGACCCCGGCCCCAGCAGTTCTTCGGCCTCATGGGCAAGCGGGATGCCGGTGAGCGGGGTGGGGGGCGGTCTGCTGCTCACACCTCTCCGCTCGCCTCTTCTCCTAGTGCCTCCCCAAACTTCACAGCACTCAAAAGCTGCCATGTGGGTTGTTTGAGGTTTTTTGTTTGATTTTTTATTTCAAGTTTTATATCAGATAAACTCACCAACTGGAAAAGAGAGAGCTTTACATTAAAATGCCAAATGCACAGCAGTCACTATATGTAAATCCTGGTGAGGAATATCATGGTAATTCACGGCTCAGCATACACACTACTGAATTGCCCATGTGTGGAAATCTTGTGTGTACAATTATTGCTATGTTTTCTACATGTTTACTGATCCAAGAATTGATCCAAGAAATTGGAGCTAAACTGGTCTAAATTGTGTGGGTTTAGCTAAACCAAGTTTTTGGAATATGTGGTGTACATTTTGTATTTGATTCTTGAAAACATTGCAGTAGCATCATATGTAAATGCCAATCCTTTTTCAACAACTCCTTTTTCCTTTTTTCCTCTTTCTTTTTCTCTTCCAATCAGGATATGGCCAGATCTCTCACAAAAGTAAGTTTATAAAAATATTTTAACTAATTATTTGAAGGTATTCAAATAGGGAATAGTGTATTTTATGGGATTATTAGAAGGTGACTGGTTTCAGCTAAGGACTGGCAGCGCTGCTGGTGAAAAAATGTTCTATTAAAGGATTGCACCTTCCCCCCAGTGCCGCTGTGAGACTGTATCTCATCTGAGCTGCCGCAAGCTTTGAGATTTCAGTCCATATTAATGTGTGGATGTTGCAGCTCTTTCTTATTTCCCTGGGGGGGATTCTGTAAGCCTTGCTCAGAGGCAAGGCAGGCTTACTGCCAGACTCAGAGAGGAGCAATTAAGATGGCAAAATCTGGAAAATTAGAGTATTGAATTTCCAAATACCCAAGAATGCTTTTGTGGGAGAGCCCATGTCCCCACATGTGAGATCCTGTATCTCAGCATTGTCGTGCTGGGAATTAGACCCCTGCTCACAGTAGGGGCTGATTGATGTACTGCCATATGAAGAAGCGTATCTTGCCCCTCTGATAAGTGTGCCTAGCTCTGCTTCTGTGTAACACCAAGCAGGATATGATATCACACTGTGGTGTTCCTTTGTTCTGCACGGTGAGTTTTATTCTCTGAATTTATCTGAAGGTGTTTATATAGAAACTGGAAGACTTTTAATAGGTAAAAAGGATCTTGTATTCTGACACCTCCTCTGTTCACAGAGGTCGACAGCTGTCCTAGTGTTCTGTTATCCACAAGATGCTTTCACTAGGGTTATATGTTGGAAGACCGACAGATGACTGTGATACAAAGCTCATGCCAAATAACCTGCTGACCAAAGTAAAAAAGTTACAGATTTCTGAAACTGCTTCAGCTTGAATTGTTACATGTGAGGTCTGAGGATCTTGCTTTGTAGATGAATTAGCCAAGCAAAATTCTTTCCAAAGAGAAATTTCTAAGTTTGCCTCAAAAGTCAATTTAGATAAGGAATGAAAATGGGCCGTTCTTCTTAATCTGAAACTATAGCTACCGCTATATCTTGGTACATGCTGTAGGCCAAAACTTGGAATAATTTATCTTCTACACATCCAGTGCCTTGAGAAGTACTAATGGGACAGGAAGGTAATACCAGAACTCATAAATATTCCAAAAGCAGAGCCAGATTGTCTAGCTCAGACAGGTCCAGACATAGAGTCCCCTTGGCTTCCTCTCCAGTAAGGGCTCTGCCTGACCTGTGAGGGAGATTTTTGTTCCACATTACAGAAATAAAACAAAAGGTAGAAGAGATGCATCACACAGATGCAGGCTATACCAAGACACTGCCTTCTTGTGCATTGTCTCAAAGCAATAGGAATTGTACTGGGAGAGAAGTAAGAATCCATTAGTGGTCATTGTTTTTCCATTACACTTAAAGAAACAAAACAAAAAGTCTATCTAAACTAATGAGAAATCCACTAACTGGCCTGTGCCTTGGTCTAACCTGCTAAGTCTGATTAGTCAGGCTGATACTCATTCTCCATTGTCTGAGAGGGATGTGAACAACTGGTCTGTGAGATAAACGGTGTTGGAGCCTGTCTTCCTTCCTCGCAAGAACACATTATCTTAAAAGTCTACCTAGTTAAAATGTATTAAAACACCACTAAATATATTTTTTCAGGGCATAAAACAGACTCCTTTGTTGGACTTATGGGCAAAAGATCTTTAAATTCTGGTATGTATATGACTAAATCTGGTACTTGGTGATATAGAGCCTCTTCATTCCGTTGCCTCTTTGTTCTCTCCCAGCGGATGGAAGAAGCAGTCTTTATGTAGTGTAGACCCAGAGCTCTCTGAAAAAGACACAAGATTTTATTTGTTACCCAAGATATTTCAGGGTTTTCTTCACTCCAATGTTTGAGATGATCAGACTGGTCTGAGCTGCAGGCAAGCTCAGGTAGAAGTCCCTGGGACACTTTCATTATCGCCCTGCCTTTGCATGTTCTGCTGGTCCCCAAAGTGCTAATACAAGGGGAAAAAAAATCTAAATTTTACTGACATACCAAGAAAAATTCAGAGGCTGTAAATGTAAAGCTCATTTAAACATGTGTTCCAAATCCAGACATCAGCAGGATATCCTCATTGTCTCAGGGGATCATTATTCCTGATACTTTGAGTGGAGTGTGGAAGAACAGACACCAGTCACTAACAGCATTTCATTCTGCTGATCAGGCTGTTAAACATTCCCAGCCTTTTCCAGTTTGCACTTCACCCAAATAATTTTAAGCTTTGAACAGACACTGTGAATTTCTGTTATTTTCCCATAGCATCAATATGTGGCATAATTATCCTCTCCCCTCACGTGCAGAACTCCTGTGGGATTTCCTGTAGCTCTACTTTTCCTGTCCTATAGGGCTGTACTGAGGAAATCCTTCACTGTAAGCCAAAGTGTCAGTTGATTCTCCATAGAGGGAATTAGAAAAAAAAAACCACAAACCAACAAACCCCACTCCCTAATATGTCTTGCATGTCTTTGAAATAGTTCTCACTGTTTTGTTAAATGGATGATAAAAGTTAAATTACTAGCTGACACCTTTATATTATGTGGATACATGCTGTGATCTACATTCTGCAATTATGGTTGTCAGTAAATTTTTTTCCAATTAAATCCCATTCAAGACTAGTAATATTGCACTCTGCATCATTTTACAAATTGCTGTGTATCATGAATAATTTTGTGCAATTTTATCTGTGGTGGCAATAGCTATTAAATGCATAATACCTGTAAATATATCTGCTATCACAAAAGTGAACAGCCTGGAAGTAGTAAATTGCATTTGGTTTCCATTGGGATTATATTTACATTAATATGAGAATTTAAAATAATGCAAACGTTTTAAAAATGCCAAGATTTTATTGCCCTGATTTCAAATTGCTAGTCTAGTCAGGCTACTGTTATGTTGTCTGTCTAACAAAGGGAATAATGAAGTTTTACCCTGTTGGGCTGTGTAATACCTGTCTGACAGGTAAAACTAGAATTCACTGCTTTTCTGCCCAATTCCTCGGGAGGAAAATGGTAAGAAGTTACTTCTGCTCCTCAAGAGGAGAAAATAGGTCCTAAGGACTGTGTAACCAAAGCAATATCAGGAGTAGTAAGCATTAGGACTACGCTTACTTCTCCCCACTCAAAGATACTTAACTGGGCAGGACCTTTACGGTGGTGCTGTGGTTTCCTTCTGCAGAAAGCCGCTGAGCACTCTGGCAATGTACAGGAGGTTATGCCATCCTGCTGGGTGTGTGTGGTGACTTAAATCCTCATGTGGCAAAGCAGGGTACTGGGATGCTGATGTCTCAGTCCCTGATTTGGGGACAGCCTTGACCAAGAAGGGCTTTCCGGGTTTTGCTCTCATTTTAAAAGAGCAAGAAAGAGAGATCTACCGCTACTAAACACAAAATATGTTACTGAAGACTCTTTCAGGCTGCAGCTAGTCCACACGGTAGTCTGAGTCAGTCTAAGAAGCTTGGCTGCTGTGACAGTCTTCAGTAAAGGTTATCCCTGTGTGCAGGGCTTGGGGACAGGGAAGGTGTAAACCTGGCAAAGAGCTGACTGTGCAGGAATAAAGGTGGATGTGTCCATGCAGAAAGCCTTTATCCACAAATGGACCTGAATGCTCAGATCCCATCAGTTAGATGGGTTACTGGGAGGTAAAGGGGGTCTGAGTTACTGGTGCTTCAAGCAGTTCAACAGACAAGAGGTAGAAAACACTGCTCAGACTTTCAGCCTCCTCTAGGGCAGTGTAGTCTGAGGTAAAACCAAATCAAAGCAGTGCAGGGTTGGGCAGTGAGCTCTTGTCTCTGTTCCAAAACTGCCACTGGTGTCCGGCAGTGGCCCAGCTGGCTGCAGGTCTCAGACATTTCTCATGCTTACACGGGTTTATGCAGGGTTGCACCGTGTACTTCATTCTGCTTCATTTTTTGCAGGGTCTTCTGAAGGGAGCATAGCACAGAACTATGAACGGAGGCGTAAATGAGATATTCCCGCGCATTATTTATTAAATTTTATTTGTTCTGGTGGCCAATGCCATGTAATATAAACTAACTACTGAATGGAATAATTATTTATTTAACAGCTGATGGGGTTTGTTTTTTTGAGTTGTACCTTCAATAAAATTATTATTTTTCATATTGTGGCAGTGATACATGTTGTGTAGGTGTGTTGTAGTTCTGAAAGGACCACCAACCCTGGTGATGTCTCACAACAAAGCACATTGGTGATATGACCTGTAAAGTTAAGTTTACTAAACCAAGCAAATACTCTTTTGTTCATTGAAAGCAAGTATATCAGCTTCACAGCCAGTGCAGAACAGAGCTGATGTTCAGTCTAGTGCCTCAATTTGTTTTCATTGTTTATAATGTACTGTAATTTCTGTATCAAAAATATATTTGTATCATTACAGCATGTTTTATGTTCTGTGACTACCTATCTAAAGCGGGGTGGGTAATGGTTGAATGGGAACCCAAGGTCTTCATTTCATAGCCTGGAATTTTATGACACTAACATTTTAAATAAAAACTACTCTGGGGCTTTTGCAACATACTTCCTTTGGTGATAGTAACAGAGTTATTTCCCACGTTGGTCTGGAATGAGATTTAGATCCATGCAAGAGTGGTCTGAGACTGCAAAGAAATATCATGTTAATGATTTCTTTTTCCAGGGAGGCTGTGAGCTTCCTCATGTGTGTTTAGTAAATGTTTGGGGAATTTGTTGTGGAGATAGGAGTTTTGAGATTGCTCCAGGTCACATAAGGTGTCATCCATCCTAAACCTGATGGAAATCAAGGAGCATGTTATCTGAATGAGAAGGGCATGGCACTCCCCAGCTCCAAGTGGAATAACATGCTGTGGAATTCATCCAGTATTGTAGGTTTATTATTTGAAAGCTAAGCTTTTAATAAATTCTAGTCCTCAGATTCACAATAAAAGCACCTGTTGGCCTGAATCCATGCAATGTAAGAGAAAAAAAATGTGAGTGTAATTATATTTTTAATTAAAATGTCTGGTTACTATATATTCAGGACAGTCCTGAAATGCTGCATACATCTTACCAGGTGCCAGGGCATCTGGAGACCTATCTTCTTTTCCCCTGCTAAAAGCTATACTCCTCTATTTCATGCTATGATGAATCAGCAATGAAAATAGTGTATACAAACCAAATTTCAAAATAAGTAATACGAAGGGTTATTGTTTTCCAACTTGGAAGTGAACTCAGCAACCTCCATTTTCAAGGTTACCTGAGGCATCATTAGAACTGCCCCCATTAAGAATGGATGGGTGCAGGACCTCTCTCCTGCTAGGTTAGAAGCAGCACCTAAGCCTGCCCATGCTTAAAACAGATCCCACTTCCAGCTAAGTAGGAGTTGGATCTAGCAAGGTGGGGGGCTATATGGTGAGAGAAAACTGAGGCTGCCTTACAACAGAGACCACACCCGTGTGAGAAACAGTGGTTGTACTGGCACTCTGCCAGCTCTTCATGTTGCCAGAGCTAATTTTCAGATAATAAACTTCTATATGAGCTCTCACTGAGCTCCCTGAAGAGGGGAAACTGACTGACTGACTGACTAACAGCATGGCAAAATGACTGTGGAAATGGATGTTGAATAACATTCAGTGAAGGCTAAAACCAGAAGTTTTAAAATGCTGTTCCTCTAGCCTGGAGACCCACAGTGGTCCCAGACCTCACAGCCCATGGGTGCTGAATTGTGAGATGCAGAGAGTAAAGCAAAAACCCCACTGTTCGCTCTCTGTGACCTGCACTTCTCACAAACCTCCCTTCAGAAGAAACCACTGCAAATGTATTTGCATCCAGAGAAAGCCACAGAGAGTGGGCTTTAAGTGTTTGGAGGACAACACAGGTACTATTTAACAGCATCCAGTAAACAGATAGGACTGACTTTTCTGGAAAAAACATAAAATGGTTTGCATTGGAAGGCACCTTTAAAGATCACATAGTCAAACCCCTTGCCATGAGCATGGACATCTTTCACTAGACCAACCAAATTGACAATGAACACTTCCAGCGATGGGGCAGCCACAGCTTCTCTGTGCAACCTGTTGCAGAGTCTCACCACCTTCATTGTAAAGAATTTCTTCCTTACAACCAATCTAAATCTACCCTCTTTCAATTTAAATATCTGACCATCTTCATGACCTTCTTCTGGACTCGCTCCAGCAGATCCATGTCCTTCCTGTGCTGGAGACCCCAGAACTGGACACTATTCCAGGGGAGGGGGTCTCACCAGAGTGGAGTAGAGGGGCAGAATCACCTCCCTCGACCTGCTGCCCATGCTGCATTTGATTCAGCCCAGGTTGTGGTTGTCTTTCTGGGCTGCAAGCTGGGTCACGTTGAGTTTCACATCCACAAACAGTCCCAAATTCTTTTCCTCAGGGCTGCTCTCAATCCATTTTCTGTCCAGCCTGTATTTGTGCTTGGGATTGCCCTGACCTGCATATGGGACCTTGCACTTGGTCTTGTTGAATTTCATGAAGTTCACACAGGCTCACTCCTTGCGCCTGTCATAGTTGTTATGGATGGCATCCCTTCCCTCAAGCGTGTCATGGCACTACCACCATTGTTCCACTGCCAAGGCTGAGCCTCTGGCTCCAAATTAGTCTCCTTTTACTTTTCAGTCTGATGAGTGGTTTTAATCTGGCATTTGAAACAACTAATTTTTTTATCTCTGGTGGTAAAATAATGTCAAAATTGTGCCAATTTTGGGTTTCAACAGTACGGTTAAATTTGGTGTTGATTTATGTGTTTATGTAGATACTTATTCCAAGTTAAAAATAAAGGAAATACACCAAAAGGCACGGTCTGAAATGTTCCAACTGACTGTACCAACAATAGAAAAGCAACTGCTCATCACATTTCAGTGCTGGCAGGGACCACTCAGCCAAGCTATGCAACGTTGGGGCTTCAGGGCTGTGCCTGCCCAGCAAATCTGGGGCCAGATGTGGAGGTGCATGAATCAACACATCTGCAGGCATCCAGCTCAGCAACTGCCCATCCCTACCAAAGGCTCGCTCTAAACATTTGTTCTCACAGGCATCCTGAGATCCTGGAGACTCACACAGGAATTTTTAGATATTTTATCTGCCTTTAGTCTTAAGCTTTAGAGTCTATACATTACTGAGTAATTAAAAGGGACTTTTTAATAATTCCCATGGTCTATAAATTCTTCCTTTTAAGGCTCCTTCAGCTTTTAAACATTTATATGTTGGACAGCATTGCTTGCAGCCCTGGGCCACTGGGCCACTCGTGCCTTCAATTGCTGGGCAATGCCAGCTCTGCAGCTCCACTGCAGATCTTGGAGAGGCTTTCACTAAATCCCCTGCTGTTTCCACAACAGCCAGCCACAAGTGTGACACAGACTGAACTCTTTTTGATGGCAAGAGTCTGACACCCTTCAGGTTGCATAAGCTAATCAATAACACTGCAGCAAGGGCATCTGTCAACAAAGTGCAAATGAGCTTTAAACAAAGCAATAAAAATATTTCTAGGAAATCAGCATGAAGAGTAAATCCAGGATGATGCTGGTAATGGTCACCACTGGGGAGGAGCTACAGGCAGTTGGATATCACAGCCCAGCTCCAACATGCTCAGCCCACTTTTTGCTTCTTTTTTCTCCTAGAAATACATCGTTTATCTGCATCTTGACAGGTGGCTGGTGTTCTGATAGGCACCATCTCCCTCACACACATAAACTTCCCTTCCCCAGATAGGGATGCTGAAGTCAAGCTCTCAGCAGCCTGCCTTGCCCAAGCATGACTCAGAAGACATCATTTCCATCTCTCTACTGTTGCATCGAGACTGGTCATCCATTGTACAGGTGCAGCCAAACTTACCCTGCCAAGCCAGAGTCATAGCACACATCACCCTGTCCATGAACTGGGGAGCTGGGAAAAGGGTTTGGCCCCCCATATGCATCTCACCAGGGGAGCTCAGGCTCTGCAGCACTTGCAAATCTTTTGCTGTATTCATTGTCAGGAAGCTGGTGGTTTTCAGTATGATCCTAATCTAAAGAAAAGGAAGAGTCTGGAAATGTTTGGGCACAGAGATCTTGCAGGAACCCAGCCCCTAGTCATCATTAGTTAGAGCAGAATAACATCAAGTGGTTTCTTGTAAATTATTAAGGTGATTCTTTAAAATGCTGTTTGTTCAGAGAATGGCCGTAGCAGCCCCTTCAGAGCTACCAAGAGCCATTATTTAAATGCAGACTTTGTCACTTAAACTATGTCTCTTAAACTATGGCTTAGGTAACTGCTTTAGCATTAAGAGATACCCAGCAAGGCCCAGTGCAAACTTCAGTAATGACAAAATTTTCTTCTGATGAGCCTAAACAGTTCCCTTAGCCAGAATATCACAGGCTGCGTTAGCAAACATCTCCCAGAGTGACAAGAGAAGAGCACACAGCTGTTCCTTCCCTGGAGTTGTACCGTGTCAGGATGCAGCCACCTGCTGTTCCAGATACACACCTAAGTCCTCACACTATCTCCAAAATAGCTCACTTACCTTTACAGAACATAGTCATTACTGGAAGAGCAGGGATTTTTTAATTTTTGTTTTTGCTGTTAGCAAGTTTACAAATATCCTCAACCCTGCATCTTTCAGGGAAGACAGACACTCTTCGCATTATTCTTTTAATGGTTTTGATAGTGCCTAGACTGAAACATTTGTCAATGGTAGGAGCTGTATGAAATTTATTATGATGTTCATTAAAAATTATCACTGCTCCATCCCTGATAGATATCTGGTTTCTGTCAGAATAAAACAGTAACTTGTTAGATGAGAAACTCCTTTCTAAAAGGTACACAGAGCATGTGAAACAAACATCACCTCTTGTTTTCTTATCCATCTCCAAATTAAACAAGGTCACCACTTACTGCATATAGAGGAAATGAAATGTGAACAGACTGTTGAACAACAAAACACTTCATCTGTCATGGTGCTTCATGCTCTCCCAGAAGCCTGAAGGGAGGTCAAGGTGAGATGGCTTGGCCAGAGGTAACAACAGTGGTTGAGCTAGAAATGCAATGCACACCATGTACCTAACCAGCTACTTCTGCAAAATGCTACCTAAGTGCAAAGAAATTTAGGAAACTACAAAAGAGAATGTTGAATGTTTAGAAAAACTCTTGAAAAAAAAGGCCTTTCTTTTCCTATCTAAACCATTTCTCACACTGTTATTTCAGAAGCACAGCTGTAAGAGAGTTAAAGGACACAACTGCACTGACACATCACAGAGGGTTTGAAAAGATGAATAAGATTGCCGAGTCCAATCATATACTAACAATTATGTTAAAATTGGAGACACTATCCAAAGGCAAGAGAGGGCAGAATTGCGTGGAGCAGGTTAAGAGTTGCATAAATTCACGCCATCTATTCTCAACCAGAGCTTGAGTGCCTCAGTGCCAATATATGCTAATATACTTTTAACATTGTATTTTACATGAACTAGTCACATTGAAAACATCTAGCTGAGTAACAGAAGAACACCTTTCATCACAAACATTCAATTTAGGCACATAGAAATGATTTTTATTTTTATTGTTGCAACACTCAGACAACAATAGGCATATTGTATTTCTGTACCAAAGCATAAAAATTCAAGCAATATCCTCTGGAAGCAAATTTTGCTTGGAGAATACACACATTAATTACTGAAGGAATATATACATAAAGGGTAGCTACTCTAAGACTGCATTTTAAAATTATTTATAATTCAGGAAGTTTAAAGCAGTGTATTTTTATAATTCCCGGAAGACATAATAGCTGTTCTGTGAGACCTGATCATTGGCAGCTTGGATTCCCATTGTGCCAATTCAGCCCAGGCAAAACCTGCATCATGTGGGCATGAGTGAGACCAGGTCAGGGCACCAGCAATCGTCACCAAATTGTACATAAGCACAAGACAGCACTTCAGAAGAGTTTCTTGAAATATAACATAATGAGTTCTAACATCTGCAGATGGCAACCTGTTCATCCACAGCACATCTTCACCACACTTCCTTACCAACCCAATTCCAGCTTTAGGAAACAATCAAATCTTCCTGCCCTGCCCTCCCAGGCTGCCAAAGGAGTTCCAATTAGAGTCAATTGAGATAACAGTTCTATTTGCATTTTTAAGCTATTATTAGCAAGTTGTCAGTCAGCCAGTAATTTGTATCCTTTTGGTATAATGAGCATTTAAATATTTAAAAAGAGAACATTCCTTTCTACCACCCCCTTCCTTTTATGTGCTAAAATAATAATGATTTTAATCAAAAGTAATTTGTGTTAATATACATTTTGCCCCAGGTGTTAAAGGCAATCTTCAAGAGAAGTGGTGAGAGATGTTAAGTAATACAGTTTATTAATATAGACAAGTACTTCTACCCTCAATAGTAGCAGGAATGGAGGCTGCTTTTGTAACCAGATCATTGTGAGTCTGCTCTTGGCCTCTGCAAGACAATTATGGTGTAAGAATTGAAGTCAGTTTTATAATTTTATGTACCCAGAATTATAATTTTCTGAAGGACTATTTTGCACCCAATTACTCTTATCTTCTTCTCCTTAGTGAAAATGCATAACCATCTTATACCAAAACCAACCAACCAACCAAACAAAAAAAGCAGACCTGTCTCTGAGCAAGCCTGGAGCAGGCAAAGGGCTGTGTGTTACATTGGACAGCCAGCTCTACATTGTGAGTACACCACTGATGATGATGGAGATTTTTCCTGACAGGGTTCAAGTGTAGGTGCTCAGGTATATGGAATCTGCTGATGAGTGAAAAAAGGTCTTGAGCCTTTCTGATGTGCATTTTTAAAGATGTTGTGGGTTCACCTAGGGGGGCCTAAATTTAGGTTTTGAAATTTGGACTAGGCCTGAAATTGTCGGGTGACTTGAGCTGGGCTGGGCTAGCTGAC
>JAOXXN010000395.1:24590536-24602323 GCA_026770055.1 Myrmophylax atrothorax
GCCAGCGCAGCCCCGCGGCCCGGGCCCCCCGCCCCGCCGCCTTACCCGCTCCTGGCCGCCGGCGCATGGAAAGCCGCCGTCCGCGCCGCGCCGGGGGATGGAAGAGGCGGCTCCCGCCGGCTCCTCCCCCGCCGCCAGCTGCTGTTGAAACACGCCGCGAAGTTTCATCATGTGTCTCGCCGGCCTGCCCTTCCGCCCTTGCCATGCCCGCAGGGCCAGCGAGGCGGGGGCGAGCAGCCGCATCTGTATCCATATCGCCACCCGCAGCTGTGTCCGTATCGCATCCGCACCGCGGCCCTCGGCGGCTCCGGCTCGGGCTGCCCTGCGCCAGGGCAGGAGCTCGCAAGCCGAGCATTCCTGGCTCTGGCACCTTCCCCGGAGCGCTGTGAAGGAAAGCGTGCACCAGCAGGCATTGCGAAGCTCATGAGGGCGACGTGCAGCCATCAGAAATCCTGTCCCTGCAGATCTGCCCCGAGCCTTTTGTGGTGTCCAGTGCTATGAGCTCAGACACTTGCATCGCCTTAAAGCTAGTTTATTTAGTTTGGGAGAGAGCGCGCTTTCAAAGCTCACACCTCTGGAAGTGTTTCCCGAGGACATGATTTTGCTGTGCAAAACTTGGTTCTGAATCATAGACATGGGTAAAACGGGATTTTGGTGCTTACCTGAGCTTTGGTTTTGAACAGTTCTGCCTGTTTGCCTTTGTAAATGCTAAAGGAAATGAAATTCAACTCTGAAGACTAGGATGTGAAGTGCTAAATACAAACCCTGATTCTCCATGCATTCTCCAAGAGAGCCATTAGTAGTTTGCATGCAATATGCTTTCACAGCTAGTTTTAGTGGACTTAGTGCAAAACTGCAGTGCTGTGCATAAAGTTCTTCAGGTCATGCAGACTGTCAGCAGTAAGTGTGGTCTGTCTGTAGAATTTTAAATGGACCTTTAAGAAGCCATTAAAAGGATACTTTTAGGCTTTAGAAAGAAAAATGTGTTGAAGTGTCCCGTGCATGAGAAGTAGACGCCAGTGTTGATCAGGAAGAGCTATAGGGTATTTCTGTTCAGCATAGCCTCACCTGAACACAGGACTGGCCTTGGCAGAGGCAAGGCCTTGGGCAGCCTGTAGATGTGATGTATGCAGTTCTCAGAGCTATGCGCTGCCTAGAAGAGCAGGATAAGAGTGTGTGCAAAGGCACATGGAGTCACTGCTCACAGAAGAGTAATGGTTATGCTGGGGAACACCTTATATCTTGTTTGTTTTTTTTTTCCCCAGAGATCTAAATCTAACTCTTATTTTGAAAAGCTACAAGAAATACTAAATAAACTTTGTATTAGCCTAGGTTGTTTTCAAGGTTTGTTTGTTTGCCAGAGACCTTTGTAAATTGCTTTTCTTTACATCTTTACTTCTTTTCTCTGCACATTTTTGGATGGGTCAGATTAGGCTTATGCTGTTGCCTGGGCATTTTCATTTGATGAGCAATTTCTAGTTCATAACTAGACCTCGTACAGTGCTTTATGATGGTACGTCACAAACCATTTGCTAAAATAAGAATCTTTTCATGGAGAAACTGAAGCAAGGATGGTGAGAAGCAACTTGCAGAAAGTGGCTTGGTAAGGCTGGGCAGGCACAGCCAGAGAAGAGCAAAACCTCCCAAGTCCTTATTAATGTCTGCATCTTTAAGGTGCGCTGGGTAACAGCCACATATTTATCCTCCCCTTTAATACCACTTCTAAAAACTGGGGATAGCTATGTCTTACATGTTAAATCCCCTATTTTAATGGTGTTGATGTTGTTATATATGGGACTAATGGCTGAAATACTACATATGATCTGTTTTTAGACACTGGCAATGTTACGGTTTGGTAGTTACAATAGTGCAAGTAATAATCTATATGTCCCTGGCCTTTTCTGACCTTTTCTCTACTATTGCCAAGTAGCCCATTACAGTCTGTTTACATTGTGTAGTTCTTCAATATGCAATCTTTTCTTTCAGCTTATCTGCAGACAGCACTAGATGTAATTACACCCCAGTCTCACACCTCTGTTCTTTTCAAGTCACATCTTCCCTCTCAGTTTTCTTATTCCTGCAGACATTACCATGTGTAATAGTTTCTCCAAAGCATTGTCTTCTCCACTCGAACTCTTTAAAACTGATTTTTCACTCAATTTTTGTTGATAATAACTTAAAATAATGCTGTGTGGAGATAAAAGGTTTGAATGTAAACACTGGGTGCCATTAGTAGCTAGGAGACTTTCCATTTTGTGATGTCATCTGTTTAGTACCTGAGAATAACCACCTGTCCACCCACAGACTCAAACCATTTAAGAATGGCTGAAAAAACAAGGTTAGAAAGTTCCTGATTAATTAGTTAGAAAGTGTTTGCATTAATTTTGTTTCTAAAAAGCTGAAACGAAAATCTAAGAGGTTTCTCCGCAGGCAACAGGTAAATGAGTAAATGAAAGGTTGACGTTAACAGGTAAATGAGTACAATGTGGAACGAACTGGTGGAGCCACGTGACTGTTACACTGAGCTGGTCACTGTCAGCCCAGCTCTCAGTTGAACACTGCTCTCAGTCTATGCTCCTCATATATTTTTTTACCAGTAAATAGGAACACCTTTGCTTCATCCATTGGCTTTGGTGCCACCAGCATGCCTAGAAGACTGGAATTGCATGAGTTCTGTGAGATTGATGAAATCTGTTTGGAGAGGAGATAGAACTGAGGGAAAAGTGGAGAAGTCAGAGACTGTGAATAAAAGAGGCATACATGAAAGTCTTTTGCTTTCCTGATGATGACCAACAGGGAGTGGCCCGCTGATGGTAACACTCATTTCTGGCTTTTTGCCTGAGAGAACACATTTCAGCTGTTACTGTGATGGTGGCTCTCCCAGCACTCTGTTCTCATCCCTTGCTCTCACTAGAACTGTGCCAGAAAACAAGATCTGAATTAGAAAACAATGCCGAGACTCAAATATTAGAGAAAGACTTTCCCTTTTTTTGTCAGCATCTAACACATGTTCTCTGCAGTTTCTCAGACAGGAATTGAACACCTTTTATTGATGGTGAAAGTTATTACAAGTGGATTCATGGACCAGGTCACTATGATGGGCAGGACTGGAAAACATCAGAAATTCTCTTGGTGTGCCTCAGCTCAGCCTTGCACCAACTCTTTTCTCAGAAATTACTAGTGAGTAGCAGTGGAACACAAGCATTCTCCACCCTACCAGGCCATCTACATAGTCAAGGACTGTTCAAGATGCTTCATCACCAACAATTTGAGGGATATTAAAGATATTTTTGAAAAATTGAAGATTTTGGCTGGGGGAAAGAGAAGGTCTGAAATCTCAGGACTCCCTTTGCATCCAGAATCCATTTTTTGCTTAGACCAACTGCTTGGACCAGAGATTTTCCATATGGCCTTGAACATATCCTGATTTGCAATAGCAAGACTTGCCTTTTCCTTCTCCAACCCTAACTTGTGTAGTAATAGAGTTGTGGGAATAGGCAGTTCCAAGTTTCCAGGTGCCTCAAACTATACTTATCTCAACTCTCAGTGACTGAATATTTATCATGTGAGCTGGGCACAGGTCACCAAGAATCCTGTATTTTTCAGTTTGGTTTTTTCTTTGATCTGTTTGCTGCACAGTGCTTTGCCACACATTGTCATAGGCACAACTGAATGGCATATGCTACTATTGGTGTGTGTTTGTCAGCATCTATAGTTTACTTTGGTGTTGAAGTCTCTGTACTTTACTTTGTGTATTTACATCTGTTCCTGAATGTGCTGCAATAAGAAGCTAAAGCCATTCTTGCTGCAGAGAGTTGGTGTACATCAGGAAAGAGTGACTTTAGACAGACATTGCTACATGGTACATCATTGTAGCAATAACAGAAAATGAAGTGTCAAATGCTCTTTCTGAAAGGAGCCTGGCCTATTTTCCATGACAGGGACTGAGCTTGAAAGCAGAGGATTGTTTCTCCTAATGGAGCCACACAGAAACATCCATATACCATGCTGGCATTGGCAGCCTATTGTACACTGGGACAGATTGGTGGTGGGCGACACATAGGGAAAGGCTATCAGTTCCTTCTACCCAGTCTTGTGGGTTGATGTAAATAATGTATCTCATACCCTGGCTATCTTGCAATAATAAAGGCTTCTTGGACACAAGTACATTAACCAGGCAATAGGTATAGTGCCAGGTGTTCTAGTAACACTTCTGACACTGAAATTTGTCTGTATGTCAAGGACATGCATACGCAGAGAGCAAAGGCCATTCCCTATATTGGTTTTCCTTCCCCATGAGACTAGTAACACTATGTGCTCTTAAAATTTGAGTGCTTGCACTCAAAATCTCAGGCAGAACCATACTTATAGTCTTGTATCTGAGTGGAGAAAAAAAAAGAGAAACTGTCAAATTCAAAAGCTGTTTGAAGATCTGTAGCTTGAAGTGAGGTAGGCTCCCATTTGTAGCACTTGTCTGCCTTTTACCCATGGGGAATATATCACATGCCAGTGAGCTTGCAGCTTTTAAATAACTTACTGACCTAGCAGAGCTGTTTATTCCTATAGTTTTGAATATATTTATTTTTTCCTTCTTTTTCTTCTCTGTTCTTTTCTCTTCCCTTCAAAGACATTTGAAAGACATGCAGTCTACTTGTCTCTCCTCCAGACAAAATCTTTTCTCTCATAGTACAAAAAGTAGTTGTCTCTCCCACTGGGAGTTCCTATTGCTATAGTGTCTCTTATTTAATCCTTTTTCTTTCCTTTCTGCTTAATTATGTTAAGCTTCAAAACAAATAAAACTTGCTCTGACCCTGGAGTTAAAGGTCACAGCACTACTGAAGTGTTAGAAGAAAATCTTTTCTAGAGCCTGGGCATTCAGGACTTCAGTGAACTACTAGGGAAGGCATGTTTAGTGCAGCAGCAAGAGAGAACAAACAGTAAGGTGATTTGTTACTGCCTGCACAAAAGACTAAGCATTTTTCTCTGTGGCCAGATCCTTTTCATAACATCCCAGCCCTTCCATTATCCCCCATGTTTCTTAGCACAGACAAGAAAGGGTTGTTGAAAGAGTGGTTGGCCATACAGTGCACATGGCAAACACGCCATATGGCATATGGCTCTATTGTCAGTGGACCAGGACCACAGAGGAATGAAACATGGCTCACTTTAACTCAATAGTGGTCTTGGCTAATGAGAAGGAATCCAGTGTAATCTATTCTCTTCCTGAGGCGGGGGAGAGGAAAACAAACCACAAAACCAAAGCACTATACATATAATTTTTTACCCACTTGCAGAAAAATTAGCTGGCTGCTATTAACTCTGCAATATAAAATAGTATCATTCTCTAGAGTTTTTAGAACCATAATGGTAGAACTAATTTAAATTCTGGTTCTTTTTCATACAGTAGTAAAGATTAGGTGTCAGCTGAATTAGCATTTAAAGTAACTCTTGTAGTCAATACTACAATCTTCAGCTCACTTTTACATTGTAATTAGCCCATTTAATACAAACAAGATTTCTTTTCACCTAGAATACAGCTAAATTCAGCTGTAAGAGCCACAGTTAGTTGGTATAAAGCTGTAACAGCTAAATTCATGCTTGAAATATATAATAGAGTTTTAAAATACACTAGAATGTATTTTTTCAGCTGGAATAAATGGGCATAATTCTAATAAAATTATTTTGACACCCTCACTTGTGCTGCTTTAGTCTTTTCATGCACTGCATTTAATTTTATGATTTGTGTCTATAAGACATAAAAAGTATTTAGTAAAAAGTGCTAAAAAGGCACATAATGCCCTCCCAAATACAATTAAGAACAATAGAGGAAGAATAATAACAGTTATTGAACACTGCATGAGAATTATTTGGGTTTGTTTTCAGAAAGTTAGGTAGTCTTTGGTTTATAAAAGACAGAAACTACTCTAAAACATATGGCTGTAGCAGCCCTTTCTCATCACTAGGTCGAGCTATTTCCTCAAAATGAGAAACTGTCACCCTACTAGTACTGTTGTTACCTGAAATAAAGGTGTAGAATAAATACAATAAAGGTCTGCAATGAAAGAACTAGACTGGTAAATATAACGCTGTGCAGTGTGGAAAATAAACAACTGCACTACCACATATACTAAACCAATTATTTCTGTAAAAGAAAAAAATTACTAATGAAAGTAATTTTCCCCATTTTCTCACAGAACTACACACTAAAATAGAGCTTGCTTCACAGTATGTCTTACTAATTTTGTGCAGCATTGAACCCTTCAAATGTTTTATTACAGCTGCTTACTTCTTTTTTTTTTCCCTAGGAATTAATTCTGAATTCTGTACAGAGGTAAATGCTGTAATAGAAACAGTAAATTCAAATGTCTCGCCTCCTGATTCCTCCCAGCCTAGAAACTAACAACAGACTTCATGAAAATAGCTTTGTCTCTTTACATAAAAAGAGAAGAAAGAGAATTCTTCTTGATTCAAAAATAGAAAACAAAAAGACGGAAGAAAACCAATTCTAAAGGAACTCAAAATGCAGTACCAATTAAAAAGGATTAAAAGAATGAAACAGTAGATGATTGCAAAGAAGAGTTAGTTCTGCACTCTAATTCTTACTAAACAATACCTCATCTCTTACCTCAGATGCCACATAATAATGTGGTTTCCTATACTAATTCCAATGTTTTTATTAGGCCTTTTTGTCCTTTTCCAAAGAAAAGAAACATGAGCTAAGTAAAATCTTCTATCAACTCTCATAGAAATACAATTATACAAGAATGATACCTTATAGCAGCATTACTTTGAATCCTGCTTTAGTTGACAACAACCCTCTAAACCTCTTCGCTTTTGACAGGTACCAGACAGGCAAATGAAATAATCTGTCTGCAAGGGTAGGCTATTCCTCAATCTGTTCTGAAATACATCTCTCTTTTTAGAGTTTTTATTATTGGACAATATAGTATTTTAGATTTGACAGGGAAAATATTTGCACTTGCCCTAAATAACTTTTAAATTGCATGCATATGTAAAATAAACAGAAATATACTTATCTATACAGAAATATACCCTAAGAATAAAGAAAGATGCATTTTTCTTAAGTGCTTAAAGAAGGTTTTGTGAGGCTATTTGTACAAATAAATCAAGGCTAGAAAGTAAATTCAGGTATGGGAGCCTAATTATAAGCATGCTGATCGGTGTGATTTATATGATATATGCCCCTAGCATTCCTTGCAAAAATCCCTGGGCAAGGTAATAGAGTAACACTTGCAAAGTGCTACTTCTAAAGAGCAATATGGACAAGGCTGAGGTTTTGGTCCGTCCACCCTGCAGTCCTGTCACGACGCCCTCCAGGGGAATCCCAGCAGACTTCCTACCCCATCAGTGCTCCTGCATGCCTTCCCATCACTTTCCACAGTTCTGAAAGTGAGTGTTGTTTTCTCAGTTTCATGATACGAAAATCTCATTTTGAGATTTTGAGGACTGCAACACAACCCTCAGCTTACTTTCAACTGAAAAATTGTGAAATAATTCTGTCAAAGAATGGTCCTGGGCACTGTTTTATCCATAGACATACAGATGTAGCCCACAGCATTCTCAAGTGGGTTTTGAGACAGGTCTGTAAACAGGACAGAAATATTGTGACAAGTGCTTTTCTTGCAGAATTTCCAGAATGACAGCCTAATACATTTTGTCTGATGTTTCCAATCAAAATAAAAAGACTTTTTTAATTATTATTTTGATAATGAACAAAATCCCTTTATTTCAAACTTTTTAAAAAAGTGTTCTTTTAAAAGTCACATTTTTAGCAAGATCCAGTAGTGAATTCCTTTTTCTGCCACTCAAAATGTATCAGTCAATTTCTTGGCACACACTGAATACTAATCTGGAAGTTCACAATGGCTTTCTTTAAGTCAATTATTTGTTGTAAGCAGGTCTGGTTAGCACAAACAGCAGCATGGAGATTGTACAATTGTTTAAATGCAGACAGTACTTCTAATTTCACTAATCAGTAATGTGTATTATTCCACTATTGACAGTTTTGCTATTGTTTGTGCAAGAAATACAGTGAGTCAAGGTCCGTATCATAATAGGATGTCAGCCTTTCAGCCATCTGGTGTTCTTATGGGCAAAAGGAAGGTGGGGTGATACACTTGCAGAATCCCAGAATATTCTGAGTTGGGAAAGACCCACAAGGCTCATCAAGTCCAACACTTAAGTGAATGGCCCGTACGGGGATCAAACCCATAACTTTGGTGTTATTAGCACCATGCTCTAACCAACTAAGCTCAACTCAGGGTCACTCGTACTTTTTAATTATAATACACTTTATATCACACAGTAATGAGATCACAGTAAATTATTTTTACAGCTCCAAATATGGTTCTGACTGTTCCAGGAAACCACAGCACCAAATTAGTTTGTCCTGCCCAAACTGAAGTGGGACAAGATGTGGTGGTGAATTGAAACTCCATTCACTTTCCTAAAGGCCTTTCTTCTGTTCTAGGAATTAGGGTAGGCATGTGTAATACGATCTTTATAACTTGATCCGGTTCAGTGTGCTTGCAACTACAATTTGTGTGTTCACAAGCAGGCACAGAATGAGTAATAAGTTCTTTAGAGAAGAATGGCCTTTCCAAATCTGAATAAACAAGTTAGTGAGATGTTTTTCAATAAATAATATTAAACAAATAAGGCATTCAATGTAATCTGGCTATCTGATCAAATAGGAGTGAACAGAGTACACCAAAGTAGCTTTCAGTCAGAATATACAGCAGTTACTCATATAATATTTTCATGGTCTTGCTGATGATCCATAAAAACAATTGCATAACCAGACTCAATATTTAAACAAAGTGTTAAAAAACAAGATGATGTGAGAATTTGATCTGGTAAAGCTGATTACTTATCAGACAGTAGCTTGTAGAAAGCTACCCACAGAAGGAAATCACAGTTTCACCATAGACATTAGAAAATCAATTAAATATTTAAATGTTATATATGTAGTCAATGACTTGCCAAATTGCAGAGCCTTACAGCAGCTGTTGCATTTTGCCTTCCGCCTTAACTTTGCTTCAGCTTTTGTGTTTAGGAACCTGTGTTCCCAGACTCCTGTGCATGGACATCAGGGGAGTTGAGAGCAGTAGCTGATCTGTGAGTGGGTTTTTTATGGTAGGTTCATACTCCAGAGTGCTCCAGAGGATGTAGGGGTGAACATGCCCAGACGACTAGCTCACAAAGACCTACCTAGTGATGAGGAGAGGAATTAAGGGCCTGCTACTCTGCTTTTGTCCTGCACCTTTTGGAATCATGCATAAAACAGTCTTTATATCTAATATGGTTAGCCCTCCTAGGCAGGAACAGATCTCACTCTTTTGTATTCACTGATGTGTAGACCAAAGTGATTGATTTCCTTTTCAATTCCCCACCTCTGCTGGACTTTCTCAGCACCTGAGGAGAGTCTCCTGCAGCAGTAGAACATTTATATAGAAAGGGACTGTGGTCAAGCAGATCTGAACACTCTGCAAACAAAAGAGAGCACTGTGCCTTTCTGACCCTTTTTCCCCTTTCTGACCCAGAACAGCAGAATGGCTTTTCCCTCTTCGTATCCACCCTCAGGCAGTCAAAGTTAGGTAAAGCAGTGCTGAGCAGTAGAAGGTGCTGAAGTGTTTGCTACTGCTGAACATGCAGTGTAATCCCTTGCAGGGGCATATTTCCTTACACTGAACTCTAAGAGATGGCTATCCCTGAGTGAAAAAACCCAAGCAAAACCTGCTTGTATGTGTGGTATGTAAATAGGTCCATAAAATATTAAACAGTCATTACAACGTGGCCAAAACAGTCACATATGTGAAAGCAAACTTTATGTCCCAATAGTAATAGGCAAGATGTGACTTTTGTTAAATTACAGTACAGTCCACCTTCTCTCTTTGAAATTTTCCTTTCAGACTACACTAACAGAGACTGAAACAGCTCAGTGAACATGTCAGTATGAAAAAAGTGTAGCACTTCATCCATAAATATACGCGTATGTATATTCACAGTCCTTGACAGTAGAGCTCCTGTGATGCAAGACCAGGCTTTAGAGTTCACCAAGCAAAATTGATGCCTTATATTCAACTCAGACATGCTGCATTATCTGTAGTATAAGACAGTTTGAAAACTTGGCTTGATCTATTTCAGAAATTTAAGGCATGCCCTGGACACGAGATGGACAGAACTCTATCATAATTCAGTGGGGATGAAAAAAGGGGAACAACACACAGACACATCTCTTTCTTTGGTTTTGCAGCCTCTGAGATTTCCATTGTCTTTGTTATTATTTATTGTTGATTTTCTTAATGCCAAACAAACTTCCTCACTACAAGAAGTGTGCTCAACTCACTTTTGCCCTTTCTTCTGGGATGAAACTAGTTCAAGAATATACCATTCACAAGTTGCTTGTACTTTTATTTAAAGTGGGCAGCAAACTGTGCCACGGGGCAGGAATGAAAAACTATGACCTGGAGCCATGTGGAACATGGTAGCTTCCTAAACAGGTACAAAAGCCAGATTCTGCTGAATGACCTGAGACCACACCTCGAGTACTGTGTCCAGGTCTGGTCACTCACTTCAAGAAAGACATTGAGGTACTGGAGTGTGTCCAGAGAAGGGCAACAGAGCTGGTGAAGGGTGTAGTGAGTAACTCATATGGGGAGCAGCTGAGGGAACTGGAGATGTTCGGTCTGTAGGAAAAAAAAAAGGCTCAGGGGAGACCTTATCGCTCTCTACAACTACTCGAAAGGAGGCTGTAGCCAGCTAGGGGTCAGCCTCTTCTCACAGGAAACTATCAATTCTACAAGAGGAAATGACCTCAAACTCCACCAGGGGAGGTTCAGGTTGGACATCAAGAAGAATTTTCTTCATTGGAGTGGGCTGCCCAGGAAGATGGTGGAGTTACCATTCCTGGAGATGTTCAAAATGAGTGGATATGGCACTTAGTGCTATGGTCTAGTTGACAGTGTAAATTGGTGTAAGGTTGGACTCACAAAGTCATAGAATAGTCTGAGTTGGGAGGGACCCACGTGGGTCATGAAGTCCAACTCTTACATGAATGGCCTGTACAGGGATCAAACCCATGACTTTGGCATTATTAGCACCCTGCTCTAACCAACTGAGCTCATCTCAATGATCTTAGAGGTCTTTTCCAACCTAAATGATTCTGTGATTCTGTGTGAGCCATCATCTAGAGAAAGAGAACTAAAAATAGATATGAAAATAGAAAGGGCACGTCCTGAGGGGGTAATTGTTTTGGAGAGAGGGGACACAGAAGGAAAACACACAGCCATTTGAAGAAAAAGCTATGGTTTGGACTGAAACCCTGGACAGGCTGGAGGAAGGACTGAGAACCATCAGGAGAGAGGAGAAATGGTGAGATACCAAGAGCAGTGTGTGCAGTGACCTCCATTTAGAGAAACACCAGTGGCCCTCAGAAGGGGACCAGTTCTTGTTCGCACGTACCTGCACCCAGTACTTAAAGAAACCCAACACAACCCTCGCCCCAAAAAACCCAAACCACAACACAAATCTTCTACCTATTAACTGCAGAGATCCATTAACTACCCATTGCTTGCAAAATTCTGTCCTTCGGCTACATTGTAATGAAACACACCATTTAAACCTACAATCTCTCTTATTTAAATAGATTTTTCTTAAGGACAGACAGCGAGAGAGAAACGTCAGAGCTGTTGGAAAGGTAGGCAGCGGTAGCACAGGGAGATAAGGAGCTATCGCAGCGGGCTCGGTATCCTAGCAACATCCCTT
>JAOXXN010000395.1:24603805-24622590 GCA_026770055.1 Myrmophylax atrothorax
CGCGGGAGCAGCCTCCGCCCTCTGGTGACAGGCGGGAGGAGGCGGCCGGGGCGCTGCGCAGGGTGGGCAGGGTGCCCGCGGTGCGGGGCAGCAGGTGCCCGGCTGCCCGCCTGGGGAGGAGAGGCGCCGCAGGAGGGGGTCCTTGGAACAGCGCCAGTGCCTCGGAGACCTGCGCAGGGAGCGAGGTGCCTGTGGAGGGGGAAGTCGCTGCTGCCGCCCCCGCAGCAGGCACTTGTGGGCTGACGCCCTTGGCAAAGGCTGGGTGGGGTGGGAGAGGTCTGGGGAGCCGTGTCGCGGGCACGGGCACTTGTTGCCAAAGGAGGGTGTCACCTTTTGGAATGAGGAAGGAGGTTACCAAGTCTTCCTTTCTGCTCACCTGTGCTGGGGCTTGTTGCATGTCTCGTTTCAGTGCAGTTGTTGGCCACTTACGCTTGGTGCCTTGCTTTGATAGTTTGTATTTTTTTGTAGAACAAGCAGGAGTTTTTTGATGGGAAGAGTTTCTCACCAGAGAAATGCTCACAGCATTAGATAATTTTTTTTTAAAGTGGAAAAGTATAATCTGTGCTTAGTCGATAGGACGCTACAGCAGTTCACAGTAATTCTTGATGCAGGCAGCATTATGTACAACTTGTGCATATTAGAAGCATATGAATATATAAGGCACCTAGCAATAGGTGTTGCGTAGTGAGCAAAGGACCTTTCTATGCATTGCACAGCTAAATACGTTTTTTCTTCATTATGTCTTGAATTAGTCTGATGTGTTGCTTGACTGTTAAGCACATGGTAGTACAGATCAATTTCATTCCTAATTATGCAGCTCTCCAAGGACACTTGCGTTCTGTTTCATGCTGGGTCCTCAGAGCTCCCCCCTCGCTTCCTGAGTAAGGGATACAAGAAAGAGCCAGCTGTGTATGTAGTTTTAACCATATTTCTCATAGTTGATTCATCAAATCTTAAAGTGATTATGGATTGATACTGGGATAAACATGTGCAAAATCAGAGTTATGTTCCACATTCTGTAAATTTCAAAATTCTAGATTTGATGGTTAGTTGGCTGCAGGGTTTTGTTTTGTTTTATTTTTTGTTGAATGCGTTACCCCATTAAGCAAGTTCAGAAAATTACATGGTCTAAGATTGTGTAAAAGTATTAATTTTAAGGGTGGTTGGGTTGCTTCCTTTTGAGTGTTTGGGAATGGGGCAAGCTCCATTATCATATATTCCTATTGCATAGTTATTCCTAAGTTTCCATTCACTTGGGAGGGTGACCTTATTGCCATTGTTGTTACAGAGTGAGAGCAGTAATTTAGATTAATATGTTCAAAAGCCCATCACCAGGACTGCACAGTGGGGACAGGCGAGACTCAGTCTCGTTGGAGGAAGCAGCCCATGGTTCTGTCACAGGAGAGCCACCAGCCCCACTGCCCAGGTGTGACAGGCAACAAGAGAAGTCACCAGGAAGGCTGTCTGGGGCAGCTCACAAGATTGAGGGGGCTAACTACCTAGAAAATAAGGGCCATATTTTGGGATGTAGGAGAAAAGTGTCTTGTGAGTGTACAAAATGTATGTAGTGCTCAGGGGTGGGACTAAAGGAAGGAAACAAATACAGGAAAATAAAAGGATAAGATAAAGGGCCTGGTCAATTGGAAACAAGTGGCTGATCAGTATGTTTGACTGTGCTGTGCCTGTCCTCTTTTCTCATTAAGCTACCCTTCTAACTGTTTTCCTGGCCAAGAGGACTCTGTGCTGCATTTATGTGTGCATGCTGAGCTCTATGTGGCAGCAATTTGAGACACACGGTAAGTAGGGGCCTCTGTGTCTGGTGTGCCAGCAATTGAAGAGATTGGAGTAAGTGAGGGTCTAAATGCCAGGAGCTGGAGTGGAGTCCCTAAGTCACAGAGGCTGGTGTGTCAGGACTGCTCGTAACTGGGGACGGAGTTGCATGAGTATTGTCTTGGCAAGTATGCCAGTGTGTGGTTGCTAGTGACTATCAATCAGGGCTAGCCAGTGAGTAATTTAAGAGGCTTGGGAGCCAGGTTTTGAGGTAGTTCTAAGTGTGGGACGGGTAGTCAGATCAGTGGTTCTTCAATTAGACAACAGAGTAGGGCTCTGGGGAGGCTGAGGGTTCAGAGTTGGCTCCTGAATAGATTGAGGGTCTGAGCCCAGTTACTGAAGGGATTCACACTGTTCATATACGTGTATATTGCCCACTAACAGACTTTTGTCCTGGTCAGCTAAGGAGAAGAGCAGCTTAAGGCCAGACCATGTTTGTGTTTGCATGAACACTGTGTTGATCTGTGTGGTCAGCCATGCATCTTTTGAGTGCATAACTATGGGAATATATTCTCAGCCTGACTGGATCCGGGGACGTGGAGTTGCAGCAGCACTGTCTTCAGGGCACCGCTGGGTTCAGCAGCCCCAAGCACAGGAAACTTTACGTTTTTTGTAAGCTTGAAGATGTAGAAATCACTGACTCACAAAACTTAAATTTGGAGCCAAATCTAAAATGACTGTTATGTTGTGACAGAATCTGAAAAGATATGGTGGCCTGATTGATATGAATAGGGCTATCTACATGAATATCTAAATATCTACATTTGTTAAGGCTGGCATGATAGACTAGTGGAGCATAAATTAAATTCAAACCTAGCCTTTTGTTATAGGTGTTCTTTTATATAGTGTCTTTTTTTAACCCAAGAAGTAAAAATAGAAATACAAATAAAAATGGGGATCTTTCAGTGACCTGGTAGGTTTTGCAATTACCTTTTCCTTCTCTGAATGTCATAGAGTTGTAGCATCACAGAATGGTTTGAGTTGGAAGGGTCCTTTAAAGACTGTCTAGTCCGATCCCCTGCCGCGAGCAGGGGTATCTTTCATTAGATCAGGGTGCTTAAAACCTCGTCCAACCTGGCCGTGTATGTTTTGCGTGTCTTGCCCCTGACTAAATCGCTGTGTAAAAAGGAATATCAACAAAGAGTGTGAGTGGAGGTGCTTATTGTAATAACAACTCACCATCCTTTTAGACATTTTCTGGTTGTAGTGTAATGCTGTAGTGTTTGGTTATTTTTGTGGTCACATTAAAGACTATTTATGACAAATATTAAGATAATATTAAATAATGAAGATTTCTGTCCAGTTTACTGTTAGAGTTTATAAACATATGGATATACACCCACACACATTTATAGTGATCCAGTCTGTTGGTATAAAATTGATAGAACAATAAGCAGATTATTTTAGATTGAAAACTGTAACTAGAGGCATTTCATATCAAATATGAAGTACAACTAGCTACCTGCTCTGAGAAATCCTCTTTGTGTGTGAAGTACTGCCAGATCAGCTTCTGATTGACAGAGCACCCAATGCGATGAATGCACTTTTTATTTTTCAGCATTTCCAATATATTTGATTTTTTTCCTAAAGAATCCTATCTAACTTAATTCCATAGTTTAATAAGCAGCAGTTATTTTCCAGTGATTTTCTTTTTTTCTCTCCAAGCAAGAGTAATTTTAACAGCTGTTAGAGCAGATAACTGAAACTGTATGGCAGAGAGACACCTAATAATGAAAAGTAGAACAATGGAGAGCTGTTGTTCCAGAGAGTGCTGTAGCTACACTGTGTGCATGCATGGGTTTTTGTTTTTTGACCCCTTTTAATGTGCTGAAGGAAGGTACTGTCTTATTGTGGCCGTCTCCCGTTGCGTATGGCAAATTTTGAGGGGACTTTGTGGTGATAGATAGGGAAAGCAAACGCAAAAAACTAATGTTTTATTGCAGTGGAGCCTTTGCAGTTTCATAGGCTGCTCAAAATCCTCATGTTTGCTTCTCAATTTAGTGGCATAAAAGAATAGAAGTAAAGTGGAAACCAAGTAATTTTTTTCAAGGCCTGCATTACAAATGATTATACAGTCAATTTTATACTTTGAGATGTGATGTCTAAAGGCAATCATTTGTCTCCACCAAGATGTAGCACTGAATATGTGATTAAAAATTCCATAATGTGCTTTTTCATGTTGAACTACAGCTCCTCATCAACCGCAATCATGTGAATTTTACACAACCTTTTTCATTTCTTGATTTTTATTTTGTGCTTCAAGTTTGTGTTCAATTTTCTTTCCTTTTTCTGGCAGTGTAGAAAGAAAAGCATTGTCACATGTTAGAGCTGCTTCATTCTCAAATCTTGATCTGCATGAATTTCTGAAAGTGCCAACCTAACAACATGCACACCTGCATTCCATCCTCTCTGCCCTTCAGGAAGGCAAAAGGACAGACAGACAGACAGCTGGACTTTGGAGTGTGTGTTGCTGCACAGCGATTCATTCTTGCAGCTTGCTTGGCAACCCTGTTTCCAATAGACTGCACAGCCAATGAGAGAATGGGGTGCAGGCTAAACAAGTTGTTTTGATGGCTGCAGGTCTTCTCTGATCGATGGTTTTCATTGATGCTCTGTACATTCCATAATTTTTTAACTCCCTAACGCACTTAATTGGGTTCTGCCTGCTGTCATTAATAATGATCATAATGGAGGGAACATCATCGACTTGTTTGTAAGGCTCTGGCTTGAATCCACTATATATTTAGCAGTCAATGTTTTTGTAGTTCAGTCATGAGTTATTAGAAAATATCCCAACTCTTTGCAAAGATGAAAAATTCTCAGGCCTCAACAACTTGAAACTGATTTTCAAGTATTTAATATGTTAAAACTCACACTTGTTTTGGATGTATAAAGTTTAATAAAGACGGTCAGGCAAGTCCTTTAGTTTTTGAGGAGCAAGGGTGTGGCTGAAGTGAAGGGGTTTTTTATTACTGGAATACAAGTTTTTGAAGGGTAGAAGAGGCCTTAAGGCTGATGCACTTTCTTCTCTTCCTTTTAGAAATGGGTGTTTATCTGTGAAAATTCAGATATCATCTTACTCTTACTTCTGAAAGTCTGTCCTCAGTATTTCCTAGAAGTGTAAGGAAAATGCCCTAATTTGGGACTAGATGTGCTTTTAAAACTCTTCAAAGCCTGCTTGTGATTGACATCTGCTAAAGAATTCCTGTAATATACTTACTCCTGGAGTTTTGAGAACATCTTGTGACCATACTGTATCTTGAGCTGTAGATTGCTGTTGATCATTATGTTTTAGCTTCATAGAAGACTTAGGTATTACATTTTGTGGGATGAAGAGAGTAAAAGTCAACATACATTACAGTTTTATGAAGCTACTGGACTTCATTGTATACATTCTTGTATAAATGTTGTCTAAATATAATGAATAGGTTTTTTATGTAGAGCCACTATTGTGGTTTATTACTGTCCTTTCTGATTTGAAGCTAAAGAATATGTGGTAGGCCTTTTGCACTAAAGTTATCAATGGATGTACAATTTTACATGGATATTGGCATTGCTAGTGTACTTATACTTCTGTGCAAGCCCATGGGAGCTGAATCTGAGCTAGAACCAAGCTTGCTGCTTTCAGAGATTTAGTCCTTGATTTCTTCCTATAGTTTTAGATTTTATTTCTGTTTTAAGTGGCTTTAAGCTTAATGTATTTTTCATTTGGTTTTGGCAGTGTGTTACGTTCAGGAGATGGCCTCTTCTAAGTCTTTGATGAACCTTCTCACCTTCACTTTCGGATCAGCAATAGGATTTTTCATCTGCTATCTTCTGTTCAGCATTATACTAGAAGAGCAAGTCAAGATCCAGCCTCATGTCCTTCATAATGATCCACATGGTCAACATTCAGCAGATACTGATAACAATCAGCTGCAAGGACAAATGAATTTCAATGCAGACACTGGACAGCATGAAGGTATTTTGTTACACCTGGCTAATTAGATAATGTGCTTCCTTTTCATACATTGCGAAATGTTGCTTTCTTGACTGCCAAGAATTTGTATGAATCATTTACTTTCACTTTCCCCATGTTCAGGTTATATCTAAATAACTGAAGTTCTACTGGTTTTCTTTGTTTTTACATTTTTATTACAGTAGTGGGGTTTTTTTCTGAGAGTCCAACTATTTGTCCAGCATCTGTATCCAGTCTTGTTTAGAGCAGCAGCAGCTTCTCAAATGAAATATTGACATCAAGTGAAAATGTTTCTTTGAGGGAAATGAATGCTTTGGCAGCTTGAAAAATGTTTCCTTTTGAAATTTTTCATTAACGTTCAGTAACTGGTACATTTGGAAGCAAAAGCCTCTTTTCTGTCTACATGTCTTATCTAGAAACAGAGTATCTGGGGGGAGGTTGCGTCTAGTTTGTGTTGCAATCAAGTCTGATATTGTTTTGTAACTTTCCTCTTTTTTTTAGATGAGGATAAAAATATTGCAGAGGGACTGTATCAGAAGGTGAAAATACTGTGTTGGGTCATGACTGGACCTCAAAATCTAGAAAAGAAAGCCAAGCACGTTAAGGCCACTTGGGCCCAACGCTGTAATAAAGTACTTTTTATGAGCTCTGAAGAAAATAAAGACTTCCCAACTGTGGGCCTAGAAACCAAAGAAGGCAGAGACCAACTGTACTGGAAGACTATTAAAGCTTTTCAATATGTATATGACCATTATTTTGATGATGCTGATTGGTTTATGAAAGCAGATGATGATACATATGTTATATTGGACAATTTGAGATGGCTTCTTTCAAAATACAGTCCAGAACAACCAATATACTTCGGAAGAAGGTTTAAGCCTTATGTGAAGCAGGGCTACATGAGTGGAGGAGCAGGGTATGTTCTGAGCAAAGAAGCTCTGAAGAGATTTGTTGCTGCATTTAAAACGAACAAATGCTCTCACAGTTCCTCTATTGAAGATCTAGCATTAGGAAAATGCATGGAGATCATTAATGTGGAAGCAGGAGATTCTAGGGATACAAGTGGTAGAGAAACCTTTCATCCCTTCGTTCCAGAACATCACTTAATCAGAGGATTCCTACCAAAAACATTCTGGTACTGGAATTACAATTACTATCCTGCTGTAGAGGTAAGTCCTTAGGAACCTGGTGCTCATTTTGTGAAGTGTGTCTTATGATGTGTATGAGTGTGTGATGTATTAATTAGCAGTTTAATAGCAGCTCAATATATTTTAGTTAGAAAAGGTTTTTGGTGACATTCTCTGATACATACATGTGTAGATGTGTTAAATACACTGATCAACTAAAGTTGATGATAAAAACTTGATGTTCCAGAAGAGCTTGTGAATCTTAAACTAGTATTGCTGTTTTGCTGCGTTTTGTGGACAGCCAAAAATTATGAAACCTTCTTGACATGTTTGTGCAATGTCACCACTCATACTGTCCGTTCTGCTGTGTTCCCCATAACTCACTCAAAGTGTCCCCAGCATCTCCACCCAACTCCCAGCGTGCAGTGAGATTCAAGTCCAGTGTGGATCATTCCAGGGTGTCTGTGCTCACTGTATAGAGCTGGCTCAAACAGTGTGTCATAGTTACATTAAAGCCTCCTGAAAGGAAACAAACTTTTCATAAAACCTGTAGAAATGGACATAATTTTGAGACATTTTCATGACTTTAGTTGGTTAGCATTGTGTAAGAGATGCCCAAGTTACTGGAAGGGCTGGAGGGTAATGGTATGTGGGGCTGTACTTGCTGCTCGTCCTTTTCCCTTCAAATATATTCTGCAATATCCTTCTGTCATCACTGATGACTGTGTGCAGTGTTACCTGGCTTGAACGCTGCACTGCACAACCTGCCCTGCCCTCACTTTTTTTATTGAAGGTTGTTAAAACTTATATGCAGGTGAATTGCATTGTAAAGATTGCAGAAGAATAAATATTGCCTGGGATGGAAATAAAAACATGACCAAACAATGAAATATGATCAGATTTCCTTGTAAAGTTGTATTGGACTCCACTGCCTTCTGTTGAAATGAAGGCAACCAGAGATGGTGAAACGTTTTCTTTTAAATTCTTTCATTGTAGCAACAAAACTGAAACATTCTCACAGGAAGAACTTCAGATTGTCCTTTGTGTTCCCCTTCTGAAATTTCCATGTTCAAAAACAAAGCGAAGATGGGGAAACAATTATTTTTCAGAGAGCTTTGAGATCACCATAGATGGAAAAATTCAAGGAGAGGATTTGGGACTTTTTACACATTAAAGCTGAAAAAAATAGAGTCTAGTTGTTCAGTACATTCTTTTCATGGTAAAGCTGGATCTATTTTTATTCTTGCATTCAGGAGCTGGAGTGTTTCTGTAGCTCAAACCAGCTATGATACTGTATTGAGTGTGTCAGGAGGCAGCAGCTTTAGTTATGGCTGCAGTGTATGGGTAGCTGAGCTGTGGACAGTTCCATCTGTAACTGATCCATAAAGGAAATCACCTATTTGATCCTGTCCTGTCATATTTGTGTTTGGATAGAGACTACTTCATCTGGTATCAAAAGCAAGCTGTATTGATCAATCTTAGTAAGTATTGAAAGAATAACAATTACATAACAATCATTCTCTTTAGTGTCTTTAAGTATTTAATCTTCATTCCAATTGGAGTTGAAATATTAGCAGCTCTGCAGTTGATTCTGAAAAAATAACCTTCAGAAAAGCATTCTCAAAGCTGAATTTGAGCTAAAAAAATAAGTTGTTGCAAATATGTTAACAATGATCTTTTAGTTCTTAAAAATGCTTAGTAGTGTCATTGAAATCAATAAACTTGAAAAAAAAAGTCCACAATAATTTGTTACAACTTTCTGTAAGCAGGAAGTTAAATACTGACAGTGCTGCCAAACTGTGTAATGTGTCAACACTCACACAGGTGCATGCACACACACATTTTGCTTATGTGCTCTGTCTGGATGCTGGCATAAGTAACAAGCATGTATTGCTTCATATATAAATGGGACATATTTAGGCCTGTTTGCTGCTTCTTAGTTTTGTTTAAACAGCAACATCAAGAATTAAGTATGGAAAAGCAGGAAACCTCTGACATTAATGAGGGCAGCTAGTTTTTTCTCTGGCTTGATCAGAGAAGCAAAAGACTGTCAGTTTTATTTTGAAAAGATGCTTTGACAGATATGTCTGGTATATTTTGCTTGCCTAACATTAAGTTTTGGAGTATAAGTATGCCTGATGGTAGTGAATTTCCTACCATTAAATCAAGTGTTTCTTTGAATTCTTCCTGGATCTGTAGTTCAGGGCATGCTTTGCAGTTCTTGGTGATTATATTGCCTTGTTTTGTGTTTCAGGGTCCTGGATGCTGCTCCGATCTGGCAGTTTCATTCCACTATGTTGATTCTGTGACTATGTATCATTTGGAATATTTGATTTATCATCTTCGTCCATATGGGTATTTGTATCGGTACAATCCTGATTTGTCAAAGAACCCAGAAGAGCAGAGCAAAAATGAAGCACTGGAAGATAATCAAAAGCTAAAGCAAAAAAATTCTAAGAGATAATTGAACTTTGAAGAAACCAAAAAGAAGCCAATATAAAGAGTCTCCTCAAACTTGTGCATGAAGCTTGTGGACTGAAATTACTCCTGGAAATCCTTATTTTGAAAATTAAGTTGTCAATACTTCCTGTCACTCTGTGTTCAAGAATCTGGTGCTGGCTCTGACTGTTTGGTATAGTGTGACCTTGGAGCCCTGCTCACAAAGATTTGGGGCCCTAAAGCTGTGAAGTAGGAGATTGTTGTATCACACTAATACCTGGAGGAATTTGTATAAAAAAGCCACAGTGGATGTGTTCACAGATTCATACAGTATTTCTGTTCCTTTTTCTGTTCTCTATTTCCTTTCTGTTAAGTCAGTTCTAACATTAGAAATTGTATGGTGCCCAGATAAACACTTCATGAGGGCTTTCTCTAGTATTATCAACATCTTGAAGTTACATTGGGTACCTTGCCCTGAAAGGAAGGAAGAGGCACAGTAGTGAGAATCTCAAGTCTGCTTTGCCTTAACAACAGGCTGGTTATTATGAATAGGCAGAAATTCAGACACAAGATTTATCTGAATTGTTTCAGAAATGGAATTCACTGCTATGAAGTACTTCTAAAATTTTTAATCTCTGTTGTACAAAACAATATGAAGTTGGGTCACTGCTGTTTGAAGGAGAAACCTAGTAGTTACTGTTGTTTAAGTTTCAGAGGTGCTGTGAGCTGCTTACATATTTGCCTGTGGCTTGTTTTTTCTTTAACTGATCCTGTTGGTTGAATGGATATAAAAATTCATTCCAGCATTTCTCAACATAAGGTAGATGCTTTTTGAAGTAGAAGTCTGCCTTCCATGCCACATTGTATGTAAACCAGAAAGATTAGTATCTTAGCAAAGTTACAGTGGCATTATAACAACCTAGTTTCAGCAACTGTTATAATTAGTTTATTTCCATTTAAGTTTCACATCACTGTACTTAAAGATTAAAATTGTACAGATATGACTAAGTCCTATTCTAAAACTGCAGCAAAGCCAGTTTATTTGGCTGAAGTACTTAAATTTCCCTTTTCTGAACATTTTTTTCTCCACTTTTAAAAAATTTCTTCTATATCTGCTTCTTGTTATCTTTTTCGGTACAAAGTGGTTAATGATCCTTATTTTGCTCTTTCCAAAGCTGAAGTATATAGTTATTCAGGTAAGCCAGCCTGAATGCAGGAATCTCTCAAAGTGCATTAATTTCCTCCACTACTTTATAAGTATCTCTGCCTCTTAACTGGAACCACTTTCTTGGTGTGCGGCAAAATAAGTGCTGCACACAAAATTACTGGATTTTTTTCAGAGGCCAAATCTGTGTTTTGTAGAGTTAATATAAAACTTTCTGGTTTTCTCCTTTTCACATCGACTGAACAGCAGTATGGGGGATGGGATTGAGCGTGACATGTAGTGTGTCTTTATTCCACACTTGAACAAAAGTTTCTTTATGTTTTTATTACTTTTCACCTTCATCATATTGATGAATTTGGAGATAACCTAATTACCTCCAGTCATTGTTTTGGAAAGGGCACATACTGGTAGCAGACAGCCTTAATTACTACTGCTGTCCTTCAGGATGTTCCTGGAAGATGTTACCATAAAGTATTGGATTTTTTTTTTCCAAAGGTAGTTCTAGTACAGATTGGGGTTCTATCTGTTGTCCAACAGTAAAGTCATGACTTCCTTTCTGACCATTGCTCTGCTGCAATGGTAATTACTGAAACAGCTTGTGGTGTTGAATGCTGCATACATCTTCTCTGCCTCAGTGTAGGCTGAGTTCATATAGTATTAATTAAACAAATAGTTCTTGCAGAGTTAAATCTCTTGGTCTTTCATGAGCAGGGCTGCCTCTGAAGTACTTACAGGGACACAAGCTTTTTTTATGGTAATTGACATAAAAAGAAAATTATAACTGCATTGGTTTAAAGAAGGAAACGTTTCCAGTTTGCTCCAGTCAGAGGGCTGCTTGTCCAGAGGTCAGTGTATGTTACCATACTGAGAGTTGCTTCCTTCTATGAGTTAAATGTTTATCCAAGTGCAGCACAAACCAGTTGCGCTGTGAAATGCATATGGAATTGATAACTCCAGTGGCATTGTTCAAACATGCAGTTAAAATATTCAGGAATACTTAAGGAAGGTATAAAATGAAATCAAGATCCCAACCTAATCTCGTTGTAAATTCAGCCCATGTAGAAGACCTACTGAACTGCTATCCAGTTCCATTAGTCCTGATTTCTTCCTCTGTTCATCTGTGGGGATTAAAAGATTTTCTACCACAACAGGCAGAATCCTGCATATTTTCTGCAGATTTTTGTTGTATGTTTGCCCTGTGCTGCCCTATCATTTTTGCTTCATCTTCCTTACTATCCTGACTTATCCTGTCTCTGGCTTTCTGGTTTCATCTTGCGTGAGTCTGAGGTGGACAGGAGGAAGCAGATAGTGGGATGTTTGAGCTCTGCACAGGTTGTTTGCTGAGGTGGCAAGGTAAACCAGCCACTGCTGAGCTCATGCTGAAGCCTTTTCTCAGCAGCAATTCTAATTCTTACCTGCTGCCCAGCTGGGACTTGTAGGTTTAGCAGAGCAGGGCAGGAATATCCCTTTCCTCAACATGCAGGACCTCAGAGGGACTGGAAAAATAAAGGAGCAAGTTCCATTTCTGAAGGGAGCAAGGCTAAGGTCATACTACCTGGTGATAAATGCATGGCCTATTTGGAGAAACAAGTAGCCTTTTCTTCAAACATCTCTTCTTGCTTTGTTTTTAAGTGTCCTTGTGCGTAGGCCTCTGAATCTATTTCTTTTGCCTTTCTAACAGCACTGCAAAGATTTTTTTTTCCTTCCAGAGAAGGTAGAAAAGTATCGGGTTTTACATTCTGTGATTATAACAGAGGCCCGTTGTTCTCTGTTGAATTGTATTGCCATAACCATGAGCTGATGCCTCTGGAATAATTGGTTTGCATCTCACTGCCTTCAGAAGCCCCAGTAGACAAGGTTGGAATGTGAACAGTTAGTATAATTTTCATGTGCAAAATTACACTACTATCAGTAGTTTATTATTTCATTCTCAGGTGTTTGTGCTTTGAGAAAGTATTATATGGGTTTAAGCGTTTTTGGAGCCCAAGGAAGGCTGTATTTCAGGTGGAGACTTTCTGAAGTACAGCAACATGGGCTCACTTAGGCCATGCAGATTATTGCTCTGTGGTTTGGTTTGGTTTCTAAAAGAGGGTTTTTTTATTTTATAAAACCTAAACGTTGCCGTTGGCTCTGTAGTGATTTAAATGATCCATCTAAAAATTTAGAACTGTTTTCTTGAAATTACTTGGCAGTGGATGTGGGAGTGTCCCTTAGTGTGACAGAGTAACATTTTAACCTTGTATTAAGTGCTTTTTAGTTCATGCCAAGAAGTTACCTCTTGATCACTGTTCTTAATCAGAGGGGAGTATTAATCTTCGTTTGCAGAAAAAGACCAACTTCAGTCTTCTTTCATTTCCAATTCATTTTTGCAGTCTGTATTGGTCTTAAGAGGTCACGCACTGGTGATGTAAACACCACCTCTCATTTTGTGGAAGCTCTTTCCCTAGTACCTTTTGCCTTTAAGGACACTTTCTTAGTTTTTCTTTGGTGGGGGTGTATATTAAAAATGACTTTTTCTTCACATGTTGCCATTTGTTCTGTTTTGCTTTCAGAAGTATAAATTTCAGTGAGTAGCTGATAGAGTAGCTCTTATAAACGGTTTGTTATCTGAGCAGGGTGTTTTGTCTTTGTAGGACAGAAAAGTGTGGGTTATTTCTCTTCTGTACCTGCTACTGATGCCGATAGTGCATGCACAAATGAAAATAGACTCCTCAATACAGGACCACTGGGAAAGGCAGTTTTGTCCTTTTTCTGTCAAGAAATTGTCTGTGGAACTCTGAAAGTGTAATTTGCTTTGGTTTACCATATTGTATTTAAAATACTCCACAAATGTTATTAATAGTCTAAAAGAATTGAATCTTGCTGCTGGACAGTATGTTCCACTTAAAACCTGTGAATGTTTCACTTTGCAGTTATAGGTAGTTGTGTTCCTAATGGCAGATACAAGTTGATGACTTGTCTGGAATGATCACCATAAGGATTTGTTTCTTAAATACCTTCTTTGAAGTGCCTTTGAACAATTTTTAGCATCAAAATTAAGTTGATAATTGAATAAATAAAATAAGTTATCTCATACACAGTTCATGTCTGTCTTCATTTACCCCTCGTGCCTGCCAGTGTTGTGGCATAGCAGCACAGTTTAGCCTAATAAAAACATTCTTATCTTTTTTCTTGGGTGGCTACAGGAAATTAAAAAAGCTTCTCACACTTGCTATGATTCTATGATACTGTATTTACACTATTAACGAATTGCAAGCCGCTTTCAAAACAAAGATAGTAATTTTTTAAAGTGTTAAATAAGCAAATGCTAGTACCAGAATGACATACACAGACAGTTGTTTCTGCATTGTCCTGATTTTTCAGTGTCTCCGTGTTATTACAGTGTTCTGAGTGAACTGACTACAGCTGATACCTCAAAGAGAAAGCAACACTGTTCAAAATTAACCACCTTTTGCTTTTTTAAAAATGATTTATTCTTTCAGTGAACCTCTTATTTCTGAAAAAAAACCCTGTTAAGATTTAAATGTTGTGCTTTCTAACCTAGATGTTTGTGCAGAATAGTATTCAGCAGTAAAGAACATGACACTTAGGCAGATGGGAGGTGTCTTGACATCCAGAATACTGGTTGTTGGAGAAGGTGTAGGCACAAGCACAGTACAGCAGTGTGTTGTTACCTTAAGTACTGTAATAGACCCTGCTAATTCTATTAACCCGGATTAATTAGCTGTTTCATTTTGAAGTGCAGGAAATGGATGACAACCAATCTAACTGTCCTCAAAAGCTGGGATATTTCAGCTAGGGAACAAGAGCCAGTTGAGCACACAATAAAAGGTCCTCTCGAGTTTCAGGCGCGGGTTGTTTTTATGTGGTGCTGCTGTAACTTTCAAACTCGGGATCGACCTATGCCCAGTGCATTGCAGGACAATGCGAGTGCCAGAGCAGAGCAAAAGCTATAGCTGCTACTCTGGACAAAACAATGAACAATGTTTTGCAAGTGTGGGTTTGCTTTGCTTGCTTTTCTTTTTTATTTTATATTAATATGTAACAGACCCCACCTATTTGATTACCAGAAGTTGTAGACATGGGAAAAGGTCTTAAAATCATGATAAGCTCTTGTAGACAGCTCACTTACCAGAAAGTGTCATGAGCTCAAGGGAATTTTCCTAGAGTTCTTCCCTGTGCACTACTGCCAACTAAAAAGTTGTGTAAGTAAACATCTCACACCCAGGAACGGTTATGTTTGTTCTAAGGTGCTGGGAAGATAAGCCTGTGTATTGTTCACTTACCACTCGCTGCAGAATGTTTAGCTGCCTTTCTTCCTTTCTGACAGTTTCACCTTAAAAAGGCCCTTCCATGAGTTCCAGAAATTTGGTGATTCTGACAGCCATATAAGGAGAAAATCAGAGCTCTGCAGTGAACATTTTCATTGTTCCACACATAAAGAACTTTAACACTGACTTGGGAAAACAGACGGATCGTGGGATCTCACTTTTAGGTTAGGGTGATATTTGGCATTTATAAAGGAGAAGGTTATTCAGAAATGTAGCCTAGGCTCTTAATTTTTTTTTAGCTTTCTAATATATATTCCTGCAAGGCTGCTTAAAATGCCAGTAAAAATTAATTGTAAAGATGCTCTCAGCACTGGTTAGTAAAAAAACCCGTGGCAGTGAGGCTGCTTCTGTGTATGCTTTTGTTAGCACTGGAATTTTTCCTTTTCTTGTCGTTAGTTTCACCTATTGCAAAGTGCCTTTTGAGGAGTACCTGATACCAGCTGGAGCGCTGTCATGTTCAACTCCCAAGCAGTGGCAGCTCTCTGCAGATCTGCACAAGAGATGGTACAATGCCTTCAGTAACCTTACTGACTTACAGCAGGTTTTAAAGTCAGCCTAAAGCTGATCACTTCCAAAGAAAGAGTTGGAACCAGGTTTTATCATTTAGTGCTTAAAATACTTCCCAGTGTGGTAGGATGGACAGGTGGACTGGCTTCAGACTGCAGCAGCTAGTTGTGCTAAAACAGCATGAAAAGTGTTTTCCTTGGAGAAGAGGGAATTATTTGTAGCAATGTTCTCCAAAAATGAGCATGAGTTTTCCAACTGTCTGCTGAGTGTTGCTTAAGTCACTATCTTATTTCTCATTTTCGCACAGAAGTGAACCATCTTTCAGAAAGATGAGTGAATGGCAGCAGAGTTACAAATTTGTATCTGAATAGAGATCAGGGTTTCACAGCAATATTGGTTAAATAAGAAATTGATGTGAGCAGTTTGCTTTTTTCCTTTCATTTACACTCTGAAACGTGACTTGGGTAGCTACTTGAGTTTGAAGTACTATTCTTGAGTTGTACAAAACAAAACTGGTTTGTGTGTGTGTGTGTGTACCCATCACTTTGGCATCTTGAAGTCAAAAAGGCTGGAGATGGAGAGCATAATATTTAAGGCAAATGTTAACTTAGTGCCAAATCCCGAGTACTTGGTGTAAATCAAAACAAATAGATATATCTCTAATTATTTTTAATGTTTTATTATCTAGTTATGCTAAATGTGAGAGTACTGTTAAATATCTATTCTCTGACTATTGTCTCTCAAGTGGTGGTTGTTCCTGTAAACTGGAGCCCACATCCATCCTAGCTTTGTAGCCCAGGTGAGCACTCTACAGGGATTAATCATAAATCATATGAAAATCACACCTGAGGATCTGAAATTTTTCCCAGCACAGAAGAGTGCTTCACCAGCTTTTGAACCCTCTGCCATTGAAAACAGCAGGTTTCCCATATTCCACTGTAGGTTCTGTTGAAATTATAGCTGAAATATGGTTAGTGTTTCAAGGACAGGTAGGGTAATCAAGTCTAAACCCAATTTTCAAACACCATTTAGAAAAGCAAACTCTCCTGTTTGGAAGCTGGCAGTGTTTCTATGGGAACAAGGAAGCTTTTGTTCCTACTTGTCAATGCTACCACGTTTTTTAGCAGAGAATAGGCGGTGTCTGTTTACCCAGATTAGAACATAATTTGTCAGTCTAATCAACAGCTTCCTGCTTTTAAACTACTTCCTTGTCAGCTAGCTTGGGTTTTATGTGCTTGATCTTTGTCAGTTTCCAAAACTGCATTTTGTAATTCTTGTTCAGATTCATTCAAGTAAATATTTCCCAAAAGGCATTGGCCATGTTTCATTTTAGGTAACCTTCATGATCTCTAAATGCAGAAGTTGTCTTATCAAACATAGAAGTTGTCTTATCAAACGTAGATCTGAACATTCACAAACTCATAGTTCCCAGTGGGAGAAGTCTCTTGCATCAGCTGTATATTCTCGCTTTAGAACCATACAAAAGTAGCTGTGGGGTCTCATCAGTAACTGTAAAACTACTAATGCTTTCTCCAGGAGAATAAGTTAGATTCATGGACCATTTATTACTTCATACAAACCTATTGTAATTGCAGAAAATTCCCAGTTGTGCCCATCCATGCACTGGCCAGCACTGCTTGTTCAAGGAACTTTCAACACCAGCTGAGAACCAGTACCTTACCAACGTGTGGTGGCTCTCTGGTTGGATCTGGTTTTTGCCACGCTGATCAGTCCAGCAGCAAAGGATTTCAATATTGCTGAATGTCTGTGGGGTTTGGTGAGTCAGAGTTGTAGATTTTATGTATATAAAAAATCAGGGCTTTTTAAAATATCCATATGTACTGGTGGCAAGCTGCTACTCTGAATGCTCGATCCTTGTGAGCCTCGAAGAAGTGGTGGGAGCATGAGTTACTCTTATATGTGGCATCTAGGAATTATTCCTGAAATCACTGTAAAATGAGGAAACTATTGCAAATATTTAGCAGCATTTTAAAAAAAATGACAGCCTGGTTGGAAAAAGGACATATTTTCTGTCTCCTATTAGCCAAACGTATTTGCGGGCTAGATGTCTGGGCCTATGAGAGAGTGAGAAAGCTATTGCAACATATAAATGAACCAAACATGTTAGGTGGTCCCATGGCTTTTGCAGTTAGACAAGGTTAATTACATATGTTCAGCTGCACCACCTTGTCCTTGACTTTTAAATGTATAATTGCTTATTTAGGAGTATCATCTCTAAGATGAGCATAAGGTAAGAAACTGCTTATATGAGGAATGTGGATGCTATTAGTCAGTAGTAGAGAGATTCTAACAAGACTGAACAGAGGACTATCCCTTTTGATTTTACACTTTTGTAATGTGCTGCTGCCTGGATCACTGACCTGCAAAATGTTTCAGCAGGAGCACCTTGTCAAGGGAACACTTTCATGGGTTTTCTGTGTGTGGCTGCAGTGCTTCATACTTCTGTTGCCAGTCAGCATGTTCTGTGTTTAATATCTGCCCAACCTTTCCCTCTGACTGTCTTTGAGAGCTTTGGATGTGAAAGAGGATCAGGCTGGAGGATGAGGCTCACTTTCTTAGATATTTATCTGTATGCAGGAGTGTAGAATTTTGTATGACTAACTATAGGATGAGTTTACCTGCCTTCCAGTGTTGTATCCTGGTTAATGCATACTAGTGTTTAGGAGTGTAAGGGTTCCCTTCTCTCTCTGTCCCTGTTCAATCGCTGTGCCTATTGCTTGCTGAATGATTAGATCATGTTTCCTTGGTATGCAAAGCTAGAAGGTTAACTTTCTAGCACAGTGCCTTTTTATGTTGCAAAGGCTTCTAACCTCTGATAGCCAGCACGTAGCTGCTGTTAAAAATGCCATAAAAAGTGATTATAGGCAATGTGAGAACAGCGTCCAAACTGTTTTTTCTGGCTTGGAAGTAATAAAGTGGGGCCTGTGCTGCCTGCAGCACCTGTGCCTAATTTAAGCCCAGTGCTTACAAATTACTTCTAATTCTTAAAAAGCAGATGCATAAAGAACAGGAAACAAATGCAACAGGGCAGGAAATACTTTCCCTTGATGTTCAGTTCAGCATTATGCTGATATTTAGCATTTCACTGGTGTTTCACAAATACATCTGTTTTGTATTAGCGCAGGAAGCAAGCTGCTTAAAGAAAGCACAGTTGAAGAAACACAGCCAGTATTCCAAAACTGTACACCAAGACCCTCAGGAGAAAATGTCCAGACAAATGCTTGCCACTCCATGATAAGCAACTGGCAAGTAGAGCACCTGAGAAGATTTGGAGGTCACAGAATCATAGAATATCCTGACTTGGAAGGGATCCACAAGGACCCCGAGATCAGCTCAGTTGGTTAAAACTTGGTTGTAATAATGCCAAGGTCATGGGTTCAATCCCCTGTATGGGCCATTGACTTAAG
>JAOXXN010000395.1:24627081-24644924 GCA_026770055.1 Myrmophylax atrothorax
GCTGCCAGGGCACTGCTGACTCATATTCAATTTGCCATCGACCAGGACCCCCAGGTCCCTTTCCATGGCACTGCTTTTCAGCAGTCAAGTCAGCCCAAGGAGACTGAAATAAATAACAGTTTATAAGTAGCTGCAGGAGGAATAACAGTAGTTAATGGGGATGTCAAAGATCTCAGTGCTAGACTTACAGTATCTTGTGTCAGGAGAACTTAGAAAAGTTGCTCCACTCGCAGGTGGACCTGGGGTGCCACAGCCCACACACCTGCTCATGAAGACTTTGGCCCTCTCACTGAGGGATGGAGGAAGAGATGTTATTTGGTTTGGTTTTTTTAAAACAATATTTTTTAAAAAATCAAGTTACCTCTGAGAATTTGCTTTAAATGCTGTTTTGTGAGTTGGATGCCTTTTCAAGCTGGACTGTATGTTCAGATGGTGCCAAAAGAGTCAAGAAAGCCAGGCAAAAAAAGTGCAAGAATGTCACAATAAATTTATACTGTCTATAAAATTTATCTTTAAAATTGTAGGTGTTGGTATCAGTCATGCTATTAGTAGCATTTTTTTTATAATTTTCTTCCCTCCAAGGAATGTCTTTGACAGGCACTTCCAAATGAGGGAACATGGTAATCAGTTTTCCAAGGATGTTCAAAACTGCAGTGCAGGAAATGTTACATATAGTCAATACAGTGGGACAGAGGGAATTTGAAGATGTAGAAGAAACAGGAAGGAAGACAGCAGGAGGGTCAGTGCAGAGGCAGTGTTATTAACACAGCCTGAATGAGCCCTAGGGACAGAGAGTGCTGAGCTAGGTTAAGGCAAAAGATTAATTCAATGAGATACTTGTTAGCAAGAGACTGGTACAGCTTCTCAAAGTTGCTGCTGTTCCATGATGAACAGATGGGGCACTATTTTCTTGTTCATTTTCACAGTCTTTTTCTGAACTCTTAGAATCAAGGATGTCAAAAAAAAGAATTCATCTTATAATCATCAGTTCTACTGAAAAGTCCATGTTCGTCACTTATTTTGGCTTTTATGGTTTATTCCGTTTGACCTGTTCTAGCAGAAGATTTAAGGATTTAATGATTAAACTGTTCTTGCTTTTAAAATTCGCCTGTGACATAAATAAAGGATTTGTTTGCCAGTGGAAACTGTAATGCTCTCAGCAATGATGCCGTATGGTTTTACACTACTCGGGAATACAGCAGCAGACGTTTTGCAAGCAGGGCCCTCTTCTGGTGTATTGCCCCCATGACACCCTTGAGGTGGCAGAGCTGGGTGAGACACAGGAGCCAGTGCTGCCAGTCACTGCTGATGCAGATTTAGAGGAGTGGTTCTTTCAGCAGGGACTTACGGACTTTTTCGCAGTTTACTAAATATCAGAGCATATATGCAGAGTTCGAAGTCTGGGAATACACAGAAAGACCTGAACAAAAAAGGATGTTTGTTTTAGGATAATCTGATTTGAACAGCACATAACTTCTAAAATAGCTTTATAGCCTTTGCTTTTTCCTCTTTGCTACAAAAGACTCAGCCAACCCTGCATGAAAGTGTAAAATAAAGCAATGGTCTTCTGTATAACTCTGGTTTAATGGTCTTCTGTGTAACACTGCTTTAACTGCATTAAGAAGATTCCTTGTGTGCGTGTTAAAGAGTAACGGCTTTTTTTTTTTACCTTGTTAAGTAGCAAATTATGTCTCTATTTGTACTTAATAAAGCTTGTCAGCTTTACTAGAAGGGTTTTCACTAAACATTATCGAAGATAATTGCAAACCCATAACTTACATCTTCATATTTATTCCCAAACTCATTATCCCCAGTATTTCCTAGACAGGTGTAGTCCTTCTCTGGAGATCTGGAGCTGAGCACAGCAGCTAATCCCATCCTTGAAGCAACTGTCCAGGCACAGAAGATTGGAAAGATAGTGCAGAATCCTAGACCTCCTTACAATTCCAGTGGGCTTTGCTGCTATGGGTTTCCAGGTGCAGCTCAAGGTAAAACATTCCTGGGAAGTGTGAAATGAAGTGGGTCTTCATAATATGCATAGTACAAGGTAATGTCTTTCAGTTTTACTCTTCCATGTCCCACAGAATTTAATTGTGCCCTCAGGTGTTTTTTAAGTGATCATCACATTAGTTCTGAGTATACTAAGAGCAGGATGTTTTCTGGGGCTGCTTTCAGTTTCTTCTTTTCTAATTTAAAAGTCACTAACAAGGCCAGATTTTGGGGGAAAAAGATTAAAACCTTTAAACTCTACTTCAACACTCTTTCCACAGAATTAGGTTTGCATTCTATCTGCTGTAAACAAGTTGATTTTGCAAGGTCATTTGATTGCGTAGAGGGAAAAATTGTGCAAGAAATCACTCAAAGACATCAAGAATTGTCCATACTACCTGTGTAACCTCTAGTGTTTTGTTTGCAAAGAAATAACAATGACAACAATGCTTGACTCTTCATCAGGTATTGCTTTCCATTTTAATCACATGTTCATTGTTTTCAGTTTTAGCAATGTGCTCATATAGGACTATGGCTAAAAATAGAAAGGATATAAGTAAACATTTATATCCATCTTTCAGTGCTTTTCATTTCTTTAATTTAATATCATATATTAGAATTAAATAAGTCTTTGTTTTTCTTTTTTTTTTTTTTTTTTGTAACCCAGAAGCCCTGAAAAATTCAAATGTACTGACTAGCCTAAAGGACATGAATCCTGATTTTAATGTAATTCTAAAGGCAAGTCTGACCCTTATAATTGTCCCATACTACCCTATAACAGTCAGTGAGGCAAAAAAAAGAAGAATTAGGAGGTAAACTCCTGGTAACACTAAGGAAGTCATCTCAAAGTCACTGCAAGCAAAACCATGTCAAAGACTCCAGTTCTGATTCCTCTTTTGTTTATGGTTTCTCACTGTGGGGCTTAGTAATTATCTTTGACAAAGTCCCAGGAAAGCAAAGGAACAATTAAGCTGAAAATAATTAAAAAATAATATTTGCTCATGACACAATGTGATATCTTCCCCACTTTTTCCTCACATAGAAGACAACAAATACCATCTTTACACAATGGCTTCCTACCATCACTCTGCACAAGGGAGGCACAACAGTAGAAGGGCAAATGACCAGGGCAATAAAACCCAGTGCAAGTAAATCTTCCAGGCATGTTAGCTGGTCCTTGTGCACCATGTATATATGCCAAGCCCCTGTGGTGCCACAGTCTCAGGGAGCACAAGTCATTCAGAAAATTGTAAGTGGGAGGGCAGTAGAGAAAAGCCAAAGCAGCACATGCTGCTTTGTGTCGATCCTGTCGAAGTCAGGTAAAGCCCTCGTGCTTTGCAGGTAGGCTAGTCTAACATTTTTAATTCTCAGGGGCTTTTTGGAAATTGCACAGTGTCACACATTTTGACACTCAGTCCAAACTTACTCTTTTTAAACAGACTGTGTCAGTAAGATTTACCAAGGTACTGAAATTCCTGCAGCTTTCAGGAAGCAAGGGAAAATCAGACACATCCTAAAACGCTTTATCACTTATTGCATTTCTATGAAGGGTTGGTTATAGCAATGTTTCTTCATTCAGATATTAGTTTATACAAATGGTCAGTGGAGATTTCTGTTGTTCTCTGCTATTACTAGAAACCTTACAAAGGTGTGTGTACCTTTAAATTGAGTTAGAGAAATATACACAGTGTTTCTCCTCATTGCCTTTGCAAAAATAATTGATGGATACACCTGCAATAAAGAAATCCAGGTAAGTACTGAATTTCTTCTCTTCTCAGTATGTCTTTTTTGTATTATAAATCACTTCAGTGGAGGGAGAAAAAATTGCCCAGATGCTGCATGCTTTTTTCTTATAGTCTTAGTTTTTTGTTTTCATGTTTCTTTCCTAATGGTTTTACTAATCAAATTAATTAGATTTGATTTGATTGAGCAAAAATTGCAAACATAACATTCACATTTAACATATTTTCCACCACAAAAGGATATCTTGGAAACCGGACAGATACTGGCAGAAGAAATTTATCTTTTAACTGATTTACCAGTCTAATAGCTCTGTTCAGTTTCCAGCTGTAATCTCATAAAGTTAATCTGCAAATTCAATTTTTATCCTGCTAGTATTTCTGCCTAATGCAGTTGGTAGAAGTGTATGGTCAGTGACCAGGTTTTTATGCTCAATTCCTCTTGCAGATGCACCAATGTAAAATAACTGTTCAAGATCTTTTGGTGTCTGAGAGGTCACAGTCTGGCAACTAGCATCACAAAAGAGCACAAAAACTTCAACACAGCATCATACCAACCTTGGAACCAAGGGTTTCGAATCCCAGTGGCCTCAGGGCCCAGGATAGCCCCTCATTCCACAGTCTCCCTAAAAATAGTCACAGAAATGTAGTCATTTATCCCCTAATAACTGCTATATTTTTTATGCACTTATCAGGAAGTCAAATTAACGAGTTTAAAAAACAAGACAAATAAATGCTACAGGAATAAACAGCTGCACCCAAAATACAGCACCCACATTATTTAAGCTCTGCATAAAAAACATTATTTCCCAATCAAAGGCCCATGTGACCAAAATCACCAACAGAGTTAGGACTCTACTTTGCACGCTTATCAGCAACAGAAAAAAAAGAAAAACAAACCCATTTAGAAAAAAATCCATCTCCCATCACATTTTGCAAAGGCTTATCAGGATGGACAGGCAGCTTACTAGTGGGACAAAACAGTCATCGTGCCCTTTACTGATACTGTGCTTGTTCTGTAAAACTTAGGCATTTATGAAAACTAAATTACTTTTAATAGCATCAATATAGAAGAATAAAAAGAACAGCCTTTTGTTTCCTTAGAAAGCCTTAATGCATATACTTTTAGCTTGATTTCTTAAGGAAATGAGGGTTAAGTGATACTCTGCCTCTGCTTCTGCTTCTCTGTGTTGGTCCTCTTTTTAATTCCTCTTCAGTTTGATGAGTTTTATTTCAGTCAAATTCATCAGAAATGCATGGACCTTGAGCATACTCATTTTCAACAGTATTGGTGACAGTTGGAGGCTGAGTAATGGCAAGAGATTCAATTTATGCTTTTCCTGGGGAACAAAGAAAATCCAGAGGGGACTCAACCACCAGGAAGAGAGAAGACAGCAGCTGTCTGGTCAGGGGAAAATGAGTGTAACATGGAGCCCAGTGCTGCCCCTCGTGCTGCAGACAAACCCAGAGAAGGAGACAGGTGTCAGGGGACATTAGTGATAGGGACAGAAGAGGCAGTTTTGTTTTCCTTGGTCCATAATTGTACAAATGAGGGAATAGGCACATTCAACACATCATCACTGGAAAAATCTCACCTAACTGAAAAGAAAAAAGAAGTCTATAACTGATAAGTTATAGATGCAGAATATTCTGAATCAGGTTTAGCCTGATATCCATAAACCTATGCCTGTACAGGCAAGTGCAAAAGAAAGAAATGTACTGATAAGCTATTGATCATCCAATGTTTTAACAGAGCAGAAAAAACTGTATTTCTTGACATGAAAAGAAAATAATTATAAAACCTTTTCATTGTACTTATTTTTGCACTCAAAAAAGCTGTAGAGAGGGCTGTGCCTGCAGAGGGAGCATTTGATCTAGGAGAGAGGTGCAAGTATATATCACAAAAATGACAGATGTAATTTAAGTTGTGGTAGGTGAAATGAAAGAACATCAAACAGATTTAAAAAGGAAGGAAAGAAATAGAATATTTTACTGATTTTCTTTACTTTCTGGTAGTAATGTGTGCCGCCATTACAGTGACTTTTAGGTGAAATTCCCAAAGTTCAGTCTCTAGCAAGACATGACTCCTACCTGTTTTTTTAATATATGGCTATGATACCCTCATGCAAATATACCAGGGCCCGAACTATGCTCAGGTGTGAGGGATTTTGAGAGGTGGGAACTCTGGAAGGAAGGGCTAAGACTTGGATCGAGCTTATAATGCTTTCCTTCTTGATGTAACATCAGGCTTTGGAATTTCATTTCTATTCCTCTTTCCTCCCAAGCACTGCCATTTGAGTCAGGACATAGGCATGGTACATGGATGCTCTTAGCTTTAAATTAGGGTATAATGCTGATTGGGTTAAACTGACTGCCATATTCAGCTGGGAGGAAATTTCTCTCTCAGATGACCTAAAGCTTTTATATCACACCTTCCCTGCCAATGCAAAGAGCCAAGATGCTGGTAATGCCCTTTAGGATTTTTTCCCATAATTACAGCTGTAAACTCTTAAAAAGTACAATCTCAGTATGTAAATATTGTAGCTCTTTAGTCTGGTACCTGTGTGCTGGAAAATGCCCCCCTGTGGTGAGGTGAAAGGTAGGTATTTCTGATATTTTAAAATACGTCCAGTTTCTCAATTCCTCCTGCAATCCATTTTCTTACAGTCACTTTGAGATAGTCATATTACTAGGAAATACTGAGAGTCTAGGCAAATGTAGCCATCTGTTATCAAGAGAGTATTTATTGGTCCTCAGTGCCCCCACAACCATAACACAACTTTAAGCTGTTTGTAGGAGAATTTTTCATGAGCAGAAGTTGCACAGAGCAGCCAAAGCTTTCACTTTCCAAGCCTCCCTCTGAAATCTGCTAGAGGTGCCAGAGCTAAGAGATATATGGATATATATATATATATATACAGATTTACATAGATAAGGTTTTTCATTATAAGTAATTTTTAGGAGATCTGGGCTGCTGTGGTCTGTGAAACTGCCTCTGAGCTGCTGTGATGGAAGCTGAATGGGAGGTTCCCAAACATAAATGATTCCTTATGATTCAGTATCCAATATACCTACAACCTGCTCTTAGACCAGCCCCGAACAAAAAAAGCAAAGGGGTGACTTAAAGTCATCTGTATCTTCCTCCCATGGGTAACACAGTCTTACACAGGGTCATTGCAGGTGAAGGATTGAATTTTAGCCTCACATGCTTAGTTAATACCAGATGTCTCACTGAAAAGCTCTTTTGTAGAGCTTTATAGTAATCCTCAAAGTTTCTGTATTTCTTGGCTTAAAGAAAAATACTTTTATTTTGCTTTATGAGTTGTGAAGTGGAGCAGTTCTTTTTTCTTAGGTGTCACACTAAATTGTCCTCCAGGGAATTCATTTCAAGAAGGATTAGTACTGTTCTTTGATGAGTTCTAACTTATTTCCTGTATTGTTCTTGTAGACAAGCTTGTCACCATCAGCAAAACAGTGAACTAGAAAAACAGCACTGAAACAAGAAATAAAGAGCCTAGGCAAGACAACATCAAGTATGGGACTTATATGTCTATTCTGTACCATTTATTCAAGAAAAATTAATTAATTGACCTAATGGTCACATGAAAAGTAAATCTTTGCTTCCAAATATATATATCTCATTTACTGTAAAACATGTATTTGATACTGAAACATACAGCAGACACTGCAATACTCTCTTTAGTGAGAGTTAATGGATATAACAGTAATTGGAAGAAGAAAATATTATAAAAAAAGAGATTACTATGTTCTACAGTTTAGTTCAAATAGGCAGGGCCCAAGCTGCAAAGGTTGTTTATGTTGCAGCTGGATCCAGCCCAAATGTTCATGCACTAGGGACTGTGCTAGAGATTTTAATAATATTCCTGCTATCCAGTTTCTTGCTTTATTTCTAGTGCTGGGCTCTTGCTCTTGAATTTCTGTAACGCACCTCCTAGTTGGCAACAGTGCTTTTAAATCAATTTTTTTATTATATTCTGACGTTATGTGCTTCTGTTTTAATGCTACAGAAAATAGGGTGCTGCCAGGATTGAATGCATCCCACATGTTACAATTTTGTTTTCATGTGAATTTGACCTCTGATACATAAAATTCCTGTCTAGCAGTGTGCACATATGTGAGCCATTTCTGAAAGCAGAGAGAACAGAGCTTCGATTCAGATGAGTAAAACATTCCTATATAATGGTACTCAAAGGAATTTCAAATTAACTAGTGTGTAAATTTATGAGTCTCGTTCATCAAATAAATGTTCTTTTTAATATGCAGAGATTGTTGCTGTTCTTACATTCACTTTTTTATGTTGGAGGCATAAGAAGTAGCCAGTGCACTTAACATTTTATTTGAAAAAACCCAGAAGACTGTCCATTTTATGAACTAAGTTCTGGTGGAATTCTTGCAACTCAAGTGAATTATTTTTCCCCTGTGGTACCTTTGCTACCAAGAAGTGCTGTAGAGATTAAGGATTCAAACTGTAATATGGGCAAACAGAAGCAAAAAATCAGGGAACAAGAAGAGATGTTTATATATTTAGTTTCTTTTTTTTCCAGTGCACTCTATATCACGTGTGGTGTGGATACACAGAACTAAATCAGAGATGTCATATCTCATTGGATAATGCATGCTTTCGTGCAGCAGTCATACACTGCAAAAGCTACAACTGCTCACTGTGTATAGAACAACATACATTTTGGCCCACATGACTAATGCACGAATGTAGGTGCATCATCCAAACGAAACTTATCTATTTTAAAGTAAAAAATACAAACTAAATTTTTTATTGGTTGTTTTTCACTCCTGGTTTTTTTGGTGTTCTGACAGAGAGTGTTAGATAAACGCTACTCTAAGCAGTCAGATTTGATGGGCAACATCACACTGCAACACAAACTTGTAGATCCATGCAAAACTTTTCACACAAAATTTGGTGTAAGCATGATTTGCCCTAATTGTGTTGTGTTACTTGCAAAGACAGCTACTATGCAAGGTTCTTGGTAATACAACTCCTCCTAGAACAAAGTGCCACTTCTTCATAACCCATGGATATGGTACATTCAGAATCTATCCCATGACTGGTTATTATGAGTAGAAACTTCTGTTGATAGGCAGCTTCTAACTCTATGTGTCTATCAACACTCAGTGCTACAGGTCCAATAGCAGTGAATTTGCAGGCTGATGTTTACACTGTATGACATGTGAGAAGACATGCCCAGTCTGCTCCTGGAGACTGATCACCCGCTGGGGGTAGAACTTGCAGATCAGATAATCTAGTTTAGCTTCACCTGAAGGAAATCCATTTCCTGACTTGTGGGACCACTCAAACCCCTTTTTGGTCTGGAAACCAAGACACGATAAATAGATCCATTAAGAAATTCACATCAACAGCACATCTCCAATCCAGACTAGAACAGCCACGCAGATCAGCTGAGAAGACTGTACTTGTGCCACCCAAACTAAACAGACTCACATGCTGAGAGCTTGCTCCTCAGGCTCAGCCCCACCCAGCTCCCACAGCCACATAAGGCCCCACTCTATGAACCTGCAAACAGCTTCCTTCCAATCCATACTTTTCAATAATTTGGTTCTTAAATTCAAATGACCTAGTTCTGACAGTTTTTATGACAACTGAGATGACCTGGAATTGATAGGAAACACCTGAGAATAGTGGAAAACTATGTATCAGTTTGCTTTTGCCTAAGATAAGGGTAAGAGTTTCTATTACTATATATTCCATTATATTATTTGCTGTTGTAATTAAACACTATGAAGTCCTTCTTTGGTCTTTCCTGGTCTTCTTTGTCCTCTTGACCTCAGTTCATGAGCAGGCACAGCATCATTGTGTTTCACCACTGTAGCGTTTGTTCTTTATTTTGTCTGGGTACACAGAGCTGTTTGTTTGAGTTACAGCCCTTATCTAATTCTTGAGGACTTCTCTAAGATGATATTGTTCATTATTCAGGCATTCCAGAATACTGTGAGTAAAGTTTCTATTTCTCCTATCACATGGAGGAACAAGCTTACTTTTGGTCCAGCTGGGCTTTGTAGTCCTTTAAGACTACTCAGTCCTTGGGATCCTTTTCCTCCAAGGTCACCCTGACAAAAACAAACTTTTTTTTTCCAGTCACAGCAAAAATTCATTGATGGTTGTGGATACACAAATAGCCAAAACCACAATGATAATGTTGCCCATAATCAGAGAGGTATTTAGATGCTCCACTCCAACTGAAATCCCACTCAGTTCCAGAATCTGCCCCAAAGGTCATAAATTTAAGCAGATGGGAGATAAAAGCTGTCTGTATACTAATACATCTTTCCAGGCTTTTAACTTCATATTTAGATATCTAATTACTTTCCTAGTTTCTCTTAGCTTCTCTCTCCCTATCAACATACTAACTTTAATGTAAACTCTGTACTGAATTTTTAGGAAATCTCTATTGCCCTATAAACTTTAGGCTCTATGTTTATAGTCTGATTTTGCTGCACTTGTTCAGGCTACAGAATACATTAGTCCCTCTTAAATCCTTTTAAATCATCAGTTCAAATAGAGCAGCTATTTAAGATGTAATGAATGAAAAGGTAGGTCAGAATCCAAACTCTTATAAAATAGGTCCTTCTAAAGTTTGTAGTATTTCTCCAGTGTGCACATCAAGCCATACCTTTCGATCTACATCTCTTTTACCAGAGTGTCCTGGGCCTCTTGGGCCTTGATCTCCCCTTTCCCCCTAAGAGATTAAATGGCTAATTACTTTTCACATAGCTAATTTTATTGAGTCAATAGACTTACAAGAAACAATGATTCCATAAACACTTTCCTCAAAAATGTCAGTAAATATCTGGTTAATTTCTTCTCCTGAAAAAAAATCAAGTATTCTGTCTCTTAAACCCCTTCCACATTCCTTACGTTTACAGACATTTGTAACAGTGTCACTTGCAATTGCATCAATGTTTTCTGGGAGGAATTGCATGCATATACTCATACGAGGACGAGAAACACTTGCAGAGTTATCAGAAAAGGTCTTGCTTGACCAATTCTAAGAAAAACAACTTTTAAAAAGTAATAGTTTTGGACAAGTCTGTAGCCACTGGCGAATGCAGGCTGCAAATATTTGTCAGGAACATTACTTCAAATAATTCACAAACAACCCACAGAACATTCTATTACGGAACATTACCTACAAAATATTTATGCACAAAGTAAGTTAGATTAGTATATCAGGATGCCTGCAGGTAATCCAGGGAGTTAAAAGTAGGTTAAAACAAGGTTAAAATCCATTTCTGATTTGAGCTGTTGATGAAAGTGATATTACAGAGTCTGTTGTTGATAGGCATCGGTCTGGATCCCACTTCCCTGAGACAGCTTCACACCTGCAAATAACTGCTGTAATTTCACCCTGCTACTCACTGCAGACATTAAGCTGTTCTGTGCACTGTCCTGAATACCCAGGTAGCTGCTCAGTACTACTATTTCTACTTTCAATGGAATATAACAGTGAAGGTGACAGCACAAAGTTAATAATCAGAATAAAGGCAATATACAAGAGAAAAAACCCTCAGCATTCCCAAGTACAAAAGCCTCCCATAACTTTAACCCAACACATACTCTTAATTCTGATGTTTCACTTCTGATGTACTGAGTTCTTAATTTCTGAGCAGTGGGTCGTTTCAAATTTTAAAAAAATAAATAAGTAGCAACAGAAATGCTACATTATTTTCTCACAGTGGAAGCCTTACTGCCTCAGCCTGTAGCTTGTCAAACTGATGTTTGCGCTGCCCTTGTAGATGAAAAAGTGAATCTGCAGTCTTAATAGATACTTATTAAAGCTATTCAGATGTTTTTTAATTAAAAGCCCACAGTCAAAAATGCTGATTTGCTTACTATAACTTACGTTTAGTTCATCAATTCTACACGTCAGCCAGCTGCTACCCTCACATAAGAGCTGCACAGAAGCAGAGTTTGGAGGCACCTGGACTCTCAGCAGCAGTTCGAAATCAGCCAAAACTCTGACTTTTGCTCACTCTGCAGCTCATTCTTTTTGAAAAGAGTAAAATTAAAAGCCTCCATTTAACTTACACTAAATTTACTATTTTGGGCACTCTGGTTTGCACCCCCTTAAGTTACTGTCCATCATTTTGAATTTATGGCTTTTATTTCCCAGTGTGGCAGAGTTTTTCCTAAAACGTCAGAATTTCCCTTGGAAAAAAATGAGCCCTGGTTTCAGCTGTTTGTGCTGGTTCCTGTACCAGGCTGACAGCTTTCAGACGCAGCTCACCATCCTGGTAAATGCTCTAAGTCACATCAAATTGAGCATGACTTCTTGGTATCAGGAAAAATCTGAACAGGCCATAAGGAACAGGCTAAAGACATGAGCTCTCTTCTCCAAGAAGATTGTGAAATTTGACACTAATCAATAGCCCACAAAAGGCAGGGCAGTTAAATCAGTTGCTAATTCAGACAGTAACCACTGTTAGTATTTTGGAAACATCTCACCCAGTCCCTTATCCCTGGCAAAAGTATTGGCACATGCCTTCCTCCAGGATGATGCCTTACCATTGCATACCTACAAATGGTTGGTTGTTCTTTCATCGCCATTTTTGTACATTTTTGTATATTTCCTTACCTTTTTCCCTGACTGCCCAGGATCTCCCTTGATCCATGTCTCTCTTGGTAGACCTATATCTCCTTTAGACAAGAATAAATAATTCTATCCGCATAATTCAATAATTCTTTATTCTATGAAATGGCCCAAACAGTTTGTGAAAATATTATTAAAGATAAACAATATTTTTGCTCAAATAAAGGTTGGTATTCCTAGTAAGTTAAACGTTCTATAGAGACAGCAATCTTTTCTACTCATAAAATAAGTATTTTAAATTTAATTCCAAGTTCCCTTCCTACTGCTTACATCTTGTGTTTGTATTAAATAATCCTACACTTATCCAATGCATAAAAATACAATTGAATGCTGTTTGTTATTCTGTGAAGAAGAAGAATATTACATGAATGTAATTTATTTGTCAAGTCAGACATCTAGGACTTAAGGAATGATCAACCAAAAATGCCTAAATGGAGTTGTTGACTGGACACTAACCCCCCACTGGTTGTACAAACCAGTCCGGGCATTACTCTTATTATTTGTCAGAAAGAGTTGAAACAATCCATAGAAGTAGTCCTGCCAAGTGCTTCTTCAATGATCCCGGGAAGAATCCTTAAAAACAAAATGTCTCTTCCATCTTACCTAAAATTTTGGAAGCCCTACTTAAATCATTAAAGATACGGTTTACAGTCTGCGGGCTGTTGTGAGGAGGTTTCCCACTGGTTGTAGCAAAAAGAGATCGGCCCCTGCTTCCCGAAGCCCCTTGGCATGTCGTGACGATTGACGAAGCAAGGACACAACCAGGAGCGAAGGTGAAACAGGAGCAATTTATTGGGGTAGAGCACCCACTTATATAGGGTAGGGGGAAGAAGCTTCCAGAAAAAAGGATGGTTCCCCATTGGATAAGAGAGGGATTGAGAAATGCATCAATCAGAACATGGAGATAACAACCAATAGGCGAACAGATCTAACGACCAACAGGAAACCAGATACAACAGCCAATAGGGAATCACAATGGACAAAATGTGGGAAAATGCCCTAGGGGGTTATGGGAAGAAGAAACTGGGAGGGGGATGACTAAGGGAAAAGTACAATAGGATGCCATAATAGTTTTATTAAAACTATGTCATAACTGTAAAATGTCTTTAAATAGCCACATTATTATTATTTTTGTCATTCCTCGGTGCAATGTCCTTTAGCTCTATATGGTCATCTTAGATTCACCTCAAAACAGCCGCATTATTGTTCCTCTGGACAGTGTCCTCTAGCTCTGGGTCCTCATCATAGATCCATCTCCTGAAACGACTTTTCCACTGATTACATCCCTGGTATTCTCCCACAATAGTCTTCAAAGTAGCAGCTGAAGTCAAAGCTTTAGTTGTTTAACAACTCTTCTAACATACAGGCAGTATGACCATTGCTGTAACACAGACTGGTTTTTCTTTTTTCCAAATCATTGCAAAGGGACCAGCAAACATGACTCTCATCTGGTAGAGATCAGAAAATGTTAAAATTTATGATATTTAGACATAACAATTTGACTGGTTAAATAAAACCTGGTAGTTCTGACAAACATCCAGTATTTGGATAGCAATGAGGTCAGGTTTGGTTGCATTTTTGTGGCTAGAAAACCTGTAAATCTGTTACATGTTGTGTGTAATTGGTCTCTGGGCACAGCCTAAGCTCTTCTTCACTACTTACTGTGCTTTGGAAGTACAGTAAGAATCTTGACAGTTCCGTTACAGGATTCTTGATTTACAATTCAAAGATTTCTTTTCTCACTAGTCTCATCAGTATGTATTTTCATAGCTTTGTATTCACTTAGAAATCAAATCCGATGAAAGTAATGACTCTAGACTTACAAAATTGTTTTTAACACTAATACTTGTTGCAAAGCTTTTTAGTACAGCAGTGTTCCACTGGTTGCCCTGAATCAAGTTCTTATTACATACAGCTCCCTTGACTATTGAATCTGTCTAAAGGCATCCATGACATGACCATAATAAAGCTCATGTCTTCAATACAAAGTCTTACACATAAAAGTCATTTTATATTGCTAGTTAATGTCAAGTTAAAAGCCTTTAATTCCTGCATTCATGCTAAGTCACCTCTTCTACTGCAAAAAATCATGTGTCATCTTTCTTTCCTGGTACATACCTGCCCTCCTTGAATAATTTGTGCTATTCTCATTATTGCAACTAAAAAAACGCTAAAGAAGAAATAAAAAGAGAGAGTTGGTAAAGATAAGAGAGAGCTTCTGTATGAAGATAAACAAAATAAATTATGATTCTGTTGCTTGAAAAGCCACAACTGAATGCATATGTGGTACAGATTGATAAAAGTATGAAATAAGGTGACTGTTCTAGAGTACATGAATGTAAAATGTCAAAGGACTTACACTATGGATCAGTTTGGTTGATGACACCAATCGAAATTCACTGCCTTAAATTTACATTTTTTGCCCCAGTGTGTTCTTCACTGATTAAGAATTACAATAATTACTGTAAAGAATGGTTGCTTTTTCTTTTTCCCCTCTGGCTAGGAGATATTACTAACAGATGCAATTTGAAGTAGATATTTTAAACAGTTTTTAATACTGGATACTTCTTAATTCATTGCCATTGTTATATGTAAGTAGAGTCATGATTACATGCCTTTTGAAACTTAGACTGCAATAAGTGTATCAAAAGGATCTTTTAATTGCTGAATATGTAAGCTATAAAGATATTAATGCTATCTAAATCCTGCCCTCTGGTGTATCTACATGATAATGCACAATGCTAGTAAAGATAGTACTTCATACTGTGTGACCCATTCAGCATTTAAATCACAACACACACGGTAAATGAGGTTACTGTCTGGTCAAAATGTTAGTGCCCTTGTAACAGAGGCAGAAAACTAGAGATTGAGATATTGAAAGACCATGATACAACACCTCAAGGAGGGAGGATATCTCCTGGAAGAACTAACTGGTTTTACTCCTTAGTTCCTATCTGATCCTGACAAACTAAATACTTACTTCATACATTCCCCTCTTTTAGATACCCCGATTGGAGCACCAGTACCTGACACACAGATCTTCTGAGCACCGCAAAGTCAATGAAGGTTAAAAGTGATCAGTGAGTGCACCAGCAAGGTAGTATGATCTGCTGAAGTAAGTACAGTTCTGTGTTGCCAGAGAATTGAAATGACAGTCTTGGGTCACTTAGGAACACATGTAATTCTGACCTGAGAAATGTTTTGTTTGACCTGACAAAAATATTCAGGTAAATTATTTTAAGAAAACTGAGCAAAGATTAAAACAGTAATTGTATAAAACAAATTCACTTTGCTTACTGGCAGTCCAGTTCCTGAAATTCTGTAATTCTCTTTTGGACCAGGCTCACCTTGTTGTCCTCAAAAAAAAGCCAAAAACCCAAAACCCCCTCAAAAAAATCCAAAATTCCAATTTAGAATAATTTTTGAAAAATTTTTAACTTTACTAACAGCTTAAAGCAAAGATGACCCAAGTCTTCATGTGCAGTCTGTTGTGTAGCTACAAAATTGACCAGTTTGAATAAGGGCTTTGGTCAGGTTCAGTAACATGAAACCATGTTAAAATACAGCATATTTAATCTTCAAATCCTTTTAAATAACATAGGAAATATAATTTCTGAGTGTGATAGAATGATCAGTTATTATATGCACGTCCCCATGGTTCATGCAATCTAATAACTGTGACACAGCGGTGCCTGAGGGGGTGAGATTCTTTTGCATTCTGAAACACCAAATAGCTCTTGTGTTTCTATTAACTTTCTTTGTACCTACCATTTGAACAACAGCATTTACTAGTTCAAAATATAATTTTTCATTTTTAAATTTCTCTGAATCTCTTTGCCAGAGACACAGGAAACTTCTCTTCTGTGCTTTGTGTGTGTTAGCAGTGTATTTGGACCATCATTAGGACTCAAGAAATGAGTAAGATCTTGAGTACTTCAGCTGCTGATTCCCTAATACCTAAAGAACTTACCCTTAGAATCAAAGTTAGATGATGTGAATATTATAAATATTAGCTAAACTCATAAACTAAACTCCCATATTTTCCTATGGAAAAATGTTAGGAACACACAAACTGAATCTCATCTTTGTTATAAAAAGAACCAGCAGGTGATTATTTGAAACAGATGTGAAAAAGTCACTATGTCGACAGTAGCAGAGGAAATGGAATGATGAAAAATGAAACAGATAAGCATGAAAATACAGGCTGCCAATTTTGCCTTTGATATATGATAGCCTACTCTATTTGAATTATTCTTATTTTTTTCTACATGCTTTGGCCTATTTTATTTATCAAAACAACTGCTGAGTACCTGAAGATTACTATTATTAAGGGGGGAAAAAAGTGGGTTTTATAAGGAAAAATGCTTTTTAAATGGAAGGAATATTAGAATAAAATCTAAGCCAAATAGTTGTTGTACCATTAGACCACATTTGTGGCTGAAATTCATAAACTCCATGAAAATTTAACACACAAAATGTAGTTTCTTCGATAACACAAATTTTCCAGTATGTTTACGGACAAGAAAAGAGACATTAACACAAACGATGTTAAAAGCTATTCCACCCACATGTTAAAAATTATTTACTGCAATTCAAAAGAGAAAATAGGAAAATATTTCATAAGGAAGCCAAAGATTATGCATTTCCTTTCTTTTCTGAGAAAAGAAAGAAATAGGAGAAGTAGCTAAAATAAGGACCTAAGATCCTGACTCTCACAGTGAGAAGCAAATAAAAGTGTGACCTTTAAATGTTTCCCAACCAGATATCAGCCTTTGTATATGAAGCAGGAAATTATTCGGTGCGAACCTGAAACTGTCTAATTGGTACTTCAGCTTCTAATTTTTATTACAGACAAGTTTAAAGGACATCAAAACCAAAAGGAGAAACGGTTCAAGTTCACATCTCCATGACTTGCAGAAAAGCGGGTTGTGAAATTCTAGTAATGTAGGAGCAAGGAAAAAAAAATAAATCTATTTCCCCCCCCCCAGGTAATTTGTAATTAAGAAAACTTTGTTACTCCGAGAGTTACCAAATATCAGAACAGGTTTCCCAGAGGTGATATGGAGTCCCAAACCCCCATTCTTTGGCTACTAGAGTAGGTACCGAGAGAAGGTAGGGATAGATTAGATATGAGAAAGAAATTCCTCATTGGAAGTGTGGTGAGGCACAGGAACAGGTTGCCCAGAGAAGTTGTGGACGCCCCATCTCTCTGGAAGAGTTCAGGGCCAGGTTGGATGGGGTTCTGCACATCCCCGTCCAGGGGAAGGTCTCCCTGCACATGTTGTGGTCCTGGAACGGGAACGGTCTTTAAGGTCACAGAATCACGGGATAAGTCAGGCTGAAAGGGAGCGCTGTTTGTCAGCTGGTCCACCCTTTCTGCGCCCAGGGCCCTCCCTGCAAGGGCAACACCTCCCCACAAGCTCTGCCCATGCCAACATGTCCACATCCAGCCCTTCCACCAGGCCCAGCC
>JAOXXN010000395.1:24646057-24664142 GCA_026770055.1 Myrmophylax atrothorax
GCCGCGGCGGTGCTGGAGGGTCCCGCTGGGTGGGTGAGCCGCTGCCGCGCCCGGGAAGGGAAGGAGGGAGGGAGGGAAGGAGGGAGGGAGGCTGGCGGTGTCCCGGCCCCCGTCCGCCCCCACCGCGGTGTCGAGGCTCCCGCCGGGGAGGGCCTACGGGCCGTGCCCTGCGCCCCTCGGAACTCGGAGGAGCCGGGAAGGGGGACCAGCAGGCTCACATGGGCCCGGGGAAAGTAAATAACGCTGTCTTTTTATACTTCCCGATCCAGCCTGCCCCTTTCTCCAATTATAAGGGTTGTTTGTAGGGTCTGTGGGGTCTGTTTGCATATAGGCATGCACAGGAATTCTGGGCATGAAGCCACTGAGAGTATAGATGGAGTTTAACAGTGATGTAAGTTCTTGAATGTTGCTGGGCCAGTTACGAACGAGGACAAGGTAACATTGGGGCAGGAGGTGGGAACAGGATACGATAAGAGGACGCGTTGTATTCCTGTAGAAATCTTGAAAAAGAGCAAGCCTTTCTAGGCTGTGGAACAGGATTCAGACAAAACAGACAGACCCTATTCTTTGTCAATTAATGCCTTTCAATGAGGAAGAGAAATTCTCTTCTCAATGCTTGAGGGAGGGGCTCCTTCCCAGCCGCCCACCCACGTGTTGTGCCCCATCCCATCTCGGTTAATGTCTGCTGGCTTAATACTGGTGTGGAGTTTGTAAACACAGCAAATCCTGTTGTCATCAGTCTGTAGGTGGCTGTGCTGGTTCTATCTCAATAGGTACATGCCAAGCAAAGTGTGTTGTGAAGAAAATGATACAATGCAGAGAATGCTTAAGGTTTTGGCCTGAAATGTGTTATGTGTGTGTTAAACCCTTGAGCTAAAAGTTATTCATATTCTTGGTTGTTTAGCAGTTAACTGAGATTGCAATAGAACTTGGGTTTTATATAATTTTTCTACAAATTATTTTCTCAACAGTTCCCATATGCATGGATATCACCTAAATCTTCTTACCAGAGCTTAGATTCTGCATGAACTTACCCTAACCATGAGTGGCTCCAAACCTGATATTCTGTGGGCCCCACACCACGTTGACAGATTTGTTGTGTGCGACTCGGAGCTGAGCCTGTATCACATCGACTCTGCTGTAAGTTCAGAACTCAAGGCAGGGTCCTTGCGGCTGTCAGAAGAAACTACAGCTACGCTGCTGTCCATAAACTCGGATACACCGTACATGAAATGTGTGGCCTGGTATCCCAAGTACGATCCGGAATGTCTCCTTGCTGTTGGACAGGCCAATGGCCGAGTGGTACTTACCAGTCTTGGTCAAGATCACAATTCAAAATCTAAAGATCTGATAGGCAAAGAGTTTGTTCCCAAACATGCACGGCAATGCAACACCCTTGCGTGGAATCCACTGGATAGCAATTGGCTTGCTGCTGGACTAGACAAACATCGGGCTGACTTTTCAGTGCTGATCTGGGATATCAGTAGCAAATATGCCCCAGAGACTGCAGTTGCTACAGAGAAAGTAAGACTTTCAGCAGGAGATGCGGAAGCAGGACTAGTAGTAACAAAGCCACTCTATGAATTAGGACAGAATGATGCTTGTCTGTCTCTCTGTTGGCTTCCACGGGATCAGAAGCTGCTGTTAGCTGGAATGCATCGAAATCTGGCTATCTTTGATCTGAGGAACACAAGCCAAAAAATATTTGTGAACACCAAGGCTGTCCAAGGAGTGACTGTTGACCCCTATTTCCATGATCGTGTAGCTTCCTTCTATGAAGGTCAGGTTGCCATATGGGATTTAAGAAAGTTTGAAAAGCCTGTTTTGACCTTGACAGAGCAACCGAAACCCTTAACAAAAGTTGCATGGTGTCCAACAAGAACTGGACTGTTAGCTACTTTAACAAGGGATAGTAATATCATTAGACTGTATGACATGCAACATACTCCTACCCCTATTGGAGATGAAACTGAGCCGACAATAATTGAACGAAGTGTCCAACCGTGTGAAAATTACATTGCTTCATTTGCCTGGCATCCCACAAGTCAAAATCGAATGGTAGTAGTGACTCCCAACAGGACTATGTCAGACTTCACAGTTTTTGAAAGAATTTCGCTTGCATGGAGTCCGGTGACATCCTTAATGTGGGCATGTGGACGACATTTGTATGAGTGTACAGAAGAGGGAAAGGCTAATTCCTTGGAAAAAGATATAGCAACCAAAATGCGGCTCAGAGCTTTGTCAAGATATGGTCTTGATACTGAACAAGTTTGGAGAAATCACCTCCTAGCAGGAAATGAAGATCCTCAGCTGAAATCACTTTGGTACACTCTGCACTATATCCTTTATTGTACTATATTTTCTGTCCTAAAGAAGGAATATACCTTTATATGTAAACCACTTATACAAAATGCATTAAAAACTTTAAATATAACGCAGCATCATGTAAATGCTTTGCACGTGTTAACACAATGTGACTTTCCCTTTTTAAAAACAGTTTTTGAAACACTTGGGAAAAATTAATCTTCCTATACGTGAAAATACTTATGAAGCAGTATACTGAAGATATGGATCAAAAACTTACAGGAAACAAAGGTCCCTTAGTTTATGCAGGCATTAAATCAATTGTGAAGTCATCTTTGGGTAAGAATGTTCTGACTTTGCTGAGTTCATTTGTAGTATGTTTGCAGAATAATGTGCTCATGGATCTATCTTTAATAATTGTTCAAAGAGGCTATTTAAAAATACAGAAACAAAGTATTTCTGTTCATGTTTTAATATTGTAAGTTAACAGTTTATATTACAATAATTTCCAGAATTTTCAGTGTTTGTAGAAAATCAGTAGTGGTAAAAGCACAGTGTCCTCAAAGGTAAATCTTTGGATTATTTCAAACATTTGAGTTTTGACTATGGCACTGAGAATTCTTTCTTCCCACGAGACTTATTTATTTTTCAAAGTTACACATCTGGATGTAGTTCTAGGAAAGTGACTTTACTGTAGGTACGGCTAATGTATTAAGTACATTTGCACATCTATATTTAAGTAAGCTGTCCTGTTCTGAAGTGGTAATCACCCACAGTGCATCACATTCTGCCTCAAATGGTCTCTGCAGTTTGTGTTAGTATAATCTATTATTTGAATCTTTCCTTCTCTATTCTTTATATGCCTCATTAATATATATGCTCCTTGGAGCAAAAAATAGGTCTTCAGTGATGTGAAAGCTTCTAACACATTGATGCTAAGAAGAGGACTAGATAGAGCAAGTACTTGACTGTGTATTATGTAGTTTCAATTTGAACACACTGAAAAATCCTGTCAACTGTAACAAGAGGTAGAGGAAAGAAAAAAGACAGTGGGCAACGTGTGTCGAGTTTAGGTGCATGATTTTTTAGCAGATGAGAATAATTTTGTGTATACTGCTCCTCACCATGGGAGTGGTAAGTACTGTTAATTTAAAGTACCAAAATACGATACTCAGCTTTTGTACTCTGTGTTATGATTCAAATGAAAGTGTTGTATTGTGACTGCAATTTAAATTGTGATTTAAGCACAATTTATTTCCCATTTCTAGGAACAACGGAGAACCTCAGGCACAGCAGGAGTGGATCTGATAGACAGGCAGATATTATTCAATATCTGAGTGAGGAGAGATCCTTGGCTTTGCAGCTCTGTGGGTGGATAAAGAAGGGAACAGACTTAGATGTGGAACCTTTTCTAAATTCCTTGGAACAGGAAGGAGACTGGGAGCGAGCTGCTGCTGTAGCACTTTTCAACTTGGACATACGGCGAGCAATACAAATTCTAAATAAAGGGGCTTCCTCAGGAAAAGGTGCATACTGTGCTTAGTGTTTTATTTTGGCACTGTATCATGAGTGGATTTTTTTTCTGTTAAAAGAGATGGCTGTTGTCTTATAAAATTGTTACTTGAAGCAGTTGTAGTGGAGATTGAGAATCTGACAAATCCTGGTATTTCAGTCCCTAGACTACCATATGCCATACTGTCTAGTTAAAATAGATTATATGTTTCAGAATTTCCTACTGATACAAACCCCAGAAAGACATACATTCGAAACTAATGGGATTCTTTAATGGAATTGCTGCTTGGCTAGATGTCATGTAAATCTGCTTCTGTTGGGCTGTATTGCCAGTGTGATGGCTGTGGAATAATGAAACATAATATTCAGGGTCTGCAGAAAACATTTGTTTTTGGGTAGTATTTGTTAAGAGTTGTGGTGTATGATGGAAAAGTTAAGATAGTGGAGCCAGTAGATGGAGGTGTTTTTTTTTCTGTTTTCTTACAACTCCTACAACTCTGCTTCACATTTGTGTTCTCTTATTAAATTAGAAAGACTGTCTTGCCACTAAAGTGAGTAGGTAAGACACAATGAGCTGTTGAGTTTCCTTTATTTTTAGTATTTCCCCTTTTAGTGTGGGAATGAGTGTCTGTACTTTCTGTAGGGGGGTTTCAGACTGAAGACATGCTGTCTTCAAAATGAAGAATAAAATTGAACTTTCTGACAGAAGGAATATTTAGATAAAATAGTTTTCGTGTTTCAGCAAACTTCTTGACTTGATATTGCTACATAAAATTGTCATCCTCCAGCTATGTCTTTTGGCTGGATATACAATCCTGTTTTTCTTTTCTTGTGGATATGAGTTATGATATTGACAATCTTTTATGATAGCTATTTCAAAATAATCAGAACCAGTGTTATGTTGTTTAAAGAGGCTGTTGTGCTTGTGGGCTTGTGACTTCTAGAGATGTTAACTTACCTGAACAGAGGCATTTAATGCAGAAAGTAGTGTACATGCTACTGGATGCACATTTATTTTGGCTAGTGTTAATTCTGCTGGGTTTTGTCTTGCATCCTGACAAAACATGGTGGTTTAAATTGATACTTTCAATTAGTTTTAGCTGGATTTTTTTAAGTCCTTGACTTGAATAACATTGTTTCACTGATTGCTTTTCCTAAATCAGGTGATCTGAACCTTAATGTGGTAGCAATGGCTCTGTCAGGCTACACAGATGAGAAGAACTCGCTTTGGAGAGAAATGTGCAGTACTCTGAGACTGCAGTTGAACAATCCCTACTTGTGTGCAATGTTTGCTTTCCTGACCAGTGAATCTGGTTCATATGATGGTGTATTGGTGAGTAAACTTCTGTTAGGTTAGAATTCCTTTATGTAATAGGAGCATATACAGACACACACGTATGTAGGGGAAATGCTATATACTCCATGAATTAATTGGATTAGAATGTATTCTTTTATCCTGATGCTGGCAAATAGCACTTCTTTCTGCTAAACAGACATATTAGTGAATGTTGTGTTAGTGAACAAATCATGCATAAATATCCATTATAGTTCACACATTTTTAGATGGATTTTATTAAATCACTAGAAATACATTATCAAAATAATTTGAGCAGTGGTGAAAAAAGAGAGGGAGAAGGGTTAATGATGGAATTCCAAAAACCTGAATAAATGCAAGGGAGTTTTCAGAACTTTTATCAAGCTATATTTGCATTAAATTGTATTTTATTTTGCCTTGCTTAATTGTTAAAATAAGTTCACTGTGTAGGAACAGTAAGTAGAGTAGTGGCACATCTTCTGAAATTGATACAGAATTGCCATGTGAAGAGCAAACTAAATCTTTAATCATGACATACTTTGAATTTTTGGAGGAGTAACATAGTTTTGGTTAGAAAACAACAGCAAAGCTTGAATGAGTAGGAATTATTTAGCCTAATGGAGAACTCCTGTAATACAGCAAGATAATTGCCCCAAAGCTGTTGAAAGCAAAGTTATCATAATATGATGGTTTTAGGGTAGTAAAATAAATTTTAAACAGATTAGAATCACAGAGGAGAGAAACCTGAGTCTTTTCTCTCTCTCTGAAAGTATTACAGTTTTTTATTGATGAATTGGAAACTCACAGATCATAAGGTGTTTGTCTGTTTTTCATTTTAATTTTTCCTTCAGTGAGGCCTGTTGAAGTTTGTGTGCGAAAGATTTTGTCACGCACATCTTGTTTTGGCAATGTTAATCACAGTTTCTATTCTGAGAATATCAGGAGGAAAAATGTGAGCACAGCTAAGTACCAATTTAGTCAAGTACTTTTTTTCTTCAGTGTATCATCTGGTAAAAGGATTAAAAAGCAGAAAGTAAATATTGCTGCACCTTGAGTGTCAATTTACTTCTGAGAAATTCATGTTCTCGGTGTTTGGAGTTAATTGTTGTTTGCTTGGGATGTTTTGTTTACTTTGTTAACTTTTATTTGTAGTTTTAGGAAAGAATTGAGTGGATAGGCCAGTTATTTTGTAAATATGATAAATGTGGCTACCCACCCTTAAGGGGAAGAACCCATGGTTCATAAATGCTCATTGGTTGAAAGGAACAACAAAAGTCAGAGGGTTTACAAACAATCAGAAGGTTTTATTAGTAAATTACACAGTTGGCATGGAAATTTGTGTTAGTCCCTGACCTACTATGTAAGCATACAGCAGTGGCTTTTGGATACAGAGGTAGGGTGAAAGGGAAGAGAAAAAATACAGGGAGATTCTGTAAATATGAAAGTAATTTGTTTTTCTTCTGCCTTCTTCTCCAAAGTATGAAAATAATGTGGCTGTAAGAGACAGAGTGGCATTTGCTTGCAAGTTTCTCAATGATGCTCAGGTAAGTTTGGGGTTGCACATTTAAGCAAACTTTTAAATTGGGCTTTATTCAGAGGTGAAAGAAACTCTGGGATACAGGGGTGAACGCTGGAAGTAATGAAGCATGAGTGGTTTGTTTTTTGTCATCACAGTGCTATGTAAGGTATGGTATTTAGTATGTACCTTCAGCTTGATTTTTGGTTTGTTTTTTGTTTGGTTCATTTGGGGAGGGAGTTTGTTGTTATTTTGTTTTTTTTTTTTCTATTAGTATTCATTGCATGGTAGTTTAAATGCTACTGCATTACCTGTACACCTGTTTTACTGGAGAGTGTTTGTACTTACTCAGTATTTATTTTCAGATGTTTATGTTCTTGCAAATTAAGGTTTGGTTTTACAGCAGGAATATTGTATTTTAAATTCACCAAAGTATTTAAAGAATACAAAACCTTCCTCTTCACACTATCTATCAGGAAGCCTAAAGTTTCTTTATAAATACTTGATTTCATGCAATGTAGTAGGATACAGTAACTTAACATTTTCTGCCTAACACCCAACAAGCAGCATATTCTGTTAGCAGCAGACACTCCTTTTATATATATTTATGTATTTATTTATGTGTTTTTTTTATAGCTAAACAGGTTCATTGAAAAGCTGACGAATGAAATGAAAGAGGCTGGGAATTTGGAGGGAATACTGTTAACAGGGCTGACAAAAGATGGAGTTGACTTGATGGAAAGTTATGTTGACAGAACAGGAGATGTGCAGACAGCAAGCTATTGCATGCTACAGGTTAGTGTTTCACTTGAAAATAAAGCTTTACAGAGGAGAACTAAACATGGTTTTTTTATCAGTGTAATACTTAACCTTGTGAACTAAAAAGTATTTTCTCTGTTAGATTGGGACAGTATTGTGCCTATTCTGTGGAGTCATCTGAAACACTCAGTGTTAATGACAAGCATGTGTCTTCACATTCTCTGATTGAGATAGTACAGGAAAGAGACAAAAGAAAATCATAGTCCTTTTCACTAGCTAAACTGAGAATACCCATTTCCCTGCCTATTGCTGGTGTGTTTCCTGATAGGTTCGTTATTGTTTTTTCTTCCAGGATTTTGATGGAGAGCAAAGGTGAGGTTTTTTGTTTGTCTGTAAGCATAGGGTTTGGGACTTTTTTTGATGGACTTATGTCAACTCTTACTCAGTAGTAGCTATTGCCAGCACAGTAATTAACTGCATATGTAATCTTAACAGTGATACAGATTGTGATAGGTGACAACTTTTGGATCCTTCATCTCTCAGGCACGAGTTCTTGGGAGGACATGGCAGCACAAGTATTTTCAACCAGAGAGGGAGACTGAAGAAAACCTTCATCAAACTCACATTACAGTTTAACAGAAAGTTCATCTTCTTCAAGATAAATTACTGTGTATTATTTCTTATATCTCGTAGTGCATTTTGTGAAGCCTTGTCTTTGGTGTGTGTCTGACATTTTTTCCTGCCTGCTTTAGGGTTCTCCGTCGGATGTACTTAAGGATGAAAGGGTTCAGTACTGGATTGAGAACTACAGGAATCTTTTAGATGCTTGGAGATTTTGGCATAAACGTGCAGAATTTGATATCCATAGGAGTAAGCTGGATCCCAGTTCAAAGCCTTTAGCCCAGGTAAATGTAATTCTTGCAAGAAGTGTGACCAGTCCAGAAAGAAATGTGACATGCTACTTCTATAAAAAAAGTTGCTGGCCGCACCTTGGCTTTCAGGATGGTTTGTGTGCAAACGAATGATTTCAGCTAAGGCTGACATTACAAAAATACCTTTCACTTTTTCTTTTAAATAAGAGGTCTTTTAGGACCTGTAACTTATCAGCACTTTTTTTCTGGGGAAACAGGAAACTCTTCTGGTATTTTTTCTTCATATATTGAAAAGCAAAAGCAGAGATGTCTCATCCAGCTGAATTCAGTGTCAGGGTGAGAATGATGCTGAAACCAGGGAACTAGCTCAAATTGCTCTGTTTAAATTGAAACAAACCTCAAAACTATTTTGAAGCCCTTGAACCTGAAACTAAAAGTGAACAGCAGCAACTTTCATTATCAGTTCTGAACATAAGTTGGCCCAAAAACTAAAGCCCTGCCCAAACGCTCTTCTTAACATTTGGTGGCATTTTTAGCCAAAATGTTTTTTTCCCACAGCACCTTTCACTCACATCTGCTAAGCATGTTCATTACAAGCTCTAGGGCCTGAGGGTTTCTGAGGAAGGCTGTTTTTGAATTCATGGATACACCACAGCTGTTTAAGGACAGCTGAATCTGTGCTGCTCCAAGGGGGCAGGAGTTGAGTTGCTCCTTCCTTATGTGATTAACACAAGTAGCCCCTAAAGAGTTTGAAATATGTGCTCCTTAGTATCAAGTCTCAACTTGTGGCATGAGGGATGCAAATAAATAATATTAGGATAATCTGTAAGTTGGGGACTCTAAAGTGAGTCACCAGACTATAAGGAGAGACCAGACTTAATTATATAGTAAGTAAACTTAATTTCTTCCATTACTGCAGATGTAGCTTTTTATCATCTTAAATAGTAGCTTTTGAAGTTTTAGCAGTTGTGCATGTTGTTATGTGTTTTTTAAGTAAGTGAACATCAAGGCCTACTCCTCATGGCTGTGTACCACATCCATAAGCTGAAATATTAAGAACGCCTTCACAAGTAGCCTTGGCTTTCTAGGGCACTTTCTAGAATATCTGGTAAATATAAGTTAACTGGCTTGAATGGGTTCACTACAGGTGTAGCGAAAGTGGAACAAAACAAAAAAATTAATGGGCTTTTGTTCTCTTTAGGTGTTTGTGAGTTGCAATTTCTGTGGAAAATCAATCTCTTACAGCTGTTCAGCTATTCCTCATCAGGGGCGAGGTTTTAGCCAATATGGAGTCAGTGGTTCACCAACTAAGTCAAAAGTTACGAGCTGTCCTGGTTGCCGTAAGCCCCTTCCTCGCTGTGCACTTTGCTTGATAAATATGGGAACACCAGTTTCCAGCTGTCCAGGTATGGCGCAGTGGGTTTTAGTTACTCAGCTACAGTACTAGTTAGAGGCCTAATCAGTAGTTCCTATTTGAATATCTTCTGTTGCATTTTTCTTTCTGCTCATACTGTAAGTATTTGTATTCATCATCTTGAAGGGAGAAAGACCATAATTGAGAACTTGTTTACATCCCATCTGATTTTATGATGAAACCTTTGTTTAAGTTCTTTGAGGTCAGATAATAGGCACAGTTACTTGGTTCTGACAGTTTTCCCAGTGAGATTGTCAGTGAAATTCCATGGTTTGATTGGTGTACAGATTTGAGTATTGTGGGAGTCAGTATTGTGAGCTTTACAACTGAAAGAAATGGGGAATGTGAGATGAATTGTAGAGATACTATATAAATCTTGGAATGTAAGTGAATTAATTTTTAGCTGTAAGAGGGAGAGAGAATAAATTTGACATGGTGTATTTTCTGTCACTAAGTATGAAAGAAAGCATAGGTCATGCTGTAAGAACTATTATGACTAGAATCTTTTAGTTCTAAATATCTTGGGCTCAGCATTATATAAGGTCTAAATAAAACTGATTTTGTCCATATTTTTAAGTCAGTCTTGTTAGAGAGCCACAAACAACTGTGCAGTTTATGTCTGTTTCTGTCTCTTCTCATTCTCTCATTGAGAGAGTTAGGACTTCTATATTGTTCTTTTTTCCAAATTATAACTTAGATTTTGTTGATTTTTTCTAAAGCAGAAGATTTCATGTGCAGCAGAACAGGCCCATAATTCACTGGAACATAAATCAACCACTGAACATAAATCACCATTGAAAGACATTCTGTTTGTAAAATTTGCTTAATAAGCAAGTTTACCATGCTCATAAGATGTGAAACAACAGCTCAGTAGTGTAATTCTTGTTTTGGCATTCCACCTGTTCTTAATAATTTTACAGACTTTTAAAATTGGGCCACTTCTTCACATAATGTTCCTAATTTCAAATTTATTTTAATAATGTTGCTGGGGCTGAAATGTAAATGAAGTATAATGATTTACAGCCATATTTGTGGGGGTGGGTTTGCCTCTGCACAGGAGGATCCAAGTCAGATGAAAAAGTGGATCTTAGCAAAGACAAGAAGTTAGCCCAGTTCAACAACTGGTTTACTTGGTGTCACAACTGTAGGCATGGTGGACATGCTGGGCACATGCTGAGCTGGTTCAGGTAAGTTGATGTTAAAATGTTTGTTATTTCATGTGTGTGTGCTGCACTGAGCAGGACATGCCTCCTTTGCTGTATCTACCATTATAATATTTAAATCATAAAACTGAACTGTGTTGCTGATTTTTTCTGAGATACTACACTCATGCATGTAGTAAATGTACAGATTGCAAAATTATTTAACTTGTTTTTTCTTTTTTCTGCTATTGCTATTTAGGGACCATACTGAGTGCCCGGTCTCTGCCTGCTCTTGTAAGTGTATGCAGCTGGATACAACAGGGAATCTCATTCCAGCAGAGACTGTCCAGGCATAAATATTGCTTAAAAATATGTGGCTCTCTAATGGATGTCCACCGTAGTCCAAGCATATATTGTGGACAAAGGTCATTTGTGACTTCCTGACTGTGAAAAAATAAACTGCTATCAAATTAGTAAAATGATGTGTGTATGAGTGTGCTTGGTAGAAACAGGTATTCCTAAAGTGAGCCTCTAGGTATAGTGTGTGGTCCTTATGCAGAGGACTGAAGAAAAGCACTCCTGGAATTGTGGACTCTTTGGATTTACTAAAATCCAAAGACCTTTTTAATAAAGTTTTCAGGATAATGCTGATTGGCCCCAAAGCTGTGTTTATATGCTGTGAAACCAGATGTTCAAAATAAACACTTGAAAAGTGTCCTTCAGAAGATGGCAAAGTGATGCTGTGGATTCCTCTGTTCATTGTTTGATCACATTTTCTTGTATGCAAACGATCCTTTCCTTGTAAGTTCATTCAAAGTGCCACTGTTAACTGTATTCTAAAGATTTTTATTTTAAAGAAAAATCCATTTCTTTCTGTTCCCAAGTTTTGTTCATAGTAAAGGAATGTCTTTGCAATTCACGCTCTTATTTCATTTCCCTACATACCTAGCTGATGTGAATTACAAAGCTAAAGAATTTGGGGGTTTTCTCTCCTAGCAATGTCTATCCTAGAGAAGAGTTCCTTGAGTGAGAAGTCAGGTGTCTGTTACAGTGCAGAGTGCAGATAATCTATAGGAGGTTTGTAGTTGATTGGTTAACTTAGTACTGTGAAGATTTGAAATCTCAAGGACTGGAGACTTGTAAATATTTAAGTTTTAAACTACATACTGAGTTTTGACTACAAAAACACTTGAAGACTGAGATAATCAGCATTTGCCTGTACTTCTGATGTATACTGGGAAGTGTGGAATCAACGTATATAAATCCTGCTTCTTCTCACGAGCAAACGCCGGTCTGCTCCCAAAAGGCCGCACAATTTTAAGTCATTGATCAAAGTAGTTCTAGAGGAGTTACGAGCTGGAATTTTATTAATTTGAGAGAGCATCAATGATATTTTGCTAATATTGTGCAAGGAGCTAATTGGTCTTGTTGTCCTTGATCTTTTTAGGCAACAAAATTCATACAAATTAGGGGGAAAAAACCCAAACCTGTTTTAAGGTGTGTGATAATAACATCAGTTTACTTGTTGTGTGTTTATCTACAGTATGAGTTACTTAACACTTGTGTGCTATAAAATACTAAATGGAATGCTAGCAATAAACTGGTACTGTATTGCCAGGACTGTGAAAATTGGTGTTTGAAAAGAGAATATATTGTAATATACCACTAGTTCTACGTGCTCTAATGTAGTTTCAAGAAGATAGAATGTGGAAGTGTTTTCTGTGGATGTATAAGATTACATTCAGGACTATGTGCTTTATTTTCTGATTTAGTGTTAACATTGTAATCTGCATTTTTTTCTGATCTAAAATTCTTGTCTAATTGACAATAATCTTTGTTAATTAAAAATCTGAGAGGTACTTGATACTTTAAGCCATGGGAGAGCAGTTCCTTTTTTTCTTAGAATATTTATTTTTTCCCAGTATTTTTGCACATTTCGTTTTGCTGTTGAAGAGCTTTTCAAAATGTTTTCCGTTTATAAATGTAAACTTACTGTATGATACCCTATTTATATAAATACAGGCAATAAAAAGCTTTTGTTTTATGGAAATAAGAATTTCTAAGTGTCATGAGTGGTTTTATTCTTCCGTAGTAACATTTAGTAAATTTTCCTGATAATTTCCATTCCAGTTGAATGCAACTCTTACTATAAAATGTCTCACTTTCTTATGTAAAGAAAATCAATCTATAATGTTTTCAGCTCAACCATACCTGTTTGTGTCACATTCAAATAATTTAATTAGATTAAATTACATGCTTACTTTGATACTTACCATGTCTGAAACGTTTTGGAGTATGAATGTGTGCATATTCTGGCACAGCATTGCTATCACTTTTGGCTGTTGTTAATTAGTAATCAGGCTTTCAGGCCAGTAATTACATGATTTGCAAAGTTTACTAAACAAGATCTGTACGATTTTTAATTATCAGATTTTTTTTCCTTGTTTTGCTTTTAAACTAATAAAGCTGTGCTTTTGGGGGTGATTTGTTGTCTTCTAACAAAAACTATAGCTACACCCATTTTATTAGCTGCAGTTTTACATTTACTGTTGCCTGGTATCTGTTTAACTCTGCTGGAGGTGGCCTTGCATCCTGTGTTTTGACCTTGTGGTTCATGCCAATTACATTTCATTGTTCCCATTTCCTTAGATGCTCCAACCTTGCCTCCCTTCCTTGACTGAGTACAAGCACTTTATCATCACAGGCTGCTTACACATGAGCACCACACATGTGCCCATGTCCACGCCCAAGCAAGGATAGCAGAGCAGGTGATGAGCAGGGTCAGCCAAGAGCCCTGAGAAAAGGTGTCAGATCTCAGAAGTTACTCAGGAGTGTAGTGGGAATAGTCCTGTCCCAAATGCTGTGAAATTGTCAAAGTCAGCTCTGATTGCATAAATCACTTCGTACTCCTCTCTCCTGTCCCAGGTTCTTGCCTATTACCAGCCTCGTGTCCTCCCAAAGAAGCCACCAGCTCCTATTCATATCTTCCATTACTGGGTCCTGCTCCTGGCCCTGGCTTTGGTGACATTCCTCTCTGGTGTTTATAGTTGTTCTGGTGACTCCCCTTGGTTGCCACTACTTCCCATTTTATTATCTATGAGTCTGGTTGTTTCTCACACCTTTGTTGTGTGTGTAATGCCTGGGATCCTGTTAACCATCTGTCCTAGCTGACAGCAGGCCCCATAGTTATACCTTTCCCTAGGTATTTGGAATGGCTGGAAGTTTCCCTCATGGTACTGTGGGGAATTATGCTGGTAAACACATATATGACCCGAGTATTACTTGAACACCAAGAATGCTTTACAGTTCCTTGCATTGCTGTCTAGTTAGTACAGCCACAGAGTCAGGCAGGCCATTTATTCCCACAGCCTGATAAGTCTGTAGAAAAGCAGATGAATGAAAAGCTCATAGGGGAGACTTTTAGTTGTGTACTGCTTGCACAGCCACCTTTCAGGACTACATGAACTAAGAAGAGTCTTGTCTGACAAAGAGAAAGTGGCATTTTACACTCACTGTAGCAGTGTTCAAACATTGCCTCACACGACGTAGTATCCAAGGATGGTCTCTCTAAAATGCTAAAGCCATCTAGTGGTAGGCTGCTTTGTTTACAGACAATATGTACATGCACAAAATACCAATTTTCTAAAGCAGAATAGAACAAAATAGTTCTAAATGCTAGGAAAACATGCACAGTTATTAAGAATGACATTTGATTCTGCTGAGCTCTAGAATAGGTGGTGGTGATACCACTGCAGGACAGAGCATGGTATTGTGCCACATGGATCTCATGCTCTTCTTTGCTGTAAAAGCTTTGATTCCTACTTCAGAAGGCCTCCTCCTTCTCAGTGACAGTAACAGTGTCACTGTCCATCTTCTAGGTAGAGAGAGGGAAAAAATTGTTAAATTGATCTGCCCCCAGTTCGTAGTAATTTTGATAAGTCTGAAACAAATTCCTTGACTGAAAAAAAGTCAAGTAATTTTAGTAATTTTGATAAGTCTGAAACAAATTCCTTGTCTATAAATAAGCACATAGCTAGGAATCTCATTAAGGCACTAAATCTAGTTACTAACTTAAAACCTGTTTGTATGAAAGTTTAATGAACCTGGCTAAGGTTTACTTAAAATACTTTGAAATATTTTAATAATTCACAGAGAGTATATCCAAAGTTCAATTTTACTTTGATTGTGGTACCTTAAGAGACCTTAAAAATTCTCCTATGTGTTGTGTTAGTAGCCTGGATAGTAACAAAATTGGGAACTGTGTGGTAGTTCCTATGGTTCAAGTCACTATGATAAGTTAGCTGAATCTTGGTACTGTTGCTTAGATTCCCACCAAGAATTAAGGTTGTGATGGGAAGTCAGCTGTGCTTGAAATCCCAGATTAACTAGGCATATTCCAGGTGTTTAACGTCAGTGCAAAAGGCAAGTACCTTGTACTCCACTTTGTAAAATTTCACTGTTTCATGTAAAATAGAACAGGAGTCACCATACATCACTGGAAATAGCCTTCTAACAAGCAATACTGACACAAATAGTTAAATGCGAGATCTTTTTTATTGGTGAAGACACCATTTTCAAGATGCCAAATACCACCACATTTGCAATAAATTTGTATCAAATTCATCAAAACAAATGAAATTAACAGTCTTTATAGTAAAAGCCCACCAAATTACTTCAGTAAAGTATCCTAAAACCTCTCCTAATAATAAAAGGATTCCTACAAAACTTCAGTTTCCGACGTCTAATCCTGCAAGAGAACGTTCCTCATGGATGCTAAAGGGTTAAATATATACAGTGAGAGAGACATCCACAGATGTGTTCTCCTTGCTGAATAAATATATTTGCAAAGACAATACTCTTCACTGGCAATATGTAGCACATGTAACAGCATTTTTCGGTTATTTGTTGAAAATAAATGCAACTGTTACCATGCTCTCAGGCAAGAAAACCACGGGTATTGTTGTCCCCCATGAAGCTCTAAGTATACACTGATCAAGTGTTCCTCCCAGTACCACACTGGAAGTATTCCGGGAATTCATGAATAATTTTTAGTGCTTCATTGTAGAGTTCCATATCTGAAAGAGGGCAAAGAAAATGGTTATGATGCATAAGCTGAATTCCCCACAAGTCAATGACAACATTAAAACACTGCTTTTTAAAAGCAGTATAGCTCAGCGATCCCAGTCTCCCTCAACCTCCCATTTTCCCCGAGGCAGCAACAGTCACTGCCTGTTTTCTGGAAGGTTATTTTGAGGCCTGCTGGCTGCACAATCACACTAAATTCAGGGCAAGGTGAGAACCACACTGTCATGAGTGGGAGAACAATCAGATCACGGCAATGATCTCGACTGGCTCCAGCTTAGCGTAACTCTCTACATTTTAACCACAAGCTGCTACATTTGCTACAGAACTTCTCTAATGACAGTCCTTTTCTATACCCTAATCCGTATCTGGCAGCTTGGAGAAAGACCTTGTCTGTAAGGAAAGGTAATCAGGCTCTCCCTTCTCATTTACTGAAGAAAAGTTCAGAACTCAAAATGGATTTGTAGTAATGTATATTCTTACTTACCAAATGGACTTTTATCTTCTCTGAACTGGACGTATGACACACACATGATGGTTGCCTGATTTGTTACTCTTCCCACTACTTCAATAATTCCTGAGATCTCCTCATCTAGCTGGAAAACATAGCAAAGATGAAATTAGTAACACTAAATTAGCTGCTGTATGTACTTAAGAGCACTGCACTTAAGCTAGAAGCTCTCCATAACTGATGATTTGTTCACGACAGAGTCTAAGTCAAACAATACAGTACTACTGAACAGCCCCATTGCCATCCCCCAAAAACCCCAAAGAGATTTACAGGTTTTGTAATAGCCAAGTCAGTACCAACAAAAAAACCCCAAACATATGAAGAAGCATCAGAGGGAAGATAACAGTTTATAAGTATAAAAAACTGTATAATTTCATCACTGAATAGAGACTAATCTTGCACGCAGAGAACAGAAGAATCCAGATTTTAATGCATTTCATTCAAACCCAAGTCAATTATAGAACGCTGTACAAGCTACGGAGGTATCACACATGCCAGAGAGCAGTTGCAGTGTTCCAGATTTAGGAGATATATTTGGAAATTATTTCTTAAGTAATCTGTCAGTAAGTGTTCAGAATAAAAAGACACTGACAAGCCTTTGGTTGAACAGAGGGGAAAAAAGGTCTGTTTTCTTGCAGTTTGAAGCTAAGGTCAGCAAGCTTCACATTTGTAAGACAAAACTTTGTGCCAGCTCAAACTGTATTTTTCATCAACAAGGAGAGACTCCTGTCTTCAAAGTCTGAGAGTACCATATGCAATTATTTCACATGGAAATGGGAGGATTTCTCAACATTTAACAACTCATTCAAAGAAAAAGATGTAAATATATACACACAGAGTCAAGCTAGAGCATTTGCCATTACAACAAAAATAATCCTTTAATTACAACATTTGCTGGAGGAAAAACATGCTTAGTGACAGAAGAGAATGCCAGGGTGTTATTCCTTCAGTGGTACCTGATAACTAAGGAAGTAGTATTTTTGTTCAGTAGTTCTAATTATATCTTATACCCATTGCATTCATTGCTTTATTTTTTTTGTTATGAAAGAATGCTTCAAGCTAACCATGAATGCTACGACAAGTGTTCTATGAGGATGGCAACTCAAAGAATACCATATTCTTGGCTCTTTTTGATTATAAAAACAGTAAGGGGAGAAAAAAGCGAAATTACAATAAAGCTAATACTTATAGTGGACTGTATTACACTGTAGACAACTAATGGAGTCAGAGAAATAGCCAGACAGGGATGTGTGTGACAAGGAAGGAGTTCTGTCTCTCACCACCAGCTGCAAATCGATGAAGACAGTTCAGGGGTGAGCAGACTGCAAGTTAGCTGAAAGATACAAGAAATAGGCAACGAAATACAGGTGGAAAAGGGAAACAAGCAGAGACTTTTCTTTTTTCCTCACTAAAAACTCAATACATTGAAGCCATGAATATCTTTCAGAAGAGACAAAACCTCCGGTATCCACAACAGGCTTAAGCATTTCCAAAGCATTCCTTAAACTTACAGGTTCGCTCAGCTCCACGGTCGTATGCTTCCCTAATCCATCCGAAAGCACGAAAAACTTCCCAGTAGGATGAATCTACAAAAGACAGACAACATCAGGGTTGTCCGTCCCACTCAGAGCCGAGCAAAGGACAGGCCGCCGCCCTCC
>JAOXXN010000395.1:24664242-24676788 GCA_026770055.1 Myrmophylax atrothorax
TGAGGATAGTTTAATAAAAAATACAGGCATTGTTACTGTGCAAAGAAATGGGATTAGTTTGCCCATGGAATTTATTCTGCCTTTCTGGTGTTCTCATTTCCTGGATTCTCTGAGAATTTTGATTTTGGTTCTTCCTTTTTACACAGCTCTTAAGTTGACTTTGTGTCTAAGCTCTCTCGTGTGCAACTGCACCACTTCTGGTTTCCATTTTAGGGTTTTGAACCCTGAGCTTCTCTGTAGTCCATTGTGGAAGTGTATTCTGGATTACAGGAAGATTTTAAAATTATCTGTAGAAGTGAGAAGTTGGTCACAGGTCTTTTGTCTGAAAGCCTTATGAAAGAGACCTTTCCACTAAAGTCCTGACTTAACACTTTTAGAAGTGACAGATTTGTTCTGGAAAATTGGATGCTTTGGTGCTGGAGTCTGTTAAAATGAGAGATGGAACTGAAGCTGAGCAGTTGCTTTTGAAAACATTTTAACCATATTTTAAATGAAATAATTACATTTCATCTCAGTAAGTTCCTTCCTGCAGTAGAAAAGTGGGTGATATTCAACATATTGTTGTAATAGTTGTGATGAAACCCTGGTTTCTGCCAGACGTGGTCACTGGGACCTGCATGATCACTTATTACCGTGGGCTGATCTTGAAGGATTAAGTCATCTGGAAGGTGTATTCACCTTCCTGCTGTGGGCAGAACACGTCCCCTCACATCCATCACCTGGAGGAAGGAGGGTAACACAGTTACCCCCAATGCACCTGTGCTGTTTTCACTTCTGGCTTGGGGGAAGACAAAACTATAATGCAAAAGTTGAACCACTTTTTAAATGAATTTGAGGTCTGAAGTGGATCAGGCCTAACGCCAACACAGCAAATAGATGTGGGGGTTTTTTTCTGTAAACTTACCTGGAGTACTGATTGTGCAGAAGTCCAGTTTCCTTCCAGAGTCTGTGAGCAGTAGCAGGTTCCTTGGGGAGGAGGAGCTTAGCTGAAAACTGTTGCTGTACAATGCTCTGTGCCGAGGTAAACTGACTGAACCAAAGCTCTTTTGACCAAACAAATCTAAGGAGTCCTTGTTAGATAACTTTCTTAAGGGTTCATAAATTTTTTTTAAAAGGAAACTCATCTGTGAAGAGCTGCATCTCATTTTTTGCTTTTAAATAGCGATTTACTTTTCAAGACATGGGGGTGTCTATTCTGAAATGCCGATACTACTTTAAAGGTAGATGCTGCAAACTATATTATAAATAGATATTAAAATGTTTGTTTATAAAGATACTACCTTTTAGGAAGGCTTTGAGAGTTAAGAAATGGTGTTTAAATACAAGCAACAATTGAATTGTCTTTGTTTCTGGGAATGACGTACAAACATACTTTCATCTCTTACTACTTTTACATAGGTAGATCTTTAGGCTAAGTAGACTCTTTAGACTGGCTTCCAGATAAACACCCCCATCTTGATGCTGGGCTGAAGTATTTAATTTGAATCACTGCACACTGGAGACAGATGTGGGCTTTTTAGTCTATAGAAATATTTTTGAGATGAGAATGGTGCCAGGGTGTTTTAGAAGCAGATTGGTTACTCAGCAAAATACAAAGCATAGGAGCTTGTTAGCCCCTGTTACTATGCAAGCCTGTGTGTGTCCTGTAACTGTTCTATCAGACAAAATGCTCTCCGCAGAAAGCTTAAATTGGACCGTGTAACACTGAAGTTTGTGGGAACTGAACAAATGAAAACATGGTCATACCATGATAGCAGAGTTAACTCCCTTCATGCAAGTACAGGCCCATGTTGTTGAACACAGTCTTTGTTTCTGGTGAGGGTAGGTCCTTATTTTCTTATACTGTGCCAAAGTTAGTTATAGGGGTGTGTTCTCAGAGTCCTGTGATGGGAACACAATTATTCTCTGCCATTCTAAAAGCATCCTAAGTCCCGAGTGCCATCTCTGAGTGTTCTTATGTGTTCAAGCTCTGCCAGGGGAAATTTAAGTTGGAGATCAGAAAAAAATTCTTTCCAGAGAGAGTAATCAGACATTGGAATGGGCTGCCCAGAGAGGTGGTGGATTCACCATCCCTGGAGGTTTTCAAACTGAGATTGGACGTGGCACTGAGTGCCGTGATCTAGTAAATGGACTGGAGTGGACCAAGGGTTGGACTTGATGATGTCGGAGGTCTTTTCCATCCCAATCGATTCTATGATTCTATGATCATCTAGTTGCAGGACTCCTACCCCGGGCAGAGACACCTTCCACTAGACCAGGCTGCTCAGAGCTGTGGATATGTGGGAGTGATTCAAAGCTGGACCAGGAGAGGTTTAGACTGGACATTAGGAAGTATTTCCTTGCCGAGAGGGTGGTCAAACACTGGAACAGGCTTCCTGGAGAGGTGGTTGATGCTCTGAGCCCATCAGCGTTTAAGAGGCATTTGGACAATGCCCTTAACAACACTTTAGCTTTTGATCCTCCCTGAAGTGTTCAGGTGGTTGGACCAGCTGATCCCTGTAAGTCCCTTCCAACTGAGCTGTTCTGTTAATTTCACTTCATTTCACCATTAAAAGCACTTATGCTTGAGCCCCAGGGTTAGAGCAACTGATGGACATACGACAGAGTTAGCATCTGGATGTGGCATTGGCACACACCTTGCCTTTTTCCTATGTGTTTTCCCTGACTGTCCCTTGTGTGGAGAGGTTCCTCCCAATTGCTCTTGTGGCAATGGCGACTCACAGTATCCTTGTCTGCATCTGACACAGTGTTGCCAGCAGCTAGTGGAGCTGCTACTTACCCTCTGCTCAGCACTGATGGGGCCACAGCTGGAGTGCTGGGTACAAGAGGGCATGTGGACGTACTGGAGAGAGGTCAAAGAAGGGTCACAACAATGATTAAGGGACAGGAGCACCTTCCATATGAGGAAAGGCTGAGAGAGCTGGGACTGTTTAGCCTAGAGGAGGGAAGACTCAGGGGACTCTTCTTAATGAATATAAACACCTGAAGGGAGGTTGCAAAGAGGGTGGAGCCAAGCCAGTCATGCCCAGTGACAGGACCACAGGACCAGAGGCAGTGGGCACAAACTGAAACACAGGAGGTTCTCCCTGAACATCAGGGAACACTTGTCACTGTCAGAGTGACAAAGCACTGGTACAAGTTGTCCAGAGAGGCTGCACGGTTGCCATCCTTGGAGAGAGAGAAAAGCTATCTGAACATGGTCCTGGAGGGCTCTACTTCAGCAGAGAGTTGGACAAAGTGGCCTCTATAGGTCCTTTCCAACTGCAGCCATTCTGTGGTTCTGTGATTTCCTTTCCACTTCCAGGACTGGCGTTTCAGGAAGTACTTGGGAAAATCTAACTGCTTTGGCTTAAAAGGGCAGTCACAGTGTGTGCCAGCTATCTCTTCTAACCAGCCACTGGTCAGTTCATCTTGCTAAGGAGTGCAAAGTGGTTTTTGTTATGTGGCAGGGTTAGTGTTGTTACATGGCAGTAAGTTGTGTCAGCTCGCCAAAGAAACCAGTTACTGCCAGAAGCTGTGCAGAACCAGCTTGTGACTCAGGAGTGCTCAGAGTTATATTTTTGGTGAGATTTAGCTGGTTGTGGTCTCCTCAGTGTCACTGTGCTATTCACCTTTACAGTATTTTACTTGCAAGAGAATATCCTCATCTCCTTAGCATATCTTCAGAGACTTGAAAGGAAAGATCTCATAAGTGTAGCTGTTGGAGCAGGACGCAGCAGGCTGCTGCACAGTGGCTCTTCTAGGGCTGAAGGATTTGAAGGGCGAGCTAGAACAATGTTTTTACAAATTCATGTCTGTCATACTTAGCAGCTGCTGAAGGTTTGTAGTCAGAACTGTTTGCAAGGAAGGAGGCATGTTTCAATCTACTGAATGTTGTGTATAATAAACACTTAGCTTTCTCTTTTAGCATTTTCTGTCTTCAGGGAGTTGAATGTTTACATCAGTCTGAGTACTTTTATTCACTTCTGGCTTTGCCTTTTTCACCTGTGCTTTTATTTTCTGACTTGAGTGTGGCTTATTCTTTATGATTCAGCCTCTTCAAGTGTTTTTACACTATAGTAATTTGGGTTGCATAGTTCTTGATATTTCTGCTTTCCTTTCCTGATATTTATAAACATTTTAAAAATAAACATTTTATGTGGTGCTAAAAAATTTCTTAATGTTTTGTTATATGTATATCTGTGGCTTTTTGTATGTGCTTTTCACGATACTTTCCATTCTTCTGTTTTCAATAAATACAAACTAAAGGACTATGACTAATGTTAATGCTGGACAAAAGAAATAGTCTTTTTTTTCTTCTTCACATAGTAAATTACACTGGGCCAAAAGCTTTTAAACTGTTCTTTTGGTGTCACAGAGAAATCTTTTAAACATGCATGTTCTTGACTCTTAAATCGGTTGTTTTGATGTTAAGCAGGACTGTACAGGGCTGTAAACATCTTGCTCTTTTTCTGGTTGCAGATTTATTGGTGAATCACAGCAGATGGTAATATGGAAGTGAGAATTGCTGTGATGCTCTGTTTTCTTCCATAGAATATATAGCTTAGGCTACTAGATGTGAAATCATTCTGGTTCTTTCTTTAAGGTCAGTTTTGTATCTTTTTCTATCCTCATTTCATCATTTATGTAATTATTGGCAGTGCCCCTGCAATTCTGCTTTGCTGCAGTTCTGGGCATCCTCTCTTTATCTTAGTTTGCATCTTTGGTGTTTTTCGTATTAAATTACGATTCTCGTCCACTATTGTGAACATTCAGGAAAGACTGAAAAGTAATACTAAATATATTAGGATCTTCATTGCATAGAAAGATTTTATTGGATTTAATGCATTGGTTTGGCTCAAAGGTCACCCATAGTTCTTGTCAAAGGAGACTGACAAAATGCAGGAGGAATAAATTAACCCCTTTGTGCAGCTCTGTAACTCATCTTTGTCCAGTGCCATGTATGTTCTCAGAGCCTCACAGAAAGACAAAATATTTTTTGCAGCCTCACAGAATTGCTGTAGTTCACAGCTTATTACTTGCTAATGATTGAAGTGGTTCCAAAAGCATTATTCTTAGCTATCAGTGATCGTGTTCACCTTTTTTTTTTTTTTTTTTGGAAGAGGGAAACATGAGTAGAAAGGAATTGTATATTCCTACCAAGGGAGATTTTTATCTTTAGGCAGTGAATTCAATTTCAGGTCTCCTATAGAAATAAAATTAGTCCCATCTGGAACGGAAAAGTGCTGTGCTGTATAGGAGAAATGACTGCAAGAATGTGGTACTATCTCTGAATGGTGGGTGTATTTTCTGTGATTTTTGTGCTGACAGCAGTTAAAAAACCCCCACAACTAAGTGCTTTTTTTTCCTCAAGTCTGTGTGACCATGCATCCACGTTTCCAGACTTCAAATTTAATTTTTAGTCTGAAATGAAATTTGTATGGAAATTGGTTGTTCTGAGCTTTCGTAACCTGAAACCTCATCTTATCTACAAGTAGTAAAACTCCAGCCTGATTCTGCAAGTGCTTAAACTGTGTTCTTATCTTCAAGAGCAGGACCGTTTCCATTCAGCTCTGTGTTTCTTTGTTGGACAGGGGCTTTGTTCTGTTTTTAACATGTAATTCAAGAAATTTAGTGGTTGCATTTCCCATTGCTGGAGAGATTTATGTTTACTTTTGAAGTACCACAGTTGACAAAATTCTTAAAAGAGCAAATATCACAAAAGCCCCAGCATTGCTTGTCTACAGCTTTACCTATGCTGTACTGTATGCAGCTCTAGTTTTTTTTTTCTGTGCCTCCTTCTATTTTGTTAGTAATTCTTTGTTATTTAGTTTATTTATGACACATTCAGTATTGTGTTCAGCAAAGCTACTGAAATGCTGGAACTGGCAGTGGGTGAGCTCTTTCCTCCACATACTTTACACAGACCTGAGATCTACAAGCACTACTTTTATTCCTAAGAGGTGAACACCTCGAGAAAGAAACAACCTCACTGAACAGATTAGTCTTTTTAATGTGTAGATTCCATGCTGCCTCCCACATTCGCAATCACAAAATACAACATATCCCGTTTTCTTAGTGCTGGACCAGTGGTTTTAACAGCATGAAGACTGGAGGCCTGAGCTTAGGGAGTACTTTTGTTAGCTTTGTTTGGTTTTCTGCTTCAAGTGAAAGTATGTGTGGATTTTGATTTTGGTTTGGTTTTGGTTTTTTGTTTTGCTTTCTGTTAGAGAAATACTGAGGGCAGTGGAGTTAGTTAAGCTACTTCAGAAACTGAAAAGTAGAGATCAACACTCCTGTATGTAGATGGATGAATTTTGTGGGGTTTAGGAAAAATGGGATACTCAGACTGTCTACTGTAAATGAAAGGAAAATATCTAGTATGTGAAAGTGCTTGTAACATTATTTTGGCTAGATCAAATGGTCCTGATGGCTAATTTACTCTGAATTTAAATGCCAATTGTCTTTTAAAGAGTGAAAGTTAGGTATGTTAAGTATGCAGGATTTAAAAGATTCCAAGTGCACAGTTCCCTATACAAGTCTTTTGTGCCATGTATATACTGATTAAGATGCTTTTCTTTGTTCAAGAAAGAAGGGAAGGGGGACATTATGCAATAGAGCTGCACACTGTACAATAATCCAGATCTCAGAAGAGTAAAACAAAGGTGATTGGAGCAACTGCAGCTGTGGCACCTGAAGTGGCCGACTGAAATCTGAGCCATTACCAAAGCTATCTGTAAGATTTTACACATCTAGCTGATTTTGCTCTTGTTGTTGCACACTTAGGATGAAGGTAAAATTGCATTTTAAACTGTTCCACAACTGCCTCTCCTTCATACATCATTGGAGCAGAAACCTGACTCTTGAGCATTACAGCACAGGTTTTTACCACTTGAGCTATGGGACTGACAACCCTAATTGGTAGCAGGAGAAGACTTATTCCCTGAGGGCTGAAAAAGGAATATGCTGCTGGCGCCATGTGTTGAGCCTGGGTGTGGGGGAAGGTAAGAAATAAATGAGATAATTAGGAGTTTCTACCGCGTAATCTCCATGGAACTGGAAATATCAGTATTTCACTTGCTAAGGTAGGAAAACAAGCAAAAAAGGAATGAAGTGCAGATACGTAACATTTTTCTTAAAATTACTGTATAGGTGGGATTGGATCACAGAAGGGTTTGTTCTGTTCTTGAGTACATCGGCGTAGTTCATTTGGTTGCTGGAAACTGCACTGTGTCAGCATAAGCAAGCAGGAGCTGGCCAGGCTGCGGGGCATGCAGTCTTCCAGTCCCAGGTATCAGGCCACAGTTTGCTGCTTTCAGGTGATCTATTTATACCCTGTTCCTGAAAGCCAGTGGCTACACTTCATGTAGGGCTTTCTGGAGTATGGAAGTGTTGCCATCACTTGTGTCAGCAGAGTTTGAGACAGTTGATATGAATAGTGCTGATTGTGCAGTTAATTGCTATGGGTCTCTGGCAAGGGCAAAGAAAGTCTTATTTATGGTACCATGAATATTTGTGTGGGGAGTGAAGAATTCCAGCAAATAATTAATACAGGATTTTTATCTTTCTTCCTTTTATTATTATTTTTTTAAAAACCCACACACTTCACAGCAGCACTCTTCTCTCTCTCTTTCTAAAGGTTCTTTTTTGTTACCTTTACTGTGAAATTATGTTACTGAAACTTGACACTGTATGCCTCTAATTTTTTACCCTGGACGCCTTCCCTCTGTTGGAGGTGCATATTAGGTGTTCCCTTCTCCTGAGCATGTTGATGTCTGCAAAATAAGTCGGGATTCTGCTCCTCAAACTCTACTTCAAAGTTGAAACTAGGTTATTCCACTTTTCCTTTTATATGGGTGTTTTAGTAGGTAAGATCTTCACAGGCCTTGATTTAAACCTTCCTCTCTGTGTCCAGCACGTGTTTCAGCTGGACCACAGGCTGCTTCATAGGTTGGCATGGCCCAGGGGTCCGAGTTCAGCCCTGGGGGGCTGGAGACAAGCACAACCTTCATGGGTCCCTTCATGTGTTTTCAATAGGAATTTGTGCCTTTTCAGCTACTCAGAATTACTTCTATGTAGTCTTCCAGTCTTGAGAGAGAATATATACTGAGCATTATCTTTTGCAGTCTGTGTTTTTATCCCAATGTTTTCCTTGTTTTGTTCTAAAAATAGAGTTCTTAGATGCTTTTAATGAATGCTTGTTGCAAAAATATTTGCAGCAAATGATTTTGTTGCAGTTTCTTTTAAGGGAATTAGTGGTAATTGTTAATCAAATACAATTGTTAGGCTGTCTTTAAGATTGCAAATGGAGAAAATGAGAATAGTTGCTATGCTAAGATTATAGAGTGGGTGAATTGCTCTTTGTAATTGATTCACTGACACTTAAGACTGAAAATACCTGGTGCAACTTGCTTTGTTCAGGAATTCCTATTTTATAAAGCAGCATTTTCTATAGGATCATGTTTGGGGCTTCAAATTTTATATCCTTTAGAACTACCTCTGATAGAAAGTTTATGTAACAACAATTCAAAATAGAAGAAAAATATGGAAACATGCTGGATAAATGCTGAAGGGAGTTTCATTGTCCGTTAGAAGAGTCAAAGTTGAGGTGTTATTAATGATTTCACTTCACTCATAACTTTATAGAAAAGCCTTTTGTACTTCATTCTCTTCTTGCCTATTGAAGGAAGTTGCTACATCAACAAGGTAATCTGTCTGACATACAAATGTCTGATATTGCAAATCCGATAATAAAGATTAAACTGTAATATCCGGTATATGGCCTTTGGCACAGTATGAACTTCTCATGATAAATTCTGTTGCATTTATTTAACACTTTTTGTCTTTGTTTTAGATAACACCTTAGAAGACAAAAAAAAACCCCAAAGGGACTATGTTCAGTTTCTTCCGAAAAAGTCAAGATTCAAAGAAGGCTACAGGGCCCGAGAGAGAAGCAGATGGATTTGTTATTGTGGGTAAGTGGTGCTTCTGTTGAAAGTGATTCTTTCATCTTTAAAATGTCAAAGTTTCTCTGAGATGCTTGGACCAAATGAAATGTTAATAAAAGCCATAATAAAAATTGTTCAGTATTCTTTTCCTGAAGAAGTTAATTTTCCTAGTCTCCTTATTTGGACTAAATAGCTGAACTTTTATTTATATGTGTATTTATGGTCTGAACCATATTCAAGAGCATTGAAAATGTAGTTTCTTGTTTTCTTCTTATTCTCTGAGCAAGGAGAAGTTACATGCTTGCAGCACAAGAAAGGTTAAAGCTTAGGCTTCCAGCTTTGTGATTAGAGTTGTGGTAAGAGAATATCTTACTACCGTTGTTAAAGGACTGGCTTTTTTTTCAGGTTACTTCCTTTTCATTTTACCCTCAGGCTTTCTATATTAGAAGCCAGGAATCATCTGAGAATTTCTGGTCATAGCAAATGTAGATGTTTTGTCACAGAATCAACTCTTAGTTTGATAAAAATTAGGCAGTTTAGGGTTTTCAAAGTCTTTTTTGTTTTTCAAAAACTAATCTGAAGTGTAGTCACCTGTGAATTGGCTAGATTTTCAGCTTTGATCCACCTCTTTCCCAGTTTTTCAGGATGGCTTAAGTGTGTAGAAGATAAAAAGTTTGTTGTGTCATGCTGAAACTTATGCTTTTCTTTTACCTGTTTTGAAAATTTGTTTTCCTCTTTGGGAACCTGTCATCATGAATATTCAGCTTCTACTGCTCTGATATACTGACTCGTTCCTATCAGGAATCTTCCATTCAGTGTTGCTTTTTGAGCCTTTTCAAGTCACAGAAACCTCTACATTATCAAAGTCTGACAATACAAGAGACTGTTGAAACTCTTTCTGAGAACTTAGACTTTTTGGTAACAGTTCTCCATTAAAACAAATGTGTTCACACCTGTGACTGTGTTGTCATGCTTAATGGCTCCCTTCCACTATATTTTGTTCATCTGTGCTGGTTTTGATGGTTACATCAAGTCACTCCAGCACCTGCATCATGGAAGGGTCGAAGGAGACATACCGTCATCCCCAAAAGGTCTGGAGATCATTTAGCATTTCGGTTTCTGTAACAGGCAGAGTTCTGCACCCCAGTGTTTCTGTGTCCCGCAGTTGCCAGTTCAATTTAGCTTCATTATTTTTTCTGAAGTGCTGTCAGTGACTATTTAAACTTTGTTCACATAAATTCACATTGAATTAACCTGGTAAATATAAATTTAAGAATGACTGATTTTGCCTGAGTCTTCTTTTTTCTTCTATTTTTTTTTTCTTTTTGCTCAGACAGAAGTTAATTTAGCAATCTGCAATGACATGGACTGTAAATTTCATTTTAACTTTTACTGGGCAAAAGAGCTACCATGAACCTTATCACTGGAGCATATCACTGTCTTGCAAGATGGATGTAGCAGCAGAATTATGGGTCAGCACTTAAGCAGATACTTATCTAGCAGGAGTGTTTTTGTCTAGGACTAGTGTCAGTGGGGAAAAAAAACCCCAAACCACATCACTTAGCTGTTCTGTTAGTTACTATTTTATTACTCAGATGGAATGTTCTGAAGCTTTTTTAAATTTTGGTGTCAAATATTCTAGGATACCACCACTAAATATCTTTAACACATTCTCAGTAAGATATTTATAGGACCATTAGCATGAACACTCTTGTAGGCAGTGAACATTCTTGAAGGGAATAAGAATTAAATGTGTTACGTTTTAAGTTGGTCCCTAAACTCAGTCTTTCATTCAGAATATGAAAGAACAAACAAGCCTAGTTCACTGATTTTCTGTGGACAGGGGAAGAAGTGCTTTGCCTTTTTCCATCGAGAAAGAGAAGTACATCCTGCAGGGACACTTGCTCCTGATTTCCTCTGTAGTCAGGAGAGCTTGTCTGTCACAAATCCCTTGCATGATTCTTCACATCCTGCACCACTGATAAGGGAATCCAGGAGTCTTCCTGCAAGTTTGAATGAAACTGATCAAAAAAGAATCAAGTGCCTTTTTCATTAAAGTATGAAAGAAATCTATGCCGTAATTAATGTAGTGAGAGTACTGATCATCACAATTAAATGTAGATGATTAAGTGTAATTTACCTAACAATATGTAATTATTTTAATCTTTCTGTATAATTTGGTATTTGAAAAACAGGGAAGCAAGTTCAATGCTTTACTGAGAAAGATCCACCAGAGCCAGCGTGCTGTCAAATCATGAAGACCTTTTTTTCTTTTTTTTTATAACTTCTCTGAGTCTAGTTATATGTTGCTATATTGTACATCTACCTTTCCTTGTAAAGTATCAGTGCACTTAGAAATTCAATATCTGACTACAAAGATGACTCATAAAAGCAGCAGAAGCAACAAAACCAACTATGCTGCATAGTAGCTGAAAGAAATTCTCTATTTTAGCTTTTGGGGCAAATATTGCATGTGTGGAAGTCAAGCAAAAGTAATTCATGATTCTCTCTCTACAAAATAAATATAAAATATGATTTTCAACCAGGGACCAAAGCATTTTTATATCTACCAGTTCACTTGTTTTCCAAATATTGGTCATCTTATCTCTTCATGAAGCTGTAAAAGTGATGCTTGTTCTGTAACAAGCAGAACTACTATTCTGAAAGGGAAAAGAGGCTCATGAAATAGGCAAAACTCATGCACTTGGTTTTGATGAGTGAATCAATTGCAGAAATATGAAAAGTTTAAGAGGTTTTCCTGGTCATCACAGATTGATTTTAATGTTAACATTCTAAATGCCAGAATTAAGAAAACAAGTAAGTTTTCAGTTAGCTTGGGGATCTTGGAGAGTAGTATTTCTTAAGGAATTTGTCATGTTTTATGGCTTTTGTAATAAAAAATAAATTCCAACCTACCATTTATTCCTGCTGTTGCTAGCCACAGAGAAAAACACAGGTTTAATCTAGCATTTTGGTTTGGCTCGCAGCTAAAAATCTCCCACTGATCTCAAAGATCCATGCAACTGGTAGTCCTAATCTCAGTTAAGGAATTGAAAAAACTGAGACAGTGATGTTGCTTCCTGTGCATGTTTGGCAAGATGGGCAGAAACTCTGCAAACATCCCCATGGTGCTGGTGGTTCCACTGGCGTGGGTGGTGAGTGATTTTTGCTTGAAGGAACTGGAAGGTCATGGAATCATAGAATGGTTTGGGTTGGAGGGGACCTTTAAAGATCATCTAGTCCAATCTGCCTCCACGGGTGCGAACATCTTTCAGTATCTCATGTTGTTCAAAGCCCTGTGCAGCCTGACTTTGAGCACAACTTTTCTGGGCAGCCTGTTCCAGTGTCTCATCACACTCATGGTTAAAAAGTTAGATAAATAGCTGTAATCACTTAGAATTTTTCTGTACGTTCTCTTTAAAAAATACTGATAGAAGTTAATTTTGTTTTCATGTGTAGTTTAAGATCCTGATATGCAGGGTCTTATTTACTTTTCCAGAAAGATTTGAAGTAAGCCAGTGTGAAGGAGCAGTAAGTGCTGGTGGCTCCCCCAACCAGGCAGGTGAGTGTGGCCGAGGGAGCATGCCAAGGGGGCAGAGGCTTGGCCAGAGACATCACT
>JAOXXN010000395.1:24681321-24695641 GCA_026770055.1 Myrmophylax atrothorax
AAATTTATTCTTAGAAAAGATTAAGACATTTCTTGGACATGACTATTGTGCAATGATGTGTTTACATAGTTGATATACTATTCTTTAACATTTCTTACGTTATGGTGATCACTTTTGACACCTGAGTTCTGACAGTTTTGTTTCCATAGATAGAAGTTCACTCTCAAGTAATAGTGCCATGGTCTATTGGTCTATATAGTATTCTTAAAGAAATTTGAAGTTGAAATATAAGAAAGGAAAATACCTGTTGCTTATTGTAAAGCAGCAAAAATACCAAAGTGCAGTATAAAGTATGGATTTTCAAATGCTGGTTGTAAACTTTGTTTCCCAGAATACGCTGGTCATTAAGTCTCTTTTAGAATTAAAAATTTCTTTGCTTTATGATGCAAACAAAATAGTTCAAGATATGGCAACATATTTTTTAGCCTAAGTCTGATTTACCTATATATGGTGGACTTACAGCTAGAGCTAAGTGAAAAAGAAGAGGTGAAAAATGTGTTGCAGGAGTGCAAGTTGCTGTTCTGGCAGGTGATAAATTCAGGTTGAAGTCTGTCTTTTAGCAATTTACAGCATACTTAGGTGATTATTCCTTCCATAGAGAGCCCTGTCATTAGTCCATGCAATCACTGCTTGTCTGATTGGAGTCATTCAGACTTCTACAGATGTTAGCCAATGTTAATTTTCTCTGAAGGAAATATGTTGAACTGATTTTTCACACACCCCTCCCTATCTCTGGCAAATAAATGTTTTTGTACATTTTTTCAGTGGAAGAATCAAAAATACTTTGCCAAAGATACATTGTCTTGTTTAATTTTAATTAGATATCATAAAGAAACTCAAGAAGGTTACGTTTTATGATTTGCAAGTGCTTCAAGTCAGTTATGTCATAGGCCTCAATGTGCAATAGTAATGTAATTGGAAGGCTTTTCCTTATAAAATGAAGGATGGTTTGTCACTGTGTGCGTAAAGATGTGTTTTTCTTTAGCTGCTCCTTCTTGGTATACTACTGAAGTACCTTTCAGTAAGGACAAAGAAATTAAAGGATATAGGGGATTCATCCAGTCAGTTGTTTTGCAGTTCACTGCTGTTTCATCTGTTTAAGCCAAACACACCTTTTCACTGCAGTTTCATCTGTTTAAGCCAAACACACCTTTGGAGCTTGCCAAAAATGTAACATGCTTTCTGATCTCTGCTCACACAGCTGAATGATGTTCAGCTTTTACGTGGTGCTTTTCCCCCACAAATGAGGGTTGTGTGGGCTCAGTTCTGAAATGAACTCTCTTCCTTCAGTTAAAAAGAAGCATTTACTCACAGCATTGACCATGGTTTGGTAGGGAAATTATATAGTAATCAGTATTTGAGACCATGATCACTTCACTTTGTGCTTTTTGTATCTTTTAATAAATGATTCTAGAACTATTTCCATTGTCGTGGGCATGTCCTTCTACATGGTAGTGAAAAATAAAGAAGAATGCAAAGACCTCCTAAAAGTAGTGGGCTGTTTCATTTATGCATTTTATCTGTTAGCACACACACCTTGCTGTTGGTACAGTTACCCAGGTACATCACAGGATGTACTCCCAGCCTCAATTCTGTGTATTGTTTCTTCAATTTACACATGGTTATTTGCTACAAAAACTGTGTATAGGGCACAGTTATAATAGATGGAAAATTATAATGATGGAAAATCATTCGAAGGCTTAGGTTGGTTTAACTCAGGAATATTGGTACAGTATGAGTGTTTCTCTGTCTTTCCTCTTCCCAGCAGTGAGATAAATGTGAGACTTCAAATTCCTTCACCGGATGCATACAGTCTCTTCATTTCCTTCTTGTTTTTGTCAGGGTGTCTAGGTGAAGTTAGGGGAATATGAATTAGGTAAATATGGATTTGGTATTTTGTCTGTAAGAATACAAGTCCAAACTGTAAAGAGAGCTCTTGCAATTGGAAGTATTAGGTTGTCAGTGGTGAGGGTCATTTGTTTGGGTGGTACGTTTGGTTGGGTTTTTGTGGGTTTTTATCTGGTTTTTTCTTTCAATTACTCCCAGATTAAAGATGAAGCATTGGAGCATGTAACTACTATTAAACATGTGCAATATACTCTTTTGTCAGTTAAATTGGGCAAGATTCCCTAAAATGATCCAAAGTCCCAGACCTTTCCTGGAACAAAACAAAACAAAAAGATTTTGCTGTTAGACCATATCATTCTGAATCACTTTCCACTGAGATCTGTCTGGACCAGCAGTATACTGCTGTTATTCAGGAATTTAAGCTCATAATTTTCCTTTTCCTGGGTGAATAAGGGAGACCAACAATTTAAAGCCCATGAGATTGATTTTTGCCTTTCAGTTTGTATGAAACTTCAGGGTTTTTAAGAGGGAGGGAATGGAACTTTATGACTATTTCTTTGCCATTTTTTTTCCAATGGGAACTTAACTATGCAATTCCTTACGAATTATTTCGTCCTTAGGTCTTGCAGAAGGGCAGGGCTATTACTACAGGACATTTGATTTACAAAAGCATTAGAAAAACTATTGTAGCAGAAAGCAGCCAATATTATCTTTAAAGCATGGATATTAAATACACATACCAATGTACCCTTCATTAGGAGGCAGAATTGTGGGAAGGAATTTTTATTTTGCTGAAACTGTTTTCTTTTACTAACCCACAAGTTAAGTCAACACTGTTATAGAGATTCACAAATACCTTTTATTAGATTCATCCAGTTGAACATAAACTTCAGTTGCATATACCAGCCCTTATGAAAATTTGCTTCTACTTTGCCACTGAGTGAACCAGAGGTGAGACTCAGGAAAGAACAAGTAGTAATTTCCAACTCATGCATTATGTTTCAAAAAAATAGTGAAGAGTGAACGAAGAAGTAGAATTAAACATCTCTGAAATACAGGTTACCAAATCTGTTTAGAGCGTATTTGCCTAAAATGACCCACTGACAAAAGCAGAGACAAGCAATAAGCCTGAATTCTTGATATGCTCTGGAGCTGAAGTGTCTGAATCAAAGCACCATACATCAAGCACTCTGTCCACTTGATTCAACACCAAAAGCTGAAGTTACAACATGTTCTTCTTGAATTATGTTTGGTGTGTGCTTGTGCTTATTCAAGCATTCATCTGAGAATCAGGGGACCTCAAATCTAGTTGGCATAGGCTTAGTGCTGTCAGATGCACATCTTCCAGCATCAAAGTCTAAAAGTCCAGTGAGAGAACTTCCAGTGTTTATATTAGTTGCACAGTGGTTCTACTTCAGTAATGCAAGACATAGGAGCTTCTCTTATACTGCATTAAGCATTGAACTTCAGTGGTCTGAGAGTAAGAAAACAGGAATACTGATCTCTACTCTCTAGCCTGTTTGTGTTGTGGATCTGTGCTTTATTTTCCCTGTAAAAAGAAATGACTAAAGGTTTAAGAAACAAAACACCGTGAAGAGACAGGGTGTGTTGCCAACTTTCAGGCATCAGGCTCAGACTTGTTCTGATTTGTTTTACCTCTCTCCCAGGCAACCTTTCCTTCTTGGGTGAACCAGGTCCAGCTTCAAAAGAAAGGGGAGAAAGATGATCCAAGCAAATTAATGTGTAGCTGACTGAGAAAGAGGTCCCTGGGGGACCCAGGAGCTTGAATACCATCAGACTGCAGGGACCAGATCTCCATTGTGTTTTGAGTGGGCCAGTTAGAGGTTGAGGGCAAAAGTAGAATCTGCTCTTGTTTTCCCTGGAAATTAAAACAAGAGGAATGTGCCCATTATGGCTGGAACATGCAGTGGGAGATGTGAGGGGAAATGGGAATTAAGCTGCTTCCCGACAGATCCAGGACACTACGGCAGAAGTAACAGCTAATGAATTTAGATCCCTAATGCATTATGTGGCTTAGATTATCGTTTCAGGTATGCCATTCCAGGCCTCCGCCCTATTCTACTCTTGTTGATAGCAAACTTTGCATACTGTGTGAAGATGATGAGTCCTGCTTTGTTATAATACACTTTTTATTTTAAATAGCATAAAATTCCATACTTCTAAATTACATTTTTAGAAGTATTAAGAAACCATCAAAAGAAAGAAGGGAGGAAATTGTGAGCACAGTAATTGAGGATCATACTTTTGGGTGATTTTCAACTTGTCACAGCCATGAACGCATTCACTGTCGCTCAAAATTTGAGTTAAAAAAGCCCTACTTTGTTGCTGGGAGGTGTGTTGCAGGCACAGCTGTTTGGTGGAAGAGGGTGCATTTTGTTTGTGCATGTTCCTTCTGCTGGCTTAGTGATCGGGCGGGCATGGGCCCCCAGCCCTCCAGGGGGCTGGCAGTGCTGGCTGGTAAAACAAATGTGATCTTATTCTGTGTAAAATGATAGTATCACAGAATCACAGAATATGCCAAGTTGAAAGGATTCCAACAAAGATCATCAAGATCCTGCAAAGGACCACCCCCAAGTGTCACACCATGTGCCTGAGAGTATCATGCGAATGCTTCTTGAACTCTGTCAGTCTTGGGGCTTGAGAAGTGCTCCCCACTTTCCCAGGGAGCCTGTTCCAGTACCCAACCACTCTCTGGGTGAAGAATCTTCTCCTGATAGCCAACCTAAACAACTTCAGGCTGTTCCCTCAGGTCCTCTCACTGGTCACCACAGAGAGATCAGTGCCTGTCCCTTGTTTTCCCCTCATGAGAAAGTTGTAGACTGATGACGTCTCCCCTCAGTTTCCTCTTCTCCAGGCTGAACAGACCAAGTGCCCTCAGCCACTCCTCAAAGGGCTTCCCCTCAAGGCCCTTCACCATCTTCATTGCTCTCCTTTGGGTGTTCTCCAGCAGCTTAATATCTTTCTTATGTTACAGTGCCCAAAACTGCACACAATATCAAGGTGAGGCTGCACCAGTGCAGTTGAATTTCATATGGTTGGTGATTGCCAAGCCCTCCAGTTTGTTGTCTCTTTGCAGGGCCTCCTTGTCTTCGATGGTGTCAACAGCTCCTCCCAGTCTTGTGTCATCTGCAAACTTGCTTAGTATCTCTTCCATTCCTGCATCCAAGTAATTTATGAAGATGTTAAGAGCACAGGGCCTAACACGGAGTGCTGCAGAACCCCACTAGTGACAAGTCACCAGTCTGATGTCACCCCATTCACTATTACCCTCTGTGCTCAACCCGTGAGCCAATTGCTCACCCACTGCATGATGTGTTTATCCAGCTGTGTGATGGACATTTTGTCCAGAAGGATCATGTGAGAGACAGGATTGAAAGCTTCACTGAAATCCATCAACTGGCTTCCCTTGATGAACTAGGTAAAGTAAAACTTTATAGTAAAAAAGTAAAAGTTGAGTCCTCTCCAGTACATCCTAATTTCAGGTTTGACTATAAGAAGTTATAGAGAACTTCAGATTAGAAAATGTTTTATAAGTTTTATTTGCCTGCATATTATTTTTTGAAAACCTGAAACCCTCAGTAGTGCTGAGGAAGTTGGTATTAGTTTGTTCAGGGCCACAGTGCAATAGTGTTTGTCTTCTCTTCACTGGCATGCTCCTGAGCTAATTTGTCTTTCAGTGTTTAGGATTTTTTTGCAGTCTTCTGTTTTAAAACAAAAAGACAAAGCTTTATTTTTTTTTCTTTTTTTAAAGACTCCCCTCTCCTTCAGTTTCTAATCATATCTTTTACTAGTTAAGCAATACAGGCTCATACCTGCTTAATGTCAGCAGGTATCTTTCAGCTGCACATCGTACACGCTGACATTCATAATAGATACTCTTGAGCAAGAAATGCTTTCCTTTCTAACCCCTGTTCAATGAATCAGATGTAAAGCTAAAGATGTCCGTGTTATTTTTGTGTTCTTATTTCAGAAGGTGTGATATGTGTAAATGGTCTTGTCTACTACTTCCTTTCTCTCTTTTACTACCCTCTCCCTTGGGAAACTTCTGAATCCTCTGGGTTTATATTTCTTTAAATCTTCAGCACATTCCTAGCAGCATAAGCCATCTGTTTGCTTACATTCTGTAGCTAAAGTCAATGAACTTCTTGTGCAGGGAATGAATTATGAAGTTAAGACATTTCTGGTGAGAACATGTCTAGGCACTTTTGATCTTAACATGGGATGCAAATGAATGCACTCTGAGAGGTTCTTGTTTTAAACCTTCCATTTCCCATTCTACTACTGATGACTTTCCTCATGTAGACCCTCTGTTAATTTTGCAACTGGACAGCAACCAACACTTAATTTTGTTGTCTGTGTCTGTGACTTAAAGTAGCATAAGTGCTCTGATGTGATACCTGTGGTGTTAAGGAGCAGTTGATTGATGTAGTGTTTCAGGAGTCCAGTCTATTCTGCCCTTTTGATGGGATTGAAGCATGTACTGTGGGGATATTGTTTGACTTTTCCTTTTAGCTTTACTTTATGTCTGGTATGGTTTTTATTACAATGAAACCACACAGAAGAACAGAACCAGTGTTGAAAAAAGCAGTCAGTTTTTGAGGGGTCAGGATTTTAAGTGTATTTTAAAACATAATTAAATAGATAAATGCTATATGAAATGCCTCCAGAAATTATCTGAAGGTCAAAACATAATCTTACATGGTCCTTGTCCTTCTTTTTTCCCTCCAAAACAACTTCTAACTTCAAACTCATATTCTGAATTATAAATTGAATGCTGTGTAAGAAACCAGTTGTGAAGTACAGCGTGCAGCTAATCAGGATATGCATAATGCGACCCTCACTGCTTTAGAAACGTGCTGAAATGCTAGTAAAGCACAGGCAGAAATATCCTGAAGTGAATTTACTTTTGCCAGTTGTTAAAATCCTGTCTACTTTTGTATATCCCTTGCTTTTGACATATTTATTATCAAAAGATAGATAGAAGCTTGTACACTTGATGGACAAGAAGATATCCAAAGGAAGAGCCTTCTGTATTTTTACCCTACCATATTCTAGTACAAAGTTATTTTTCATCTTAAATGAAAGATCTTATTTGTACATATTACATACATATGTATTATTGGTACATATTACTATATACCCTAACTGTGGCAAAGTCTTTATAAGAGATGCAGTGAAGTAGAAACAGTTTGTAGATTCCCTTGAAACCTTTGGGATGAGTTTGTTTGGGGTCATGTCTGTGGCCCTCCTGCTTTCACAAGGTGGATTTATGTATAGTTATTTTAGTTGATAAAACGAAGGTGCTCTTGCCAGTGAGCATAATTCATGGTATAGTCATGCTGAAAGTGCTTGGAGGCTTAAGATCTTGATGTAAACTTTGTAAATACATCAAATAAATACAGTTTGAAGAAACAGCATTCTGGATGGGGGAAGCTTAGTTATGGGGATTTAGTTTATTGCAAAGTGAATCTCTGGTTACCTTTTTTTCCCTGTTCTGTCCCTCTTTTAGCATGGGAGAGTCAACTGTTGCCTTTTTTCCCCCTGTTTACACAATGTAGCAGCAATACTAGACAGTGGAATTGATGGTTATGTAACACTACTGAAACTTTACTGCATGTGCACCGTTTCTGAACAAAGTATTTCTAGCAATCCATATGTATAAGGTTTTCTATTGACAATTAATTGCTTTCTGAACATTGAATTGAAAGAATAGCCTCAATTAAAGTAAGTGTGTGCAGTGGAGATAAATTCAGTATAGTATTAAAATTGAAAAGGTTCAAAACTAAATGTTGGATTAATGAGTGAAGCAGAGCTCCACAGTTCACTTTTTTCTGTGATATCTTCCAGCAGGGATCCTCAAGCAGTCAAATAACAGGTATGCAGAGTAAGAAAAGGCTGAAAAAAGACAGTAACTGGTTTGGTCTCATAACACCATTTGATTCTTGTATCCTGCTATTCTTCCCTGAGAAAATACCTGGATAGTCAGGTGTGTTAGTATCTTCCATGATCATACCCTTGTGATAAAGAGGAATTTCAGAATGTTAAACATTGCTCATGGTGGAACCACTGCAACTAAATCCTCTGGTAATGGCTTAGAACATGAGAAGAAATGGGAGAGGCACCAAATATGTCTTTGATTTACCATTGAACTAACTGATTTCAGGTGGTCTGTCAAGTATGTTCATTTTCCATGTAAATTAGAGTGGCCTTTTGACCCCAAAGCTAACAAATTTTAAAATGAAGAGGTAGACAGAAAAAGCATAACTTACCAAAGACATGATACAAAGCATTAGCTCTCCCTGTTCAAAATTCAACTTCTGTTGTTCCTAAGGCTTATATCTCGCAGAAACCAATAGCTTTTGGCCAGTTTCCAGACACTTGGGGGAAACTTTAGGTTATAATTATGCTTTACAACTTCTTTTAATTAAAAAAAAAGAAAAACAACTTCATGCTGACCACAATTTATTTGTGTCTAAATGTTTTCATTAAAAGAAATATTGTACCAATGTGAAAATTTAGTTTGTAGAAAAGTAAGCCTAATCTGTAGAAGTTCTTATATGTGAATATATTTCACAGAGATCTGTGATTATCTGTTCAAATTCTTGTTTTCAAGGTTTGGCAACAGTAAAGTTTTCTTTCTGTGTGTAAACTGAAAGCGATGTTAGTGTACTTAGGAATATATTTACCTGTTATTTTTTGCACTGGATGAAAACTGAGAGTTGATGACATGTATTTTTGTATGCAGCTGTCTGTGCATTTTCAATATAGGAGGAAATACAATCAGTTCAGCATGACTGGATTACTATAAATAGTGCTAGAAGATACCTTCATTTCCTCTCAGTATTTTTTTTTGTCATATGCCTTACTGACTGTAAGGCATGATATAACCAAAAGTTGAGTGTTATATTTTTATTTAAAAATGCAAAGTTAAAACACAGAGTGGTGTCCATATTTGAGAAACAAAACAACAAAATAGAGCCCATCTTATAAAAAAATTTTGGACATGTTTTGATACTTTTTTTTTGGGAGGTAAGGAATTTAATTACTGCAGATAATAATGATGAAAGCAAGAATGCAATATGTTTTTGTGCTAAAACCATAAGAAGTTATGTTGGCAACGAAGTGGTATATTTCTGCATTAACAGGAAAAAGGTACAGATTTCAGCATTCATTTTTGTCCTTCTAGTAGAAACTAATTAGATAAAAAATATTTTACCATATTTCTAACTTAATATTCATTTTCAGACAAAAAAGTTGTAATTTTAAATAGGATGGTTATGCTTTCTCTATGTATCATCATCTGCTAAACCAGTGTGACTTGCCAGCTTCTAACTAGGTGTGGAAATTATATATTTGATTAGTCAGAATAAATGCATGCTGCAATAACACACAATACCACAATACAGAAGGTATCTGAAAGGAAAAGCACCTTTCAAAAGAACTCGTTCAATTACGAGCAAACCCCATAGCACTTGCTCTCTTATGGCTTTCCTGCCCACTAGCCTTATTCTCCTTCAGTCCCATCCCTTCTCCCACGAATCTCTCCTTTGATGGGCTTTGGCAAGGAATGGCATTTCTGAGACTCACTGGTGTGCTGGTCCAAAGCCACGTAGCCAGGACTCAGGACAGTGGCCACCCTCAGATCAGCCTCATGGAGCGCTGGGCTCTGGGCCGCTCTGGGTCACAGCTGGCCTGAGGGGCTGCTCGCAGCCCTGAAACCCTTGGCTGAGCTGATCTGGTTTAGCAGCTCTGTTTTAGGGACTTGGTGGAAGCTTATTTGACACAGGCCAATAATCACAGAAGTTATTAATGAATAACAAAGGGAAACACACAGGCCATCCAACTGCAAAAGCCTTTTTTTAAAGAAGGTTTAGCAGTGTACTGCTTGAAAATTTACAAACACTAACCTTCTTTTGTGCCACTTAGCACTGTGAAAAGGTAAGTGTTGTTATTCTAAACTAACTTTTTTTTTAGAAACCTTTTTCAACCTTTCAAAAATATTTTCCTTTGTTGTAACCATTACATAAAACTTTATTAAAAGTTGGAAAAGTCTTAACATTTCATGCCAACTTGCTGCTATTTGTGCTTTCAAAATTGGGTGGTTCAACAATTAATTCTTTTATCGGTGTAACAGTAGCATGTATGTATACAAGAATTGGTAGATTAGTTTTAAATTTACAAAAACTTCAGTAGCTGTAGCTTAATTGTTCCAAAAAACAACTGAAATATTGTGATACTGGATGGATACGAATTCTTTTGGTTTTTTTGATTTATACTATTTTTATCCTTTGTTTGGAATTATTTAACATTACTGTCTAAACTGCTACATTTTACTCCAAACTTAGTTTGTTGTTTTTTCTGTATGGCTTTGTTTGATTTTCCTAAATAAAGGGTAGTCAAGTCTATCCTTGCCTTACTTTACTAAGAAAGTAACTTTCAGGAGAGCCGCAGAAAGGTTACTTTTGTGGAAAACACTGGTACCGATTTTGTGGAAAACATTAGCACTGATTGTTCCCATGGACTTGATTTTCACTGTTCTACCTGGCAAGTAAGTTTTCCGTCATTTGTGCCTCTGCCAGGGGAAGATGACAAGCCATTTAGCCATATAAAAGCTGGGTGTTAAGGGATGTGCCTTCCTGTTATGAAACTTGCTGCAGTCCCCAAATTCAAAGTCAGTGAGAATGTGTGCAAGACATCAAGAGCAATGGAATAAGAGGTCAGGCACTGAAATAAATATGCTGGAATGCATGGGTGAAATAAAGCTGTGAACTTTGCTGTCCCTAAAAACGTGTTAGTAGGTGAGTTGTTCAAAGCCTGTCACTGGTGAGCTTATTTGTTTGAGTAGAAACAAATATAGGCAACCTGTCTGAGAACAACCATATGCCAGAAACTGACCTAAGAGTATGATAAGCCCATTTCTTTCACAAATGCATCTGTCCATTAGAAAAAAGTTGCTTAATTTTGCAATTATCTATGCTAGCTACATACCTGGATGGTTTGGTAAGTCAAATGAAGTCCTTTAAATGGGAGGAAGGGCATGTATACAAGAGAAACATTCAAAAAACCCCCAAAACCATGGGTTTTTAAAATCCCATAAATTGTGAGTAGGATGCTGCTGCATTGTTCCTGAGAACAAAAGTTGCCACCTGGAATTGTAGTGAAGGTGATTGAGAATAGATGGATGAAGTGTGATACATAGGAGAAGAAAGAAGTCTGCAGAGATATTTCTTGATAGCTTCAGAGCCACCCAACTATTAAAGCAAAGCACCATCCAAAGCAAGTAGATCCCTAAATGAATGGGCATTGTTGGAGAAAATACTGACATAACGCCTTTAAGTGTACAGATGCATTTTTCCACCATTAATTTAGTATACGTACTGTGTCCCACAGTGAATTCAGATTGGGGAAGGTTGGAAAACTTATTCCAATGCTAGTATGAAAGATGTCTGATTGTCAGCACTTAGATGAAGTTAGAACTTTGTATAAGGCTGCAAAAAAATCTGCTAGTGTTCAGAAAAAAGTAGTCATCATCTGTATTTCTGCTCTGTGCGCAGACTCATGTTGACCAAGGTAGCTTTCACTAAGAATTGGAAACTCTTGATATGATTAAGTGATTTTTAGGATGTGAAACAATTTTGTATATTTGACATATTGAGTTAAGGTGTTTAATATTTCCTATAGATAGTACCTCCAAGTTTATTTTTAGTAAAATGTAAGTACTTAAGAATTCCCAAGTGCTTAACAAAGCACTTGTCACTCTGGAAGTTTACAATGGCAAGTTTTAGCTTGTACTGGCTCAGACTGGGGAGAAGACATACCTTTCAGTTTTGGTTCACAATGGTGATTTATGAGAATGAAACAGTGCAGTTGGTAGAACTGGTTTGATATGAAATAGTTCATCCACGTACTTTGTCTATATTGCTATATGCCTTTTACTGTGTAAACAGTGCTAAATTTGGGGGACCTGAAAATATAGAATAGAAGCATGTAGCTATTTCTGCTGTAAATTAAAATGTGCCTGTATTTGAGACTTAATATCCAGTGTGTCACCCACACATTGAAAGTGGATTTTTGGAAATAGCTGAGTAAGCACAGAGCAAATGCCAAACAATTGCCCATTTCTTGAAATCTTTGTACAGACTTTGGAGTAAAAGCAATTCAAAGAAATGCTCAGGGTAAAAGTGAGGGAGCTGCAATAATTCATGAGATGGATTGTGTTGAGTAGGTCTAGAAGGTTGAGTGCAGGTCTGGCATTGAGAGATTCTCTTGGCTCTGCTGACTGAAGCTCAATTTCAGTATCAACCAGGAAAGGCTGATTGACTTCTCTTTCACTGTTGTTATGCATTTCAGTTGATACTAACTAACATTTGGACAATGGTGATAGTATGCTGTTTTGGCATCTTTCAAAGAATGTGAGAAAGTCTGGTAGGCATGCTGGATCTGTATGCTCTCACACGTTATTGACCCAGATTGCATATGATAGGTCTCTAATAATTACAGGTAGTCTTTCATACTGTGTTCTGTTTCATCCTGTCCGAGTACGGAATGAACTGTCATTCTGTTTTCCATTGCACAGCAGGTAAAGGCAGAGAAATCTGTGTATATGTATTAAAATAATGGGGTTTTTAAGTGTTCGGCGAGTACTGGAGCAAGTTACACCTGCCCATTTGGCCACATGCTGCTCACACTGGTGTCTCAGAACCCACTTACTCTGGGTGGTCATGTTGGTTTTGCCAGCTGAGGTGCATCTGAGGTGAGGATTTGCTAGTAACTGGAAGACAAATGGAGTCATGTTGGTATTCTAGACAGTGAATTTCTAGGTGGAGCTGTTCTAGGTGGAGCAGTTTCCTCTGTTTGTATACAGTCCACCAGAGGGAGATGAACACCAAAATTTGCCAGGAAGAGGAGTGGCACATGCCAGCAGAGTTTTGGCTACGCCAGCCTTTTGCTCCTGAGTACACAACTGCATTGACGCCTTTGTGTGTCAGAATCAAGATTGGAGGGGTGGGTTGTTTCTTGTGCTCTTGAACAAAGAGCAAGGCCATCGCTGTATTTTTAACTTTTTGCTGCTATGCCATTGTCTTAGTAAAACCTTGTAGGAAAGAGAATGGTAGTGAGACTCCTATGGATTTTCTTAAACCATTCTGCCTGGATGGCATTTGGACTCTGTGATTGATTTAACTTTAACTTGTATCCTCAGTATGTCTGGTCTATATGGATGAGTCCAGACATATTCCCAGTTCATTTTGCCTGAATTTGGTAGCTTGTCTGGACATGGGACTTTTGTACTTTTTAATATGCCACAGTGTTGAACTGTGCCTGAGCTGATGATCCGGCTGAGGGGAAAGGTTTGATCACCTTGACACAAGTGACTGGGTAATGGAGCTACACTGGCTGGACCTGCCTCAACTGCTGTCGGTGTTAGAAGGGATGGCAAAGGAGTTTGTCTGTCAGCGTACAGCTATACAGGCACATCCTCCATCTCAAGGGCAAGTGTGTTACTCATTCCTGTCTGGAAATTGGTTGATTTAAAAGTCTCTTGAGATGAGGTGGTTCTTTATGTTCAAGAGCCAAAGAGAACTGAAAAAACCCTTAATTTTTGACTAGTGGCTGCTACAGAAATTATACTATAACTTTCTTTATGGTGTCTGTCCAGTAAAATGCAACATAGAGAGGGTATATTTGAATTAAGGTCATATGTATTACAGTCTTATGAGCACGTTCAGGAAAAGGAAGTCCTAAAAAAAGCCTTTTTTGGGCATCTGTCTTGTTCCAAACCTGTTAGCTTAATATGTTTTCTTAAGTCTCATGTCAACTGGTATCATTTTCCCAGGAGTGACTGGTTTTAGTCAATCATTTTAATTGAAATTGGGAGTTTTCCTTAAAGTTTAGTATCTAATTCAAACGATTTTAAGAGTTTGTCATTCTTAAATGGCATATGTCATGGTATACTTTTTTCCTTCAGTTATGTGTTCCATCTTTAGAAACTGAAAGCAGAGTTGTGGGGTTTGAGTGGGTTTTTTATTTTATTGTATCTTATCATTAATCAAGCAATTAGAACACATAGGGGTTTTTTTAGTGTATATCATTTCCTGTGCATTAGTAAACAGAAGAAATGGGAAAAATCACTTAGATGTAGATTCTAACTCATTATAGACTGCTGTTTTTAATGGTAGATCCTGCACATTATCCAGGCACACTACAGTGTCTTGCACAGCAGTGTATCTGTGTGCCTTTCCCTGTTCTTCTTATTTGGTTACCTGGAATCTGCTGTTTTTATATTAATTATGTCAACCATCTTTGGGTAAATAGATTGTCCAGAGTAGAATAGAAATTAACATCTGATGATATATAGACTTGCCAAAAAAAGAAATTCTTGATTTTTCTTCAAAGATATGTTCAGTACTTCCGTAAAAAAAAAAAAAAAAAAAAAAAAATAAAAAAAAACAAA
>JAOXXN010000395.1:24695741-24709439 GCA_026770055.1 Myrmophylax atrothorax
TCCCTAAAAAAAAAAAAAAAAAAAAAAAGATAAAAAAACCAAAGTCACATTTATATTTTATGGCTGAATGTATGGGGTATGGAAATTTCCTTGAAGCAACTGTGCTTCTCCTGCTGTGTGATTCTGATACCAGGGTACAACTATGCTTGGTTTTTACAGATGTGTCTCTGCTATTCAAAATACATGCTGATTGGGAGATACCTAGGAATATTTCGTCATAGATGCTGTCATGTTCTTTAAAGATTTATTTTTAAAACTGTTAACATTAGGACTAAGTAATTTCCATTTTATCTTGCTATAAAAGTGTTTCATATTAGTAACTAATAAAAAAAAAGAAAATTCAGGTTGGAGGGAGGACAGTGTTTCCCCCCCACCACATTGTATTTAACATAGCACAGCAAAATGAGCCAGGTTGGCAGGGCTTGATGTAAAATCTTATGAGTTTTCCATTAACCGGAAAGTCCTGCAGATGTCCACTTTAAAGGTAAAATAATTAAAGTTGTATACAACATGTTGTAAATAGTTGTCAGTTGTATTTACATTTGATTTTTGCCATGGTTTTTCTGGTCAGCTGCTGACTTTAGGAGAGCCGCTAAAATTGCAGACGTGAGCTATTTTGAAAGACTTCTTTGAGGTTTGAATTTTTTTCTTTGTTTGCTCAAGAGGTATGTTCTTTGACAAATAGCACAGATCTGCTCCAGTTTATCTGAAAAAGTTAAATCTGTGTTTGCTAAATATGTTGTCTGATTCCTTACTTGTTATTTGATATCAAGAGCCACATGCCGGTTTGGAAGGTATGAGGGAATCCAGGCTCTTACTACTACTTATTTCCCTCTTACACTTGTATCCTGATTAGTGAGTTTTATGTTTTGAGTGTTTTTTATTGTAAACATATATGGTAAACCACATTAGTTTTCCACTACATCCTGTGATAAGCATGTTTAGCTAGCAACGATCTTCATCCTTAATCTTTTTCTTTCACTTTTGTGTTCAGCTGCCCCTGAATAACATACTAAAAATAAACTAACTTTACTGAGGTCCTTTGTTGACATTTGTATTCAATGAGTCATTGTAGTGTGTTGCTATATGATTAAGATCTATTTTGGCTTTTAATCATGCATCCATGTGGAGTACTCTTGAAAACAAGTAATTGAATGTTGAAAATTCTGATTTCTGTCGTATCAATTTAATGAAGCCCAAATCTCTGTAAAATATTAAACTTCATAGCTGTCTGTTGTCTGACTATATCAGAACTCAGCTACAGTGCATTCTTATCGCAGTAAAAGCTCAACACTTATATCAGCAATAACATGGATAGTTTCAGTAATCCAATAAAGACTCTGTAATAGACTAAACAGGAATTTTCATTGTTGTACGACAATTAGGGACACTTTGGGTACTTTACAAGAATAGGATGTCTAAAATCTAGACTTCAGCTAATCAATTTCAAATGAAGCAAATGAGAGACCTGTCATAAGACCTGTGGGGTTTTTTAAGTAAGATTTTTGTGCATGCAATATTTAACTTTCTGTAAAAGGATTGTAGGGCTGATAGAAAGGTTATATAAAGAAAATCAATATATCATTTGCCAAATAGCATATATGACAATTGATCTAAATTTCTATATAGTATTTACTATTCTCCATGACTATTCTCCATTGCTGTCTTGCATGCTATTTTGGGATAACCTAGCAGATAGCTTTTGTTAGTCCATGGTTCGGTGGATGCCTCTGAAAAGTGGCAGCCACATGTATTCCATGTGCCAACATTGCTGGTGGGGGCTGTGCACAAGTTGGATCAGGGAACTGATCAACTAATCAGGTACACGCTGAGTGTCTGGCCTGAGGGTGATGCCACGGTCTGGCTGGATGGGGATGTGGGAAAAGAGAGGGGATTTCAGCTGCAGCTTACACTTAATGTTGGTTAGATTGATTGTGTAACTTGCCCTCAAGGTAAACCTATAGACCATATGTGTACTTACTACATTTTTGTAAACAAACATGCAATGAAGAAAATGCAGTGCTTCTTATAAAATAATTAGTACAGTTCTGTGAATTTTCATACTAAAAGTTGCTCTTTTTCACAAGTGTGAATCAGAAAATGTGTGCAGGCAGTGCAAGGGAGACTTGTTTTCAGTAGTAGTCCTTTTTGTGAAAAAAACAAAACAAAACAAAACCAAAAACATTAAAAAGAAAAGGTAATTAGAGATACATCTTAGAATTAAGTGGACAATATACTTAAATTAAAAATCAGTTTAAGCTAGTGCATAATGACTGTATTGATTCAACTAACATAATTATTCAGTAATTAGCTATCTTAATGATCTGGCTTGCTGCTCTTAGTGAATTTCTTTGTTTTGGCATTACCCAGCTAGATGTGTCAGGTTAAATCAGTGAGGAGGTAGAGACCAGGATACATCTGTATGCACATTTCTTAGGGTTTTTTGAGTCCATCAGAGGCTTGGTCAGAATTTTCTGTGGGTGCATAATTCTGTCCTTCACAGCTTTGTTTAAAATCAAACAAATGGAGCAGATTCTTAAATGTCAGTGAAGATGTATGTATTAATACACTTTTTATATGCATTATACTATACTTCTGTTTACAGTGATACTATGGATATTTTGAAGAATGTAAAATAAGTGTTTTGGTTTTTTTTTAAAAAAAGGAAAAATACTATCTCATTTGTCTATTTAGCTGATTGTAACTTCCTACTAAATGACAGATTGTTTACAAGTTTGTTTTGTTTTTACCAAAAAGTTCTTTTAAACACTGTAAAAAAAATTTATTCCTTAAAACTGAAAACTCAGGGTTTCTTTTTTCTATTTGACACATAGAGAATATACAATTTAATTGAACAATAAAGATTTGGGCTTGGATCTAGACTTACATGTGAAATGTCAGCATTCACAAAGCTCTGATCACAGAGCATGGGACTGGGTGCATGGCAAGATAGCATTTCTCATGTGTTGTCACTGCTCACTAACCTAAAGAAATCTTGCAGATACTGACACTGTAGCTTTAATCTTGCTCAGATGTGCTTTAAAAGACTGTATTAGTTTGTCAAGAATTAAATCTCACTTGGAGAAATGCATGTACATTAGAAGTCTATAACCAGTTCCACTTTCAAACGGTGTGTAGAAGCAAAATGAAGGAAACTGCAGAATGAAAGAAAAATCACCTTCACTTTACTGAATAAACAATTTTCTCATTGAGCATTTCTCAAGTAATAAGTCTTTATCAAACTTTCATGTAATAGAAATAGATATCCAGCTGATAAGAGTTTGTTTTTTATAGCTCCATTTATGGCCCTATCACTATCCACAGAACTCAGAATGTAATAAATGACTCCTTGAAGTAGATCAACTAAATTGCAGTTTAATGCAATAGTGCTGGGTATAGTGGAGGAGTGATTACACTGTGCCAGAGCACTCCTGACTAGTCATTAGAGGAAGGAACACTGGATTATTTCCTAGGCATCTAGTTCTGAAGTCCCTGCTGAAGCAAAATGGGGATTTTTTGGGTGGTAGGGGGATGAGGATTTATTGTGTGACTACACTGACTATAGCTTGAAAAGAAACATTCTGTTAAAGGGAAATACAAGGTAATAAACTGACTTAATTTCTCCTTTGGACATGAACATGTTAAAGGCCAAAGCAAAACATTTTTTTCACTTTAGGGATGAAAATTTCAGCTGCACTTACTTATTCTTTTTCATCCTGTTCCTTTAGCCTTTATAATAAAAGCTACATTTCACCTCTGATTCAAACTATCATTGCATAGTAGTAATTCCTATTTGGTAATAATTTTGTTTTGTCTAGTAGCCAACTTTGTGATGCAGTATTATGGAAAATGACTAACCCCAGAATTTGTCATCTGGCAGATAGATAATAGCTTCACAAATCAAGAAAATATGAATGATGGTGGAGATTTTTTTCCATTACTAAAAATAAAATTTGTGTCGTTGTTGCTAAATGGCAACCTGGTGTACATGTTCCAGGGAGCAGATTTTTGGGGATTGTCTTGAAAACTCCTATGAATTTGTTTGGTAATTTTTTCCACACATGACTAATGGCATCTGGGAGTTCATCAGAGAAACCAGCTGATGTTATCTTTATGGGTACATTGGAAAAGAAAAATAGCAGCAACACAAATAGTGAAAGGAGTTAATCTGGTGGTAGTGAGCTATAGAGTTAAAAGGAACTCAGAATGAGTTTTCAGCAGTAATCTGTTAGTTGAGTTATCTGGAACAAATCTTCGTGGTTGTAGCTAAAATGATGCCCACACAAAGGGACAACTTTTAGAGACTAGTGGTAACTACAGGTTTTTGTGCATTACAGAGAGACCTTTTAATTATAGCATTACTGTATTAACTGATGCAGTGAGTTCCCAGCCATTGTGGGTTTAAAACCTATTTCATCAACCTGACTGTCATCTCAGCAGAAGGTTTGAGACCTGTCCATTGCATTGGCTTTATATTATCATGCCCCAGACTAGCATCTGCCTGAGTTTTGAATAATGGCTTTCAGACTAAATTGTTACCTATGAAAGTTTTTCTAATCAGGTATTATGTTCATGCCATTACTACCTTTTAAAGTACAGCAAACTCAATTACTTACCTTTTAAAGCACAGGAAACTCATTCACTTGCACTAATTGTTATTAATTTTCCTGCAAGTCATAGTCACAGTATTTTCTGGTGCAAATAGGCCTGTCATTTTGCTTTGAAACAAGATGAAGAGCATCAGTGTGGTCTCTTCTGCTGGCTGCTCCTCAGGGTTGGTGACCAGCAGCTGTGGGGAAGGGGTGCCTGAGCTGCCCCAACTGGTGTCATGTATCCTTACTGCGATAACGTGCAAGACTCTATTTGAGGTCTTGGCCAGATGGTGACAGTTATGGAACCGAGAAGCAAACTCAGGAAATACAGAAGTTAAGGCTTGATTACACTGTGTTAACTGTTTATCCATACACATCATATTAACAGCTCTAATTAATGACAACAGCCTATTTTAAAATAGAAATGTCTAAGATGTGACTGTACTTTGCTTTCTGTGCTTAAAAATGATCTTTGCCTTATGCTGTGGATTCTTTGCTCTAATGTCTTTGAACTTAAAATTGCAGAAATTTAATTATATTCGCCTTGTGTTTCAAAAGCAGACTAGTCTTTGAATTTTTATTTCAGATTTTCTCTCCCAAACAACAGTATATGAGAACATACTTACATATTATATTGAAAGCTTCTGTATTTCTTCTCTGCTTCTCAGAGGAAATGTTGAACAGTTGTTACTGTGAAGTAACTCGATCTTGGTAACTGGCATAGTTTGTCTTTCAGAATTATTTTTTGATTCATTTATGTTTTATTTTACATACTTTGTATGCCCGTTTGGTAAAATGCCTTCAGGTGGAACAACTTTTGTAGGCAGAGGTAACATCTCCTACTAACCATGAGTATTGTTAGACAAATTAGACTACTTTTTCTTGTGCTTGTCTGAATATATAGGAATATTAAGAGGGTATCTTGGATACTTCCCCCTTCGCTCTTTCTTGACCACCATTCAGCATTTAAGACAATCTACTACTTGGGTTCTCCAGCAGGTTAGGCTCTTTTTTTGGTGAGATAAATAACATAATTATTATTATCCCAAAGATGGGTCCATTGTATTGTCACTGGGCCCAAAGCAAAACAGATCCTTGTGCTGCTAAGTTGAGCATATTTAGAGTGCCAGCCCAATTTAACTTTTCTTGCACTCACACTAAATGCAGCACTTGTTTTTGTGTTGTTTCCAAGCCAATTATTCGCATACATTTAAAAAGCAATCAGATCTGGTCTGTTAGGTCAAGATAATATGAACATAAATGCACATTCTTACAAATAAGCCGCCCTAAAATATAAAGTAGAAAAGCAAATGTAGTGTGAAATGCTATGTAAAATGCAGGCATGGCATAATTAGCAAAGGACAGTAGAAATGCTGTTTTGTGAGGATTTGAATAGTAACAGTCAATTAATTTCTCACAACGGGAAACAGCAAAGCATTTAACAAAGAAACATCATCTGTCTCTACTGCATAAAGTCTATACAAAGAATCACAAAACTGAGGCACTTAATAGATCATAAGTCATGAATTAAAAAAACCAGAAAGGACAGACTTCATATTTCTTTGCAAAAAAATAAATTTTAATAATTAATAGGTTTATTTTTTAAACAGGATATGAATTATGTTCATATGTATAAAACAAGCACATATACAAAGCACAGCTTGGTATGTTTCTTGTGGTAAATAACATGTACAATGTAATTTTAGCCTTGTTAATCAAGGCATAGTCATCATTATACAAACTAACTGTAAAAAACTCAGATTATGAGTTCAAAGTTAGCTAGTAAGGATGTGATTAATGTTTCTTCCCTTCCTTTTCCTCAGTACCAGAATAATGGAAGTGATCTAAATTGGATAAACAGGGAGGCGCAGCAGCATTGCGTTAGATGCAAAGAGAAAGTAGTTACAACCAAATCAAGAGCTCAAGGTCTTGTAATAAATTCAAATCTTACGACAAAACATTTATCACTTCTACTTAAATACCTTGAATCACCACCAGAAAGCTTTGGTGACCATGTAAACTCACTAGGCTCCAATTCAGGTACTGTGATTGAATTTCTTGTATTGGATTATGGGGATGTCTGTAATAAGCCAATTTTCATTATATAAACAGTAGAATCCTTGTCCTCCTATAGTAGTCTTGATATTGCATCACTAAAGGTAATTACTTTTCACAGGATCAGGATTAAACCCCATGAGAGGATACAACAATATTTTAAGGGTAACACAATTAAGGGAAGAAATAACATTATCTGGAAATGTTCTGTTATCTGGAATTTCTGGCTCACTTCTCCACAGCTTTCCCAAACATCACATGTTTGGGAAAGGTACAACTCTCCATTAGTTCCCCACAGCACATAGGGATCTGCTTAGCAATTTTTTGAACTGGGGTTATTTTGAGAGAGGCTGATACCAAATAGATATTCGGGAGTTTTTTAATAGCTGTGCTAAGTTGGTGAGTGATACCGTGGGTTTTGATGGCGCGGCTTTTACTCTTGTTTACTTAATAGTTTGAATGCCCTATTACAAACCATATATAACTTGGTGTTACACCCCTGGTTATTTGGGAAAAAACTCTCAAATCCTTCCCTCTTCTTTTTCTTCATCCAAAAAGTAAAAAGGAAGAAAAAGGAAGGAAAATGTTTAGCCTCATTTGAAATGGAGAGAAGAAGGCTAATGTAAATCTATTCCAGAAACAGTGAATAAAGAGGGAACAGGGAGAGGGGGAGAAGAGCTTGACTCTGCTTTGCCTCTTTTACCCAGAGAGGAATGTTGCCAACAAGAATACGGACTTTTTGGAAATTAAATAAAGTGATCCTACTCAGAGCACAAAAAAAGTAAAATAAATATGTCTGAGTTGGTGGGTTTTTCGAGGTTTTTTGTATCTGCTTCTGGGCCAGTTGCAGCAACACCATATTCATTAGACATGGCAATCCAGTCCAACAGTCATGCATGGAGTGTAATATGCTTAATGTGGTGGTGCTGCAGTCTGATATGTGCGTACAGATGTTGTCCAGTAGTTAATGTTTAACTCCACTGGTTTGCCTTTGGTTTGCATGTTTCCAAATGTTTGGGTTTTTTTTCCTTCTGCAGTGTTTTAAAACATTTGTCCACTGTAGAAGCACTTTAGATGTAATAGGGAGAAGAAATGGCGACATCTTCAAAATACTGAATGCCCCCCAACACTTGGTAGTAACAAGCTGAAAAGGTACTAGTATCTTGAGACACTGTGGAGTCAAAGGCAAATGAAATTTAGGGTGTACACACTGTGACATTCTATACTAAATTCCAGACTGCAATTTTAAAAAGTAATTTGGATGCTATTGGACATGCATAAAGTGGTGTTCTTTAAAAATTTCCCTACTTCATTTTCATCAGAGGTCTAATAGGTTTTTTTCCTCTGTGGAGTTACTACTCTGCCATGGCAGTTCTAAAATGCCAGTAGCTTCTGCTGCAAAGTATTTTAAAGAAACATTCTACTGGTGGATAATTTCAAAACACGAAGAAGAATTGGAAAACAGCCCTTCATATATGCCCCTGGAGATACCATCACATATATTTAATACAAAATGGCTGACTTCCACTGCCAAAAACATGGTGCTTTTTGATTGGAATGTTTACATATTAAAGCTTTATGTAATAAACAGCATTGCATTCTGTGTGATCGGTGATGAAATTTAGAGCTCGGTGAATTGCTGATTTTTTGTTGATCTGCAATAAATGTCAATCAGTGTTCACACATCCCTGTTCTGAGGCACAGTCTATCACTAGCTTTAAGGGCCATTCTTATAACATCCTTCTGTTCAAAAAAAGAGGAGAGATAATTTATGATTAATGGGAGAATAATCTCATGAGGCTTTGCCCAAGAGGTTTCCACTTAAGGTGCGGATAGGACTGATGAGTTCATTTAACAGATCACTGTCACTGCAAGGGCTGGCTGCTTCTCCTCTGCACCTGAGTCAGTCTAGCCATTTGTCTGATTTCTTGGTGATTTGATTCATTTCACTAAGTTTGTGAAAAACAAGTCACAGACACACATACACATGCACGTGTTTTGGGGTTTCCTGCCTGCTTAATAACTTGAACTGTCCCACTGAAGTGTCAGGTGAACAGCAGAGAGTAGAGGCAGTTTGAAGGATCAGCTCCCCTAGTGAAGTCTTGCTGTGGTGTAGCTGTCTTAAAACTACTGGCTAGGAATGACTGCATGGTACATAATTTATAAGAAATAGAATCATGTTACTTCAGGTAAATACTCTGTAAAAGCAGCTGGAGATACCATTCAGAGGTCATGTGTGTTGAGTTGCAGTAAAAACACAGACTTTCTACAGCTGTTGAGCAAATATTTGAGCAAAGATGGAAAGTACTAACGAGAGCTTAAAAAGGAAGTGGCATTAACTGGGAGATAAAAATGCATAGAAGAGAGCAATTAAGGGCAAAAGATGACAGAAGGTATTGAATGAAAGGGTGACTTTGTCCTACTTAAAATAGCTGTCAAAGACAAATGTTATGTCAAGGGAAGCCAATTGAAGCTGTGTCTTGTAGTCCACAGGAACATGGTTTTCCCAAATGTTCATTCTCATTTGCCTTAACTTTTGCATGGGAACAAGCATTAATGCTGTACATTTTTCTGCTGTGCCATAAAGGCAGAAACATTTAAAAAAAAAAAACATTTAGCCCTTTCAAATCTAGTAGCTTCATGTTTGCATTGCTTCCTTAGACTGAGGACGTGAAGCATAAACTGATCGCTGAACAAATGTATTGTTAGTTATATGGGACCTTGCAGGCAGTATGTTGCTGATTCCATGTACTAGTTATTTCACATCTCTAATTTCTAAAATGTGCATGTGGTATAAACCACATAAACCTAGCCAGTTTTCTGAAGTGCTGCAGATTTAGTGGGAAATATACACCAAAGTGTACAGAAACCACTTGGCCACCAATCTAATGCTGGAGAAAGGAGGTCATTGTGCAGACTGGGTGATGAGTGTCTTTGTGAAATTTGGAAGTGAAAGCCTGTCCAGGATGATGACTCACATAACCAAAGTCTTCACATGCAAGCTGTATTGCAAAGGCCCTGTGCTTTTGCTTTCCTCCACTTCCCCAGTTGGTCGGAGAGTTCAGCCTCTCAGTCTTGTCTTCAGCTCGTCAGCTCCCCACTCACGATGCCTGTTTCTAGATTTACTTACCTTTTCAGAACAAATGTGTAAATACTGTGTGGAACAAAACCTCAACTCTATCACCTTACCAGTATGCAATATGGAAAATGTTCCACTGCACGAAGAAGAAACTGCTGATCCTTTGCTATATATATCCATTTATTGATAGTATTAGTGTGGTACTACTGAAACTTATCTATTGCCTCTTGAAATTTTCTATTTCTTTCAGTTGTCCACACTGAAAAGGACTTTTTTTCTAAGAGGTTTGTAATGGAAAACCATCTCGTAGCTTTTGAATCTGGTGGTATTATACTCTTTCCAATATCAATGTCAGTATTGCCACTTTCTAATTAATGGAAGTAGAGATGATTGAGAACAAAGAGCTCATGTGATTTAAATGGTTTTAATCCAGGATTATTTCAGTCAGAGCTCGACCTTAAAATATAGTAATACTAAATGGGAGGGAAATGCTTGGGATTTTACTGTTTTTCATAGTAAATGATAATGTATCTAACTTTATTAAAGCATTTATCAAGATTTACTTCTTAGCAGAGGTTATGATAGTATCCAGTTGATTCCATTAATACCAGAATATTTTACCAAAGTGGGAATTTAACCCAAACACTTCTTGCCTCTTGAAATACTGTTAGATCTGCCTATTTCTGATTCTGATCTTATTTTTGATCTAGACTTTTCAGGTTGTCCTTTGCACTTTGTTGCAAAATCCCTGTCAATCTTAAATAGTTTGGATTTCAGAACAGGTATTTTATGGCCTTGTGATATCCAGTACAACCTTTCAGACCTGCTAAATGCCTAACAATGGCTGCTGTATGTGCAGGATACATTTTGATGTTTCTGAAAGGATGTTGCTTGAGATGAGTTTTTATTTTACATATCTAAATGTCTATGTTTAACTTCCAACTATTATCAAGGATACATATTTGAAAATGTTGCTTTAAGGGGGTTTTGAGGTCTCGCTTGGATTATTTACTTCAGTTTTCCAGCTCCTTACTAACTTTCTTTTGAGCCCTTAAGGAATGTCACCTGATTTATCTTACTGACATTGCTGTAATACCAAGTCTCCCATCTGAGGGAATTGGAAACTATTATCAAAAGTAAAAACTATAAAAGAAGTTTCATAATAATCTGTTATGGTTAAAACAACTTCCTTTAATTTGCATCCTAAAGATGATTCTGCATGTCTTCTAATTCAAAACTTTTTTCAGAGTAGATAATGTTCTTGATGAAACATTTATCAGATTATTAAAGATTAGACTTTATCTTAAGTTGCTAATTCTCTCCACCTAGAAATATTCAGTTGCTATATGAAAATGGTTGCATATGATATGCACACATAATACACATCAAATGGATTTTTCATTAAAAACTTGTAACGGTTTTCTCCCCTGCATCCTCTCCCCAGTGAATTCAAATGAGCCTTTTTCCTCCTCATACAAGATCCAGGCCCAACCATGGTTGAAAATAAGGATTCAAAACAGGGGAACAGCCAGCAAATAAGTAACTTTACCGCTTTATAAAACTAGAGAGGAGGAGGAGGAGGAGGAGACAAGGATCCTAGAACTTTTTCAAGTAGGCATTATTAGGAGATCTACTACAATGAGAAATTACTTTCAGAAAAAACTAAAGAAAAGGAAGTAAATACAGGCTCAACATATTCCCACAGTCCCTCCTTCCCCGCTGCCCCCAAATCCTGCTCCTTGTAAGCTGGTTTTCCTGAAACATGCACACAAACTATTATTGAAAGTAAGAACTACACTGCTGTTTCTAGTGCAGTAACAAATTGAAGACTTTTCCTTGCCATTTTGCATGGCTTCCCGACAGCCTGTGACTTCCCTGTTCTCATGTAACAAAACTGAAAACTGGAAGTAGGGCAGGATTCTTCCTTTGGATGCATGCGCGTGCTACAGTAAAAATCAAACGTGGATTCACGTTGTTAACTTTTGCTCCTAGAAGTATGTATTTTCAATATTACACTATCTTTTATGCAATCTTTCCAAAGTGAACATACAGTTGGTCAGTTACTAAAGAGTAACTTAACAAATGAAAAGAGTAGTTTTGCTTCAGGAGTTCTGCTGAATTTAACTGCCTCAAAGACTTTAAAAAAGAGAAAACTAAACAAACTCAAAAACCAAACAGATGGGAAGCAGCAGAATAACTTTGTGATGGGAGCCAGAACTTGTCTATAGAAAAAAAACAAAACAAAGACAAATAAACAAAACTATCAAAGCCACAAACAAACAAAAAGCCCCAAATAAATTAGTTCTGTATGATGAAATATAAGGTTTTGAAAGTGAAAGTAGTGTTCCCATTGAAGTCTGAAATTATAACGTGCAGATAAACATTTGCTTTTTGTCATCTTTCAGAGTGCCTTTTTATGTTTACAGAACTGACTAAAGAAAATCCTGTAAAAACATTTCACAAATCTGTTAACCTTTTCATAGGGAGTGTGTTGACTGAGGAAGCCAAATCTACTAAGTAGTTCTTACAGTACTGAGCTATTTTTACTCAAAAGTTATTCGGTGTTGTCAGATTGTTATCCCAAATTATTACTTTCAGACTACATAAAAAAAATCCAACAAACACGTAAAATTTGCTTATAATCATTCTAAAATTGCTGCAGTGATATGTGCAGCCTAAAACTCTCATTATCCCCCTAAAGCCTTCATTAATTTGCCACAGAAAATCAAACCTTTTTCAGCTTCTAAAGGTAGACTGAATATGTAGACTAAGTTTTGGGTTTTATTCTTTTTATTTACCAAAAATTTTATTATACTGAAGCCTTGTTTACTGTCTGGTCTATCCTTAACTTGGTGTTTCTAACCTGGATCAAGTATAATAGGGATAAAGGCAAAATGAATGAAATAGTGGTAGGAATGCTATAGACACTGCTTTAAAGAAAAATCATTAGTGCAACTCAGCTTTTTTTTCCATTACTGGGAAATGAATGTATTTAAACACCTTGAAGGAGTTGGTTCTTATTTTTGCATCAGTCTACATAGCTTGGGTAAAACTCCTGAATTTTTTCACTTGAATAAAATGGGAAGTGTTTTCAGCTACATCAAATTTATTTCTGGCTAGGACATCAAATAACTTTAATGTAGCCAAATAACTAAAAACCAAAAATCTGCCTATCCACTCACTATTCATGAAGTATAAAATTTAACTGAGGTGTAAAGTGTTTCTTGGCCTGACCACCAATAAATTATTATTAGGATATTATAGGAGTTTTATGGAGTGGTTTTGTCTCTGATATTTTCATTAAAGCACTTTCAATTAAAGTAGAAAAAAATTCTATTTCAGCATTTTTGTAAATATGTTTTGGGTGTTTTATTGTTATTGACACTTATATTTTGTTGTGGTTACCTAAAAAATGAGATTACATATATAGAAGTTGTGCATAGCAAGTTGAACTAAACATGAGTTTTATTCAAAATACATATTGCAACTTGATTTGCTGAACCTTAACTGTAATGAGATTGTTTTATTTCCTATTTTGTAGAGAAATGTATGTTCTTGGAGAGGAAGTGATCAGGACTTGATTGATATTTTGTCTTGAAAGAAATTACAATTTTATATCATTGTGCTAATGTATACAATAATAATAATGATTTGCATCATATTCTCACTGAGTATGGTATTTAACAGCTTCAGTAGTGATCAATTGATTAGCAATATCTTGGTGTGTTGTTTTATCTTTTCTGAAGTTCAGCATTGCCATTCATATTCCTATTTGTACAGCAAACTTGCTGTAGATGGTCGTTAAAAGCATCTACAGGAACCCGTGTGGTGTGTGGGTGCTCGGGGAAAGGGTTGGCTTTAGTTCGGTGGTTTTTTTATTCATAGAGGAACATTGATGTAGAAATCAAAAGCTCAGAGTAAAAAGAAAACACTCATTTCCAGAATAGCGCAGGCTTTCGGGGGGGGGGGGGG
>JAOXXN010000395.1:24724878-24739940 GCA_026770055.1 Myrmophylax atrothorax
GGGTGGTTTGGTTGTTTGGGTTTTTCCCCCAGTCAAATCTGTCAACTAGAATGTGTGAAGTGTTCAATATAACCCACATTAGTTCCTGCACCGAAGGTCTGTGCCCTCAAGATCTCTGTCTATGTGGTGTTTAGGTTCATCCCCCTTCCTCATGTGTAGGTAGGTAAGAAGAGAATTATTTCAGGGTTGCAGTGGAGAAGAGGAAAAGCCACATAAGAGGGAAGTGTTTGAAAGGCTGAGCCTGAAGAGGGAGGAGAAACTGTGACTTCCAGAGAAGAGATTAGGCTGTAGGTCAATGGGAAACCAAGGCAAGCTGAACAAATAAAATGGGGGGTTAAACGAGGTAAACTTGATAGGGTTGGGAACTGGTAGAGCTGGGGAGGTATGTCACAGTTAACTCATTATTTGGGCTAGTAGAAATAAGTATGACTAATCTGTTTGGATATTTGAGATAGCAACAAGTGAAAGAAGTACACTGAAAATACTGCTTTATCTGGAAAACTATTCCATCCTAGTGAATGTCTTGGGCAGCTTAGTGTGTAGCTGCCCACAACTGTTTTAACTCCATTAACTCAAATAATAAAAGTCTATAGAAGGAGGAATGGCTTATCCTTGCAGGGCCACATGCCTGAAAATTTGTCAGGATGTTGGGGTTTTCCCATTTCTTTTTTTCTTATTTTTTAGCAAAGAAGAACTCTGCATTAAAGGCAATCTGAATTGTGAAACAGTATAGGTATCACTACATTTTGGCCTCCTTAAGAGCTTATGAACTCTGGGAGTTGTATGTCAAAGTTCTAAGTAAAAAAATTTCATTTATCTCCAAATGAGCTGTTCCTATTCTTTCATTTTTGACCTTTGGTTCTGATTTCAAAGCAAGATGTTTTTTAATCTTAAGGAAAACTAATCACAGGAGGAAAGTATATTCTGGATATCATTAACACACATGAAATTCTTTTTTGGGGGTTTCTGAATGTTTTCTTTTTTTTAGGAATGATGTATAAAGATAAGGGGTAAAAAGTTGGTTCCTTTGTTTCTTAAAACTCTGGTGTCACTCTTTATATTTATGTATACACCCAACTTTACCCAATATGTCCCTTTGCTACTGAGTGGCCACACAGCTCTGCCCTCACACACTTGATGGGTCGTTGTCCAACTTGTTGCAGTCTCGTTACATCTTCACAAGTCTCCATGCAGCCCTTGATAAATCCTGATTTTAGGGAAGGGTATGCTATGGAGTCTTTCTTTCTGCATTATTCATGAAATGTAGGACTAGAACAGAACATGAAAAGGTCATTCATCTTCTTTTTCATGGCAGGATTGAAACCCTTCAGGACAGATGCTTCTTCAGCCTACCTCTGAAATCCTTTGGAGATGGACCACTGTTTAGAGAAACTCTTTCCTCAGGTTGTTCAAAGTGCTTAAGTGGCCTTACTCCTGGAGAAGCTGGTCTAGCCTAAATCTGGTGCAACTTAAACTTGCTTTCACTCTCATCCACAGCAAATGTACCAAAAATATGGTTTAATGTCCTCTTCATATATCTGTTAACCATTTTTATGCCTCCCTGAGGCAGGGTGTGTTTACAAGACCTTTAATAATTTTTACTTGTAGTTCTCTGTGTCACTAAAAATGTAAACTAGTGGTTTGATGTTATTTATTTTTGTGGTTGTCACTTATCTTACTGTTTTATAGGTGCTTTCAAATTGTGTTTTTCAGAGTAGCGGGGGTGGAAATGAAGATTAACTGACAACTCATCTTCTTTGGTTTCCCACATCCCTGTTTTTATTTTTTTAAAGCTGCTGTGAGTACAAGTGCTTTGGAGAATTACTAGTTTCCTGAGAAGCACTTTTCTACTCCAGAAAAGGTCTTGGAAAGTGTAGACATTAATGGAATTAATAGGCATTAAAGACCCGTGACAAAGATGATGATGATTCTCAGCATACACTGCTAGGAATTAAAAAGCAGGCATGATGATTAGAAATTACTTCTTGTTTTCATAAAAAGCTTTACCAAATATTGCGTTGCACTTGGGCGACCTGACCAGTCAGACCTGGGAGACCAATGACAGTGTGGAGCAAACATACATGGACCTGGGTGTCATTGACTTTTAAGGCTAACTGGGCATGGGCAGAAGGTGGCTGCTGTTCCCAAAGGCTTCTGCCAGGTGCGCTGCTCTAACTAAACCTCCGGAGAAAATGGAATAGGACAGCCAAACTACAGGCTTAGCAAAAAATTAAACTACAGTAACTTGAAGCCTTCCTTTTAGAATTGTTGTTGCCAAACTCTTTAAGGAGTTAAGTAATGTAAATAATTGACACAGATTTGTTTCTGGGTTTTGCAGACCACTTCTCAATGTTTTTCTCTTTACTTGTGTTCAGAATTATAAAATACAAATGTGGCAAGAGTTCCCCCTTTCTCAGGGAATCATAACTTGATTTAGGAAGGCTGAAGAGTTTTTCTTATTATAAATAAAATATGAATTATTTTAGTGATTTAATGAGGTTTTGTTTTTTTTTACTTTGCTAGGTGACGCAGTTGATGATCATAGTAGAGAGTCAAAGGATAAAACTTCATTTCCAGAGACCAGGCCGACATACAACCAACCTCCACAGGTAGGAGACTATTTCCTTACACACACATGATGGAATTTCCATAGCAGCTTATTTAAGAAGCATGAATGTCCTGCTGGAGGTGGTGTCACCACATTCTCATCTTCATAGGCTGAGTAAATACTCAGCCTTCCATGTCATCTTATCATAAAACCAGCACCGCTACTGGTTAGATGGCAATAATATCAAGCCCACTGCTATAGATTTGAAATAGAAATAGTAAAAAGCTGGGCTGTGTAGTATTGCTGAGTATCTTATTTTTATATCTGAATTGTGCAAGCAGGAAACTGTAGCTAGAATGTTAATGAATTGCACAGAAGTGGTGGGAAATGTCACACATTTAGGTAAGTCTTTTATTTCCACAACTGCCATTATAAGTAACGTGTTGTAAATGTGTGAGTATAGACTGTCCTTATTGTTGCGCTTTGTGGAATTTCATTTTTTTGCCTAATCTTTCCTGTCTCTCTTTCCCATATCTAGCCTTGGAACTAATCGTGTTTATCAGTCTGTCTTTTCTCGTTGTCATTTCAGTGTTTATTATTGCTAAGTCCCTTCGTATATCAGAGGCATGTGTGATGATGTTGCACCTTTAAGGGCAACCAATATGTGTGTGAGATCTGGAGTCTTCTTTCTTAATTTAAAATTAAAAACTGTGCTCTATACAGAAATCTTTAATTTATTGTAAGTAATGAAGGGTTTTGTGGAAGTATGAATTAGTTCCAATTAATCAGTAAGTTTTAGTCTGACTTTTGGATCCATGCACATCTGAGCCAGGGTGTTCTGCAGCTGAAGTCCTGCAGTATGGAGGAGCATAATTAATCAATGTTGTAGTTAGCTACTGCACAGACATAGTTTCTCCTGATGTGATGTTCTTGCTGGATATGGTGAATTGCCAGTTATTGCAGCATCAGTAGTTTGTTCAGTTCTGTGGAATTTCAGAAACTTGTGTAGATTTTGAGTTTTATAGGTTAGAAGGAAGAAGCAAAGTTTTCAAAATAAAATAGCAGATATTACAATGAAAAAAAAAAGATTTGTTTTCACCTTTCTATTGAAAGACTTATATGTCACAAGACTACTTGTATGAACTGGCTTGCAATGGCATCAGTTAAATGAAAATACAGCACTTGATAGTATCTAGGCTATTCATTCCAGTCTGGATTTCAGTTTTTGAACTTCACATTTACTCAAAGGAATTCCCAAGTTCTCAAATTAAGTAGAGTAACCAAGAAACACAGAAATTAAATGGATAATTCTGGCCATTAGGAAAACAATATTCCCATTTGCAGTGGTGAGTATATTTTTATAAATTTGTGGGAGGGGCCTACCAATTTAGAGAAACAGGAACAGGATTGTATTACACATTCAATATATCACTGAGACGTAGAACATCAATTGAAATAATAACCTTGTTAGCATTAAACCACAAATACTTGATAAACATAGAGCAGTACGTTTTCAGATACTTGATAGACTGCAAAGTAGTATCAGATATTTGTAGTGCAGAACTGAACAAAGGAGCATTTAGTTCATCACCTGCATCTTTCAAGTGCTGGACACTTGCTTTTATTTTTAAATATAAAATATTTAACAACTTACTAGATAAAAACTTTGTGGAACATGGAAAGTGCTTTTGGAAGCACATCTTCTTAAAGAAGAATTGAATAATACTTTGTTCATGGATCACCTCCTTATTCAAAAGGGAAATGCCTATGAGTTTGATTTTTTTGTAGAAAGTATTTCCTGGAGTATTTTTTGGTGACTGCCGTCAGTTTCCCATTTACTTATGTGCTGTTGGATTTGTTTGCTGTACAATTACTGAATTGTCAGGTACATATTTTCATATAATCTCACACAAATTATTTAAACTAATGCACAAATAAAGGTTTACACCAAGATCATCTTGCTGCAACTAGGAACATGTTACAGAACCTGTGTATGGCTGACTGCCATACCTGCAGCTAGCGTTATTTTTAGATGTTTCAATATTGCATTCATGTTAGAGGAACTGCAGGTATTTAGAAACTTGTTGGAGGAAGGGTGCTCTCAAAGGCCAACTTGAGGCCAAACATTTCACCTTCTGCTTCAGACAGTGTGAACAGAAGCTCATGTCCTCTCCATCTCCCCAAGTATGGCTGGAGATTTGGGAGGGTCATCTCCCAATGCTGATCAGTCCTAGGGGGATGTGTTGTCCAGCAGCATAATGAGTGCTCTGGGCCTAATCAAGCATGTCAGATCCCACTGAAGTTGCTTCAGGCTCATGAACTAAAAGTCATACACATATTTAAGTGCTTTCCTGGACTGGGTCCAAAATGGTTAGTGCTCTGCAGGGCCAAGAACTTAAATTAGTCTCTTTGTGACTGTGAGGTACAAAGCTTCTCATTTTAACTACAACCCCATCTTAATAAAAAGAGATATTATGGTTTTATTTTTTATGCTTGTGATTTTTCCTTTATTATAGTTTCCAAATAATTACATCTTCACCTGCTTTCTCTGGAAATTTGAGGTTATAGAAAATAACAGAATGGAATGGTTAGCTTTGATATATGAAGAGTGCTAGAAACCCCAGTGATGTGATGGGTTTATTTTTGATAATGAGCTAGTCTGTTGGTAAAGCGAATTAGTGCAACCATGTATTTTTGCCCTACTGTGAGTGCATTTATGTAGCATATCTATTAGGAGACATAAAAAAATATTTTTGACAGATGGTATGGCTGTGAATTAGGATTTATGAAGATTATTGTGTGTCTGGTGTCCAGGACACCTGGGATTATTCAACTGATGTAAGACACAACAACAAAAAAAATTACGTTTCTGGTAATCACTGCAGTGTTTTGTGTCTCCCTACTGTCACCTTAAGAAGCAGCTCATGTTTATTTGATATTGCACTTCTTGATAATCTGACATGCGCTCTTTAGCCAACAGATGTCAGCAGATTTAATGGGTGAAAACAGTAAGTGTATTAAAATAAACTACAAAAAATGAGAGCCATCTTTAGATTGTAAATTAAGATTTTTATCTTGCTGTGTGTTCTTTTTTTGTTTGTTTTTATTTATAGTCCTAATTCTCCCTCAAATACTTAAACGCCATTACCTTCAATCTAAGGAGCTTGTTATACATTTTCTAGGGCAAGAGAGAATCCCCCAGGGGATTGCTTAATCCATAATTATCTAATTTATATGTTGTTGTTATAGCCACTCTTAATTATATACCTTGCTGTGATACTTATCATCTTATGACTTAGTTTTCTTTATGAATTGTAATTGTTCTGTTAGGGTTCTTGTGCCCTTTCTTTTCATAATTTGCTACTGAAATCTGAGAACATAGCAGATAGAAAGCCCATGTTTCCTGAATTAAATTTATCTATGATTTTCTGCATATAGATTATGGTGTGTACCATTTTGGGCAAGTATCTAAATAAATTAGAAAAAGTACTTTTATTTTACTTTTATTATGTCTGAATTGGCAGATATCCTCCTCATTAAAGTCATTGTTTGTAAAACTGCTATGTAAGGATTCTAAATGGATGTAAATTGCAGTTTCCTAGACATCTGGTCAGGGGACATATGACTCAATTGAAAAGACAGAAATACTATGATATATAAAATATCAAGGAAGAGATAATGAGAGTTGTGAATGTACAGAGTAGGGGAAAAATAATTTAATTCTTTTTACTCTTCTAGTGAAATTATCAAGTGTTTCTGAATTTGATAGACTTTTAAGGTATCCTTTAGAGCAGACCAGCTGATGTAATTCCAGGGCATGAATATATTAGTGTTATCTTGTGGTTTGTTGGGTTTTATTTAATTCAAATTAATTGGTTGTACCAGACCTATTTTTGCTTGATTTTTAGTAAAGCTTGGGTGTCTGGATTATTTTTACAAGTTACTAGAAAAGGAGGCATTACAGATCCTGTCTCTGTTCAGTCACCCAACTCTTTATGAGTCAGGGAGTCCCATAATTAAACTCTCAAGAAGGGTGTTCTGAGCTAGATTTGTTGCATCAATATACATTCTCTACATTTACTTTGGAGAAAGTGGTTTATATTTCAAAATTATTGTGATCACATTGTTTGTGATTCGTTTGCTCTCTTTTGACAAAAAACAGTGTCTATAGAAAATGTTGTTGCTTAGTTCAGCTTTTTTTTTTTTTTTTTAAAGCTCTTGAAAGGTAGAATTCTAGTCATGGCCTGGTTAGATTAATTGCTTGTCATATGTCATATTAACTCTTAAGATCTTCTTTTTTACCTATAAAGCTCTTAAAACGTGTTAGTCAATATTTTCTCTCTTCTTAATTGCGTTTGTAAGTAATAATCACTTAATGAAATTATCTGCTCTTAGAAGGGACTGGAATAAGACTGTCTGCACCAAGTCATGAAGCATGTACTTTTCTCTGAATGCTGGTACCATCATAAGAAAGATCTCATGACTTATTCAACTATCATGCACAATCATAAGCTGTAACAAGTGAAGTTTTAATGTTACCTTTGAAGAAGGATGACCCACGTTCAGTGTTGACATTATATGATTGACTTAATTGCGTGCTTATTCAGTTACACTGGTTGGCTATTTGTAGCAGGAGATGCTCAAACTGGGTGCCCAGATGTTCCCATCATATTTTTTAGCCTTTCTCTAATTTTGAGATCTTCTGACTAGCTTAATCCCCAGATAAAACTACTGATTATCCTGTATCTCTTGCCCAAATACGTGTGGTTAGACTAAAAGCTGGTAATGCTGGCTCATTTTGCTGCTGTCAACAAATTGATTGGTCAGTCATGCTGTCTCTCAGAGCAGCCGTTCTGGGCTTTCCAAATATTGAAATTGATCTAAAATGCAATGTAGATCATACATCATTTGATGAGATTGTGTGTGAATACAGCCTGATGGTACAGTGATATTTACAATGTGATGCAATAGTGTAAAATGGTGGGTGAAACACTGTAGTATACAGTAGCTTAATAATTACTCTAAACACCAAGTAAAATAACTAGGTTAGTTCAACTGACACTTTCAGGGGGAAAAGAATAACCAAACACAAAACTCACCACAAACAATGGTGGGCAGCCCATTTTATTGGAAAGAAAGCATGACATGAAATATGGAATATGTTTCTCTGTACTTTCTATCAGTGTGGTTTGATCCTTTCACCACAATGGACCACTGCTGTAATTTTTGCCTTGAAAAAAAACAAACCAGAACTTCACAACTCTTGTCCTCCTTGTGAAGGACAGTACATTGGGAAGCAGGTAGTCAAATTTTGTTCTAAAGCGCTGTTTAAAAATACAAGATAAAATGTAAGATTATTTTTTGCAATTTTCTTTTCTTCCACAGTATTACAAATGCTAAGAATATGTTTCTCGTGTTGTAATGCAATTAGTAGTCCTGCTTGATAAAAACAATTCTATGTTAAAAACCAAAAAAAGTACCCTTCTTCCTCTTCATTGTGGTCCAATTATTTTCCATCCATAGAGAACCAGGAGGGTCAAAGAGGCCACCTTATTTGAAAGAAATGACTAATATTTGTTTCCATTCATTTATTTGTTTGTTTGTTTATTTATTTTGCCCTTTAATTCTTTAAGAGTCATCACACTTTTATTCCCAAATCTTAAAACTGTGAGCAGTAGGTTCTAAGGACAACTCAGTCTTGTTGCTGTTTGCAGACAGAAGCTTTACAAACTCTGGCTCCTGGTAACGTATTTACTGAAGGTGGTGTTGAGAAGTGCTCGAGCTACAGACTGTGTATGTAGTAAATGAAAGTCAGATATTCATCCTTCCTATCTATTACTGACTCGAACCTCTATGGGGAGAGCAGGTGGAAAGCTGTGGTAGGAGATACTTGTCTAATTCACATTTTTGGCATTAGAATATTTGAAGTTTCTCAACAGGATGTACTGCTAGTCTTGCCACATGCTTGCAATTTGAGCAGCACCTCAGAACATATTACTTAGTATAGCAATTTTTATTCACACATCTATGTGAGAATCCATTTATATTCTTCAAGACTGAGGAGAGAGAGACTGTTAGGAAGATCCAGGGGTTTAGTTACTTAACGAAACTCCTGAAAGCATGGCTGAGAATATTGTTCCCAGGTATTGCTGGAAGAAGCTTCACCTGGGTTCAAGACTAGTAGTTGTTTTCTGATCATTCTACTTACCTTCTATTCTGAAGACCAAATCCAAGAGAATTTCCTTTTCCTTTCCTCTGATGGAAATTGTTATTCCTCTGTCTTTTTTTCTCATTGATATTGACATTCTAGGGAGACATTTCATTGATGTTGCTGACTCCCTCAGTTACTCAAGGAGAGATTGCCTTTTCTTCTAAAAAAACCTAATTCTGGTTTATACTTTTGCCAGTTGTTCTAAATTGTTGGGAAATGTATTGACTTTATTTTTGTGTGAAAACATGTTTACTAAATATTTCCTTTTTATGCTAAATTGTCTAAGTTGGTTTTTTTGGTTGACAGCTTTCTTTCATGTTCAAATCCTTGGATTGTCATACACTTAGAATAATCAGAGAACACAGTATTAACTCTCATTTTAGATTTTCTGCTTCATAAACACCTACCATCTCAGAGAAGCTGTCGACTTTTTTCTGCTGTAGCAGGTTACCCTGTTGGAGCTTCTGCAGTAGCAGAGGTTGGGAACAAGAGGTAGAGAGGCATGGATGCAGAGACCAAGTTTGTCTAAGCTCCTGCTTTTCAGGACATCAGCTTTCCAAAAAGTCTTCTGCATGTTTTTTTGCTTGAATCAGTAGAGACAGTCTAAAATCTTGTTGTCACTAACTACATCAACCAAATGTAGCTGTTAAATTAAAACAGATCATTCATTTAAATACTGTTTATTTTAATATGCAATTTAAGTTTTAAATTAATTTCTTAGTATATTCTCTGGCTATATTGAAACTCAGTTATCTGAATTTTGTAGTACATAATGGAAGTACCAGTGAAATAAATGTAAGTACGTTCTGCTTCTGAATGACAGTGAAGTTATAAAACAAATCCATTATCAGCATTTATCAGACTTGTCTGTTCATTTTGCAACATATTGACTTGTCCTTCACTTCTGATTTTGTGACTGTGGAATGCACTGCTGGATGGCTAATGCTGCCTGCATTTTCAGTTACAGTTCTTCAGTCTTGCAGTTCACTTTCTATAGTAATCTGCATGAACTTTTTAATCTTCCAGCATACATGCTACAGAAAAAAAGAGGAAAAAGGAATCTGGCCTAGTTAGTACCATTTCTTGGCACTGGCAGAAGCACAGTGTGCTGAATATTGTTCATGTTGCCTATTTTAATGTATGAGATCTTTGCTATGAATAGCTTGCATAGTACTTTGAAGGAACAGGAACTAAATTGTTCCTTATTGAACCCACACCTTTCTCTTTCTTCTAAGATAATTCTTATCCCAATATTCATGTTGCAGAGGGGAATGTTGTCCAAAATTCACCTGCAAAGACACTACACTAAAGCTCAGGGGCCTCCAGAGAGGCACAGGGAGGCAGGAAGAAGAGGAACCCTGCTACTGAGGGGACATAAGTGCTGCTAGAGCTCTTCGATCATCACACTCTAAAGTGCTGAAATTGGTTGGGATGGAACGAAAGAAAAGAGCATAATTACTTTAGTTAACAGTGTGAAATTAAGACTTAGCATTTTCAATAAAGATTTAGAATTCTGCTTCCTTCTTATTTCTGCTTTCTCTGAGGTTTGCAGTCTTTTTTTTCATGTTGCATTTTATCCCTGTTTTTTACAACTTTATAGTTTCTCATTATAGATGCCCACCTTTGAGCTGGTCTGGTTCTCCATCTTCAATTATTGAATAAAATAGATAATACAAATTAGGAATAAAGGAATAAAAGTAGGAATTTGAAATAAAAATATCATTATGCAATTTTGGCTATATTAAGTTTAATGTATTTGCTAAATTTATCACTAGCCCCCCTCCAAATATTTCCAGTGCAAATTGTTTTTATAGGAGATTGTGTAAAATAGAACCTTCATCTTATACTGGCTTGAGATTGCAAAATTGTTAACAAAAAAACCAGTGTCTTTCTTCTAGGATGAACAAATGAGATAGTTAGTTTAGACACTAGATATGAAGTCTTTTGTGATGCTTAATAATATTTTTCAGGGTAGCATTGCATTCTAAAAGTGTTTCATAAATAAAACTCAGAGTCATCTCTAGTATTTACTAGGATAATTAAACTAACACACTTCAACTGTGGAACATTCAGAGTATCCAGAGTTCAAATGTCAACCTCGCAGTTCTTTCCCTCTGCAGAGATTAACAATTTTATAGCTATTTGGGAGGGCAGGAAACATATACTAATTACAGCAAGTTTATTCTACATTTAAACTATAGAATTTTTTCTATAGTTCCATTTTTCTAATTGCTTTAATACCAATAAGGATGTACAAATATAGATTGTTATTGATACTTAAAGTGTAGTTTAGCAAAGATTCCCCTACTGCTCTTTGCAGGCCAGGATACGCCGTGAGGAGCTTTGCTGTAATAATAAAAAACTGTAGAATGTCAGAAATACTTCTCATTTTTTCTTTAGAACCTTTTTCTTTAAGATTTCAGCAACATTAACCTGACCTTGATTCTATTATAATCTAAGAAGGAGCTGAAAAGCATGCTTTAGAGAAGAAAGAAAAATATCTAAAATGTATGCCACAAATCAGTAAAAATATTCTTAAATGCTTATTTTAAAACTTGATTCTGTTTTACTCTGAACAGCAATATTGATAAATTTGTACAGGTAGCAGGAGCTCTTAAAGAAAGACAAATCACTGCTGTATTACAGAATGAGAGTTGTAAGAAGCTTGGAAACAAAAGCCCAAAGCAAATGGGAAAGCTGATTTCTGTTGATACCCATTCTTGCTTCTAAAAGCCTCTCCAAGGACTCAGTCTTAGCCTGAAGCTTTCAGCCTGTAAGTCTGCCCTATTGCAACCCTTGACAACACCAATCTTTGGCCAGTATAACAATCCCAACTACTGCATTGCTGTTAAGAAAGCAAGCAAGTGACTAGAAGGAATTTAGATACATCAAGAATCTACTTCTTACATCCAATTTTTGTCTCTCAGCTAGGAATAACTTTTTTTCTTGAGCCTCTGGAGGGGATGCTGATGAAACTTTTGGGTGAGCCTCGAAAGAATAGCAGCTCTCATTATTCACAAGTGTTTTCTGAACCATCTCAGGGGCATCTGTACTGTGCTTGCCAGGTGCGTTTGTTCCCTTCTTACAGTTTGGTAGGGATGTAGCTCACATAATTATTGGTGTCTTGGAATCTTTTAGTGTTAATGTTTTGGGTTGGGTTTTTTGTGGCACTGGAAACCTATTGTGTCATGCACTTTTCCCACCTCCAGCAAGGGTTTTACTGATCCTGTTTGAACATCAGAAGGAATTTCTTCATAGAAAGGGTGATAGGCATTGCAGATGTTCAAGAAACAGTTGGATGTGGCACTTGGTGCCATGGTATAGTTGACAACATGATCAGTCAAAGGTTGGACTCAATCATCTTGGAGGTCTTTTCTAACCTGAATGATTCTGTGAGTCTCTTCTAGCTTAAATTTTTGAGTACAAACCTTGTGAGTAGTTCTTGCTTTCCCCTCTGTTTGTCTTTGCAATTACCATTCTTACTTGAAAAGTGGTTCATTATCATCAATGGAGATACTCACTCTGCAATTTCTAGAGGTTTTCTAAGAAGGTCCAGTGAATACTCTAAAAAGCATCAACTGAAGCATAATTGGAAGAATAATCCTACAGGACAATTTCCAATTCCAGATGCATCAAAAGTTACTGCGTACTGTTAAATAAATTCTGAGATACCTTATGATACAATATTTCCTGTAATACCATGACATTTCCTGAACTAAGAATAATAATTCTGCATCACCAGTAGCATGGCAGGTCTCTGTCATAATTATGATATTGCTGGATATTTACTAAACATTCTGGAATACTGAAGGTACTGTTTTTTTCTCAAGGCTGTTTTTTAAAGAAAAATGGGCCTGTTTCTGGAAAGAGACCACCCTTGTATTAATCTCTTCTTGTCAGAAAACCTTGTTCAATGGTTTGGATGATAATAATCTTTGATCTTTCAGAGCACTGTAAATCCAGCTTCTGAGTACATTGTAAACTATGCATTTGTTATTCTTTACGAGACTCTTGGCAGAGTTTATGGTTAATACAAAGGCATGCAGCGAATTAGGTGTTTTTTAAAGACAGCTGAGAAACATCTTTCTGAAAGAGAAAAAAGGAATAACTTTCTTTAGGGGATAATTCTATACTTAGTTAATTTCAAAGTAGCATTTAACTCCCTTGCTGTCAGAATGCAGTTAGTATCTGGTGGCCAGCTACCATATATATTTTATATAGTGTTTCTTTTATCCCTGTTCTTTTGGATTGTAAACCAAGACTAAAGAATACACTTTGCTTATTTGAAATAAATTATTTGAATTAAATTTTATTGCCATACCTTATGTAATTTTATCTGATTTTTTTTTTGAGTCCCTGGTGTTTGGTGAAATGTGAATCAGTGGATCTACTTGGTCAGTTCAATTAATATTTCTGATAACAAGATTGTGTGTCATAGCATTTGGCAGTGCTTAGTTTAGCTAATGTCCAGATAATATGCTCTGAATGGATTGTATTTGGGATAAATAAGTTAGACATTTAAGTAGAAACCAGTGTGACTAATGTAGGATATCAAATTCTTTAGGACTTGCAGTTCTATATATGCTTGAAGAAAGCATGGATGAAAGCATAAGCCGTTTCATAACCTTGACTTTGGTTGTATCACATTGCTTTGTGCTGGTGTTTGCATTGGAACCAGCCTGGGTGACCTCAGCACCAAGGAGTGACTGATGTTGTCTCCTGGGCTGTCCAGTTCTTCGTTACATTACCACAGGCTCTATGAAATCCTGGTGGTAAGGTTGACTTCATCAAGGTTTCTTCTCTCCTGTGGATTCTCCAGCATATGAATGAAATGTCTTAGTTCATTTAAAGGATTCCTTTATGGTTTTGAAGCACAAAAATATGTCTTGTTTGATAGAATCTTGCACATGAAGCCAATATCTAAATATCACTTCAGGAGTGCTCACAAACAGCCCTGCATAGCAAAGGGCTGAGAGTAATTTCTGCCTGCAATGACTGTGCTAGGCAGAATTGAAAAATTACTTCTTGCAGCCTGAATTCTTCAGGACTAGAACTCTTTTCTTTGTATATAGATACCTAATAGATAGTATAATATATGCTGTAACACTGTAACACTACGTAAAGGGATGGGCTCCACAATATTCAAGGAGTTACACTGAAAATGCAACTGAGTTTTGGAGCAACTTATCTTCGATTAACGTTCCAGGCTAACTTTGGCCAGTGTTTTTCTACCATGTTTGGGTTTTCCACACTGGACTAATAAACAGTCTTCCCCAGGTTTTGTATTTTTCCCATTGCATAATTCATTGGGATATCAGTCCAATAAAAATAATATAAAATGTGACTTGTTAAAAACTAAAAGGTGAATGTGAACTTTTCAAGATAATGAAAAAGCAATTTTCATGGAAGAGACAGTAGTGGTTTATGTGTGAAACTGAAATAGGAAATCTTGACTCCTTTTCCATTTATGCTGTAAACTGATCTTGTCACATCAGGCTCAAGACCTTCTCATGAGGGGTTGGGTAAACCAAAACCCAAAGACCATTGGATCTAAGATCAGATTATGGCATTTGTTATACTTACCTGACACTTTTCTTTGTTCTTGGCTTATCTGTACTATGTTGCTCTCAGCCATTTCAGGCTTTGTTTATGATACTGTTTTGACTATTCAAATAGTATCAGAATCTATAGACTATTAAGAGCCTCACTGACAGTATGCAGAGACTGTGTGGTAAAATGGTGCTTTAACACTAAAGTAATTCTGATGTAACTCATCCTGCCTTACTGCAGTCTTGCTTTCAAATACTGAGTGGCAGTTGGAAGTAAGAAAAGCTGGTTCTTGCTCTATCAATACAGGGTATCTACTGTGTACTCAAAGGGTTTTAATTTCTATAGCTGTCCATTTAACACCATTCTAACAAAAGTAAGGTTTCTGTAGGAAAAAAGGAAGATACAAGAGGCTTTGTACTCTATTTGATTTTTTTTCCTCTCTTTGAAGTTAATTTTGCCATGTGATAGTCCAATTCACATCGTAAATCACGTTCATCTGGCATGTGGGACAATTAAGATATAAACAGGTGTTCATAAAAGTATAATTTGACAATCAAAATAAACATTAGATTCTAGTGATTTTTGATTATCCTCTGAGTAATGGGAAGAGATAGGACAGTGAGTGAGGAATCATTTTTCCCTGGAATGCGGGAGTGGAGGCAGAAGGGTCTTTGAAGATCTTGCTTAATTGATTCCTAGGTGTAACTTTTTCCTGGTTTTCATTTGGAGCTTTCTGGCTCTGCTTTCCCCTTC